>OY720460.1:16586637-17076637 GCA_963082715.1 Harpalus rubripes
ATTAAATAGCGGGAGGTTTAGTGTTGGCCACATCAGATTTTTATTTGAATATTTCCCTCCAAAATAAGTATTTTATTTAATTGTTTCCCAGAAATTTGTTCTGTAAAACATACAAACTGATATTATTGTTGATATACATTATACATAAACAAATTATAATAATATAGTTGTATCGTCTATGATGTTTTAATATATATATTTGTAATATTATAATATTTTTCTGAAAAAGAATTTCCTTTTTCTTGAGTAGCGTACAAAATTTTGATTGACACATCCTCAATTTTTATTTTTCAAATCTTTTTATATTTGAAGAGCATGTAAAATTAAAATCCGTAAAAGTGCCGAATATTTAGCGGCAAATTTTCAAATAAAACTTTCTTCAACAAAAAATAAGAAAGTAGAGTACAGTTAACTTAAAAAAAAAATGTGTCATGGTAACTGTAAAGGGTAAATTTAACTGCAGCTAACGGTAACAATTAAATAAGTAACTGTACTGTAAGGGTTGTTACCCTTTAGGAAGATAACGGTCCGTTAGTTTTAGTTGCCGACATTTTTTACCTACGTATTTTTTATTATTTCAGCAATAAGCATGATATACCTGTATGTAAAAGTAAAATTTCATAAAATTTTAAACGTGTAAATATAAAATCAAATCAATATACCTACTATTATTGAGGTCGTAACTTATTGAGCTTTTGTTTTCGTATTTTCGTTGAATTGATTATTATAATCATCTATTCCTAAACCTTCTTGAATGTGTATCGAAGTGTCAAATCACAAGTCGCCATTCTAGCTCGTGTTATGTAAATCACCCCTCGACTTTAATTTTTTTTTACCCCGTGATATTCAAGTCTCCCCTAGAACGTGCCAAGCACACGACTGGGGATGCAAGACCAACCCCCGTTTTTTTCGATAGAAAATACATAGAAAAGACCCTGTATTGTGTCGTTCGACCAAAAATCGCAAACGGCTGCTACACTGTAAAACTCCACTTAAAATTTTAGGGAGAGCAGAAAGAATATAATTTTAGAAGTTTTACACTTTTTATATTTTTTTAATTTTATTCGTTAAATTTATTCATGACAACGAACAAATAAACGACTAAACGATTCCGTATCAAAATAAGATGTCAAAGCAACCAAACAAAATTCTTTTGTTATCTGATGTTAAGATGCTGTGAAATCAAACGTGTTATCAACGCCAAATAATCTTCGAAGATAGAAACATCTTTCTTTAATCTGTTCATTGTTGAAAAAGCTATAGAACATAGGATTACGTACGTGCTCGTGAATTTTTTGAAGTTTTTATTTACTTTAAATTTAACGTGGATTTTACGGCTCTTGTAAAGAATAATCTTGAGGCAAACAAGATCGACTATCGTAAAAAAATAAATAAAGAAAGGAAGAATTAAATAGTTTATAATTGATGTGGTGATGTTTTTATTTTCTCGTGGTACCTACTACTTCTGAAGTAAGATTTTAATCTTCTTACTATTCAAATTTTGTACTTATATGCACGAAATTAATAAGTAGATTATCGGCCTAATTCACTAAGATAGTTGTTAACATAGTCCTTAGGTAACAACTGAGAGTTAACTACGATGTTTAACAACTCTTGTAACAACTGTCATTCAACTGGTATTCAGTAAATACATAATTAACGACATTATTAAAAATGGTTGTTGTAAGCAATCGATGTTAGATATAGCAGTGAAGTTATTAAAAAGTGAGTGAACAGGCATGTCGATTCTCAATATTTGTACATATTTCTTCTGTATTGACAACGGAAAGTGACAGATTTTGATTAGTTTGACGTTTGAAATTTTAATAATGAGTGTTAAGAAAATTCGGGGTGCAAGATGTTCCGCGGAACAATATTCTCTAATGCTAGATTTCATGATGATTTTGGACTAATTAAATGACAAAGCTAGTTTTGCATTTTATTTATGAATAACTGTTAGTTGGACACTTTGCAAATCGTTGATTGACTTCACGGCAAATTGATATTTTGCCCTGTAATCTTTTTATAAGATCCATAACCACGCGTGTAGAAATGAAGTGTTAGGAGAATCTGCAGTTTAGTTAGTATACATGTTTATTCAATTCCTATGGTTGAATGCAACAGATTTCGAAATTTTAAGAATCTCATCATCAGGCATGACCATCAGCGTCTAGAAGTTTTAGTTTGGAATAAATGTAAATCTTTCATCTTGTGACATGAGACCTTCGAGCATATACTGACTCAGTATGCTTGAAGCATATGAGACCATCCAATTCACGAATTAAATCATAAACGACACCTTGCTCAGTTTGAATATCTTTGTAAATATTTTTTCCCGATACTGGGAATTGATAACTAACTAAATGTGTATAATTATTGGTCAAGTAGGTATATATTGTCGTCCCTCTATTTCCAATAAAAGTTTATTTCCTAACACAAAATTTTCAAGAAAAACCATTTACCAACGATTGTTCAATACTGACAACGGTAGAAATGCAGTTGCTAGATTAACAACTCGACGTAACGATTAGTTGTTAAATTTTAGCAACTTGATGTAATAGTGAATTGGGATTTTGAACTTAGCAACTAACATTCAATTTAACAACTGAAAATAGTTGTTAATTTTAACAACTTTGCTTAGAGAATTAGGCCGAATTTCCCCAATTTTGTAAGAAAATATTTAAATCTTAGCAACATTGCTATAGCAAATAACCAATAATAATTGCGAACACTGAATAAAATTTGAAAATGACAGGATTAATATTTGTTTCTATTCGTTATAATTTTTAGCAACGTTGCTGTTATCTCGAGTATTCTACCATTGCAAAAAATAGTAAACTTCAATAATTATAAGGTACCATAGATTCAATTAAGAGTGTTACTAAAAAGAAAATGATGAAATATTACTTTGTTGTAATAAAAAGTTTAATTATTGTAAACGTGACGTCATAGTCTCTGGGGACGCCCAAAGCCTAATCAGTTATTATCGTTGAATTTCGGATGAATCCGAGCGAATTAGACCAACGATGACAAAATGTTTCATGAAATAGATTCAAATATTTATTTTAAATATTTTATTTATTTTAAACATTTTTCTTTATTTCTGTATTCATATCTAATCAATTTGACAAGGGAAAGATTTAATAAAAATAAATGATATATATGCCTAATGCAGATAAGACAAATACCTCTAGAATTACCTGTTTTAATATAATGTTAATTGTATTTTTTATTTTATCCATTTCTTTTCGACGCATTTTCATCTTTCAAAAACACTTTTGCTATTTGCGAAACCTTTTGGATTTTTTGGAGAAATTCCTAGAAAACCTGTACCCCAATTTCCTTCGTACATAAAGTAGAAAATATGACCTGAATGTTGAAAAAACTTTGTGAATACCTCCACTTTCACTAAGCAAATTCCTTTTTTCATTTCACTAAATGTGCATCGACTACTTCAACAGCGAGAGGAGCCTTCAATGGGCTGGGATTTTTGTGGTCCACCGACAGAAGGATTAAGAATAAAACGTACCCCTACAAAAGGTGTATCACAAATATATTCCAGTGAGAACCAAATAGTTGTTTATGTGTTTTGCATGGTAATAATATAGGAGAATTGTTACAGAATAATGTAAAGATATTGTGGTAAACAACAATTAGTATTTTTTTGAATATGGGAAAATACAGTTTTGCATAAAGTTTTACAGAATTATTTTTTTTAAATTATTTTAATGTTACGTTGGTTTTGTAAGAATACCTAATGCAGTTTGATTAAGATTTCGAGTAATTGTCAGAAGTTTATCCAATTTAAAAACTATTGCATTTTCTTGGCCCAGATTCCAGATTGTACAGATCTTAACGGACACTTGGACAGTGGTTTTGCGAGGGAGAGGAGAGAAGGCAGGTGCTCTTGCTACTTAGGGTTACTGGAGACTAGTCTTTCACGCACAAAAATCTACCACCTCGCAAAAAAAACTCATATAACTCATATCGACATGTGGACTTCAAATAAATGATACTAGCCAAAATACGAACCAAATGCGACACATTATTTACCACGGAAAAGAGATTAGAAAAGAGAAGAGAGTATTTGTAAGGTTTAAAAATAACAATTTGTATTTGAGTTTTTTCATTTTTCACTCGGTAACTGGGAAATTGCGTTTAAATAGTAATTTTGAATAAAAAAACATGAATAATTGAGTAATTTATCCGCACCCATTACAAATTTGGTATGGGTGCTTGCGCACAAGAGCACCCATGCATTCGGAGCCTATGATTTTAACTGAATATTTAGGAGACCAAATAGGTTCTTTAAATTCCAGAATACAAATTTGAGTGACAAACAGTAGGGCAAGAGTAATACATTATTTTTCATCTTTATGTGCACTGAGTTAAATACTTTCTGTTTCTTATTTGAACTGAATATTTAGGTAACCATATAATTCCAGAATATAAATTTGAGTGACAAACAGTAGGGAAAGAATACCTAATACATTATTTTTCATCTTTATATACACTGAGTTAAATACTTTCTGTTTCATATTTGAACTGAATATTTAGGAGACCATATACTTTAAATTCCAGAATATAAATTTGAGTGACAAACAGTAGGGGAAGAGTAATTCATTATTTTTCATTTTTATGTACACTCAGTTAAATACTTTCGGATTCATACATTTAATCTGAATATTTAGGAGACCATATACTTTAAATTCCAGAATACAAATTTGAGTGACAAACAGTAGGGGAAGAGTAATACATTATTTTTCATCTTTATGTACACTGAGTTAAATACTTTCTGTTTCATATTTGAACTAAATATTTGGGAGACCATATACTTTAATTTCCAGGATACTTATTTAAGTAATAGGGGAAGAGTAACACAAACGATGGTCTAGCCGCATTTTTCAGTACAGAACGTGTGATGTTGAATGCCCGTTATCCTTATTAATGTAAGGTGAACCTTATTAGTAAGCATGTGAATTCACGTGCATGTTATTTTTGCGTCTATTAAATAGCGGAATACTTTAATACCGTATTCAGTTTTTGTAAGTTTAAAATCTATATTTTAAACTACTTGAAAGAATTTGGAAGATATTTCAACTTCTCTATAATTTTTTTAATTCCTAGTACATACATATCCTTGATCATCATGTAGCGTCTTACATCTTTTATATAAACACGTTTCCTAACCTTATCCTACACTAATCCAAATTCCAAATCTCTTTTTGCGGTGTTGACAAAGCTTTAATATCCCGCTCGTGCTGAGCCCAGACCCAATAAATAAAATATCAGTGACAGTGTGGCGCATGCATCCGCTCACTGCCTTTGTATAAGGGCTTCTGTAGGCTGCAAAACTGCTGGACCACGGACGTACGGCCCACAGAAGCCAGGTGCCGCAGCTGACCACGGGCTATAGTGATTGAAAGATTGAATGAATGATTTTTTGGTTTTATTACCTTCAAAAAAGATATTCACAATTAGGTTGTTACCGAAAATGTTTTATGAAAGAACCAAATAGAAAAGGTATCGAATTTTATGGAAACACAACTATAACAAAATATGGTTCATCATGTATTTGACAATTAGTTGTTTTATATAAGAGTTTTATAGAAATTGGTACACATGCAGTTTAAGATTAAAGTATGGAATATTCAAAAAATCTGATGTGGACACCACACGACTTCCTTGTACGCCTATATATATATATATATATATATATATATATATATATATATATATATATATATATATATATATATATATATATATATATATATATACAGGATGTTAATTAAAAAGCGGGCCATAGGTGTTTAACATGAGAAATAAGTTTTTCCTTGCGCAAAAGTTCCCAATTAATTTTAGACAAGAGTGTTTCAAATAAAAGTTGTAGATAATTAAATTCTACACCAGCATCACTAAACAGATTTTATTTTGCATGTTTAGTAACCTGTAAAATCCAATTTGAAATTTTATAAATATTGCTCATTTGTAGTGATAGCCTGAAATTTAAACAAAGTTACAAAGAAACGCATATCGTTTAAATTGTCAGAATTTCGATTTTGCAGGTTACAAAATAAAAATAAATAAAATCTAAGCAATAATTTAGATGCAAATTATAAAAACAAAATATTTTTAAGGACTTAGGATAGAATATAATTATCAGTAATTATTATTTGAAAATCGAATTTCTGACAGTTCAAACGATATGCATTTCTTTGTAATTTTGTTTAAATTCCATGGCTATCACTACAAATGAGCAATATTTATAGAATTTCAATTTGGATTTTACAGGTTACTAAACATGCAAAATAAAATCTGTTTGGTGATGCTGGTGTATAATTTAATTATCTACAACTTTTATTTGAAACACTTTTGTCTAAAATTAATTGGGAACTTTTGCGCAAAGAAAAACTGATTTCCCATGTTAAACGCCTATGGCCCGCTTTTTAATTAACACCCTGTATATATATATATATATATATATATATATATATATATATATATATATAATATATATATATATATATATATATATATATATATATATATATATATATATATAAATATAAATATATATAATATATATATATATATATATATATATATATATATATATATATATATATAAATATATATATATATATATATATATATATATATATATATATATATATATATTTGACAAGGTGAATAAAAAAAGGCTAATTCTTACCATGTATTCAGCCGATGATTACTTAGAAATGATTATAATTTTCGGAGAATGTGGACGTAACGCCAGAGAGGCAGCACGAGTCTATTGTCTATTCGGAACGTTTTCCGGATAGAAATCTAAATTTGTTGACGGTGAAAAGTCAACTCTAAAGTGTCAAAATTACAGTAAGTCAAACAAATTTTGTAACTCACTAGTAGTATTTTTAAAACCTAGCAACCAGTTTTATTCTGTTATAAGTGCGTTATCCCGAATTCCAATAACTATTCGATCTCTTAACATATTTTCTAGGTCTGCTCCAAATCGTCCGATAAACGACGTAATTCTGCCAAAAATTCTGATATATTCTGTCCTGGTTTCTGATAACGTTGCTGAAAAAGAAATCTTTGTACAACTGGAGACGGCGTTGGATTATAATGTGTTCTAATTTTTTCTAATATGGTTTTAAACTCAACTGTCATCGATTTATCAGGAGATATCAACGACCTAATTAATCCATATGTTTCAGCTCCACATACACTTAAGAATATTGCTCTTTTCTTTTCGGGTGTTGTAATATCATTCGCCAAGAAGAAACACTCCAATCTTTTCTCGTACTCCAACCATGAATTACCATTATCAGCCCTAAATTTTTCTAATTGTCTGAAACTTGTGTGTCATACTACCGATTTAAAACACCTTGATCTCTTCAAATCCTACCGACTGCGCCAAATGGTTTACTATGAGGAGGATATAAATTCAATAACCAAATACACATGTGACGTGTAGAAGCGTATTTTATTAATCGTAGTCTAGGCAACCGTACATAAACAAATATGTATAAATAACCAAATAACATAATTTAGACTGTGGAATATATAACAAAATGGATTCAGGGATGGTCAAAATAGATATTTCCGTTCAAATCTGAACACCAAAATTTGTCGCGATTACAATACTTCCTTTTCCTTTACTATGTACAAGGAAATAAAAAGTAAACTGAACCGGGTTTTTTAAAACGTTGAAACACATTATTATGGGTATGGGCGATTTACTTTCCGACTTTCATTTGTTTTTTAATTATACACACTTAAATTTCATTAAAAACTGTCGTAAATAGAACTTATTTAACAAAGACCTACAACTTCTTCCTATATTGTTTCTTTATCTTTTCCCGTACTGTACTTCTTCTTATCTCCCTGCGTAAACTCATATTCTTTATTCGATGTCTCCGTGGACATTTTAGGGTGTTTTCTCGGTGTGAGGCTTACATTAGAGGTGACAGAATCGTTCAGAGAGCCCGAAGATTCATTAGTAGCTCGCCGAGTCGTTGTCGATGCAATGGACATCCGCAAATGCAATTTGTCCGAGAGGAAAGTGTGAAAGACAGCGCGACAAAATGGAAATCTACGCGGAATCAAGTGAATTAAACGAGGGAAGATAAATTGACTATTGAAATGGACTCAAAGACAAGAAATAAGTAAATAAATTGCGTTTTATTTTGTGGTTTCAAAAGTGTTTAATGAAAATTAAAAACAAACCACTAATATGAACCTATGAACAACTGATTTATAAATTATAAAAATCTTACACTCAAATTGGAGAAGTTTATTTAGGGCAAAATTTAATAAACAGTTGACACTCACTCGGTTAAAATGAATGTTTAACTCGCGGAATTAAGACGCTCGCGCACTTAAACTTCCTGCTCGTTAAGCTTCCTTTGAACCGTTTGTATAATATGTTTTGGGAAAATTTTGGCTTTCAGGATCGAAATAATATTATATGAAATGTTTTGTTACATTTCTTTATTAAATTTGGATGTTTCGGCAGAACGAAGCTGCCATCTGGGCATGTTGCGTGGGCAGTTTGGGTGGGCATGTTGCGTGGGCAGTTTGGGTGGGCTTGTTGCGTGGGCAGTTTGAGTGGGCATGTTGCGTGGGCAGTTTGGGTGGGCATGTTGCGTGGGCATTATAAACCACTATCGGCGGAGCCCTAGGGAAAACTCGGCGAAGCCGAGGTTACGCTAGTAAATAACTATTTCTGTATATTTTACACTGTAAACACAACTTCTTGGTTACACAATTCAGATCTCAAATGTATGTACCTAACTGACAGTTAAATGTCATTGTCAAAAACTAATCATTTCAAATTAATAATAGTAACATTAAAAGAAAAAAATAGGAAATAGAACAACAGTTATATAGAAATGAAGTTAATACAGTTTCCAGCATAAGTAAATATGTATTATATAGGTATGTATTTAAATTAATGAAAATTAAATGACGGGAGGTATTGTGTTGGCCACATTTAGAGAAAAATACTTCAAATATAAAATGCATACAATTAATTTTTCTATTATTACTTGCAGAATCTATATTAAAAAAGAGTACTGTATATTTCATCAAAAAATATAAAATTCCGTAAACATCGCTTCCTTTTCAGTTAACTTTTTTTTTAATTTCATTTCATTTTTTAACAAATAAAGTTTCCCCGCTGTCAAACTTTTGTTTTTTGTTTCGCTAGACAGAAATCTTTCCGGATATAAAAACAGCATCGACTATCGATTGTCTCTCCCTAGTCAGTGGTCTAAAGAAGTCCCGTCACCCTCTTCGGCGTCTGGAAGGGTGCGTCCCTCACTCTAGACGCCCCGACGCTTTTTACGACTCCGGCGAAAGAAATGGAAATCAACCCCTATCCAAGATGGACACCAATATTGGCGAAAAACTCATAACAAACTTTCCTGTTGGCTACTCTTCGATGTTTTTTGTGGTTGCTATGATAAATGGTTTTGTTATTTTGTAGTTGTGAATAAAGGAATGAAAAGGTTTAAAGTGGTGGCTATTTGGGGCAGGATCAGTGACGTAGATTGAGAAAACTTTTTAATTTAAAAATAAAAAAGTATAACATTTTTTTATTTTGCTGTACTTATCAGTTACCTATTACTTTTAAAAGAATCTTGTAAATACAAAACTTGTTCAGAATTAAAAACAATAAACTAAACAATATGAGACTATAAGAGCAGTTTTCATAATGACCACTTTAAGACCATAATAGGGTCCTCAACTCTAATTTTTTCTTATTTTAAATGAAAGTTCGTTTAATTTTGAAGCAATTCGTAGTATTAAAAAGCCATAATTGGTTTTATAGTTCAGTTGCATTTGATTTTTAACATATAGCTATATATCTATTTCGCATCAGTTTCTGTAGTAGGTTGCGTGAGAAAGATAACAATAGTTGTAACGTAGATACCTATATAAATATAAATCTCAAATATTTCAAAAACTAACAATTTTCTAAAAACATTTTTCCTTTCAATCATGATTTGTTCTTATCTACTTTTAATATTAATATTAACAATGAGTTAACAATTTGTACATTTGAAAATAAATTGTGAAAAATTGTCAGCCACCGGGATTCGAACCCGAGACACCTATCTAGCCGGGATAGTGCTCTACCAACTAATCACGTGACGATTAATAAATTCTCAGCAGTTATACAACCTTAAAAGTGATTAGCTTAGTTGATAGAGCACTATCCTGGCTAAATAGGTGTCTCGAGTTCGAATCCCGATGGCTAACAATTTTTTACAATTTCAACATAATTAACATTTTACTCAATTTTTTATGGCGGTCTTGTTACTAAAAAAATTATTAAATTCAAAACTGCAAAGTGATCGATTTCTATGCACCATCAAAGATATTGAGGAAATAAAATTATTTAGACTTAGGTAGGAGAAAAGTTGTCATGAAGCCCCAAAATATATATATTTTAAGTACGCCACTGATTCAAAGCCTCCTTGATGACTTGGCATGAAAATTTTTGATTGAACGTCTACTCCACTCATAAAGAACTATTTTTTCTTAATGCGTAGCATTTTTTGAATAAGCATTATACATTTTTGAGTATTTTCACTTTATTATTGATGGATAGTTGGCAGAAATATGACATTAAAGATCTTTTCTTATAAAAGAACCCACAAGAATATGCCACCTATATAAACGATTTTTACACATTTCTTAAATATTAAAACGTCGAAAATATTAAATTTGTGTTGCAGCCTTTTTAAAAATTAAATGAAGAAGGTAAAAATAAAAGTTTATTACTAATGTAAAAATTTAATTGCAACAACTGACAGGACTGTCAATTGCTAAAAAAAATTTTTCATAGCTGTTGCCACTGCATTAAATTATTAGTAAAATACGTGGAACGACTCGTCAATTTACGGGATTGTGAGAATTCTAAAAAATATGCGATTTCGAGAAAAAGTTATTAAGAAATATTGTTACTCTCGACGAATTATTACTGATTAAATTTAATGTACTTATTTCATTTATATCCTGTATATTGTTATTTGGCGCTCTTCGCACCAAGTTGGTGGGGTACCTTTATAACCAGGGTATGGCCATGACGTGGCTCACGTTTCGTCCGCCATTATCGGACCCTCTGTCATATGTGTTGTTCTTACGCAAATTATTATGTATGTTCATGGCTATTTGTTTTATTTTAATGAAAAATACATTTTTGGCCTCCTAAAGTGTAAACATAGCAATCACACATCGTTGGCGTCCATGGTAGTTGCGATTTTACACATGCCATGACTTTACCGCACCGAATAAAGTAATACACACCCATATTTTTAAGTTTTAATAGGCCACTAATAAAGAAATCTACTTTGTAATAATAAAGAGTGCCTACAAAAACGCAAGCTACCGCAATTTTCGTACAATAATAGTAAATAAATAAATAAAACTGAATTTCTTTTAATTTAATCCGCCAGCGCCATCTTTTGGCATAAGTCTCAGTCGGCAATGTCAATATGTCAAAATTGTCAAATGATAAAATAAGTGGAATGATTGATGAGAATTATTTATTTTATTTCAAATGTTTGAAATTAATTTTAATGAAGTATATCGAAAAGGGTAGGTAACATTAGAATCATTCATGTAGTCTGTAGGAACTACGTATGTAGGAACTAATCTACCTAACCTTAATTTCCTTCCAGCATAGCAGCATAGGCAATAGACATCCCTAATAAATAAAATAATCAAAGTGAAAATTCTTGGTCTTGTCCCAACCCAACCTCTCAATTGTTGACTTTTTTCGTCACATCACCGTATGAAAACTTGATAATATCTCTTGTAACGGGCATTTGATTTTTCAGGGAGTAATTCCGATGAAACATTTTTTGCTTGTTCACGTAACTCTGGCGGAGTAGATGTTATAGATTCGTCACTGTCTGACATTTTTCTCTTTGATAGATATGATTACAAATATAACAAGAAATACAATTTTTTGATTATTTTGACGCTTCGTTGGTTTTCAAAGCGCCTTGATGCTGTTGATGCTGAGCCTACAATAAATTGTTTTGATAGCAGCTCGCTTGATGACAACAATGGTTTAAGGTTAACAAGCAAAATTTATAGAAAATACATATTTTAGTAGATATCTCGGCCAAAAAATTTAATACATAATGTGTGCGTTAGGTATTTGTACAACGCTCGGTTTTATTGCAGCACTCCGATGCGCGTCGTGCTTCAATATAAAACCTCGCGTTGTAAAATAATACCTACCGCACGTATAATGTAAATAACTATTACATATCATTTTAATATGTATTTAAAGTGTAAGTAATATTTTATTTACTTGTGTAGTTTGTTAAGAGACCACGATTACTGATAATATTGAAAACAACTAAAAATCACCAATATTAAGCACAATCATTTAATTTTTATTACTTTTATAAATTCATGGTGTGATTATTTAATATTCTTTTATAATACAATAAATAAATCGGAAAATTAATTCTCAGTAGATTTGACATGAATGAGCCCGATAATGGCGATGATCTTGCCCATGGCCATACCCTGGTTATAAATGTACCCTACAAGTTAGTACCCTCCTTCTGTACGGTAGTGTACTCTATTGTACAGTAGCTCAATTAACTTTTAGGTATAACAGTTTCTTATAATTTTTGGTAACAATTAATACCTTTCTGTACCGTTAACAACAACAACCCAATCTAAACCAGTTTGATGTTTGACGTATTTGACGTCAAAAAATAAGTGATTATCGTTAAGATGTCGGAAAAAGCATCGCATATTGATAGAGATTTAGATCTCTCTAATGCTGGTCGAGGCGTATGGCTTGTCAAAGTTCCTAAATACATAGCAAGCCGTTGGGAAAAAGCACCAGGCGATATAGAAGTTGGAAAATTGAAGATATCAAAGTATAACCTCACAAATTAAAAGTATTATTAATATTAAACAATTTTCAATCTGCAGAAATCCTGGACAAAAAGCGCAAGTTTCTTTAACTCTATCCGAAGGCGTTCTTTGTCTAAATGAGGCTGGCGAGGAAAACATTCCAAAGGATCACAGACTGGATGTGTCTACTGTTACTCAACAAACTTTAGGCGTTTTTTCTCATATGATCCGTAAGATACTCATATTTTTTGTAACCAAATATTGAAATTATTATTTACAGCAACAAATAATGATTCAGTCATCCCAGAATCTGAAAAATTGTTCATGGAAGGACGAATTGTACAAAAATTAGAATGTAGGCCATATGCTGATAACTGTTACATGAAACTCAAATTAGAGTCAATTCGTAAGGCTTCGGTTCCTACTAGACAAGTTAAACAACTGGACAGGATTGTCCAAAATTATAAACCCGTTTCTGATCACAAAAATAATGTAAGTATTAAAAAAAAATTATGGAATAAAATATTAAAAATGTTTTTATAGATTGAATACGCAGTCAGGAAGAAATCTGAAGGTAAAAAGGCGCGTGACGATAAAGAAGCAGTACAGGAAATGCTGTTTGCTGCTTTTGAAAAACATCAGTATTATAACATTAAAGATTTGGTTAAAATCACACAACAACCCTATGTTTATTTGAAAGAAATTTTAAATGAAGTTTGCAATTATAATTTGAAAAATCCGCATAAGAATATGTGGGAATTGAAACCGGAAAACAGGCATTATAAAGATGCACCGAAAGAGACTAAAGAAGAAGAGATGTCTGAAGATGATGATTAACTTTTATTTTTTATTTACATTGTAATTATAATAAAATGAATATTTAGTTTATTCTAGGTTTTTTCATTCCGGTATTATCATCCTCTGATTTAATATTTATCTTTAAACGTGGTCTAAATACTATTTTTTGTTCATCCATATTCGTCAATTTCGATCTTTTAAAAACTGCCGAATTTGAGTTCGCAATATTTATGCCACTTGTAGATCCGTACGGATTATTTGATATTATTTGCGACTTTGGTATTATCACAGGTACTGGCAAATGCATCTACAAATTTTACCCAAAATATCAATTGCTCTAAAAAATATTATAATCTTACTTTCGGCACAACTTTCATTTTGAAATTCGTTTCACCCAAACAACATTTTGTCGATGGTAAAGCAATACCACATTGTTCTTTTATAGCTGGAAGTGGTTCTTCATTAACTTTAGAAGCAATTTCAAGTAATTCCTATGAAATATTTGTTATTGTAAAAATTTATAAAATTGTCTGCCTCCATCTTACATTTCTAGGAATGGGGCCCGCCATTTCTTCTCTGCTCATTTTAAGGGCTAGGGACACGTCAGATACGTCAACTTCATCTTTGTTTGCATGTTCCGAATACTTTTTAGCATCTTCTAATACGTTTGTTACATGATCTAATAAATAATATCAAGAATCACATTCGATTTTAAGGATTTATTGATACTTACTATATGCATACTGCATTAGTTTGTACAATACACTATTGTCACTTTCTACCACTTTTGCATTGCTTATAATATCCTTTATCTTTTTCGCAGTATCAGAACGATCAAGATAACTAAAATCTTCACTATTTTTGTCGAAAACCATTTTGTATTTGGTGGTAATATGTGCCAAGTTTGAAGTTTATCCGCTGTATTCCCGCGCACTTTGCTTCTATAACCAGCAATCTTATCGGGGAAAATCGTTCAAGATCGTGTGTTTTCGTTATGTTTTGATCATTTCAAACTGAACCGTCGTTATAAGTCAACGGTCATTTCAGTCACATTATACTTGTAGAGACTTGTATTGCCATATATCAATTTTAAATGAGTTTTCATCATTTAAAAAGTATTTTTTAGTATCTGGGAAGACATTTTAACGAGACTTTAAATAAAATAAAGGTAGTATAATATAAATATACAATAAATAAACATCACAGGAGGTTTTGTTATTGTTCCAGATGGGGATCCCTAATAGCAAAATTATGAATGCAAACAAAGATATTCAGCTAGACGAAGGAAGTGTGCCATCCACACCAATTTTAACTCCAAAAGTTAAATTACTTGATGTAGATCCACGATCTCCAAGTGCCAATATAGCTCGAACACCAATTCATGTAAGCATTTTCATCCCTCTATTACAGTCCAGTTAATATATGCAAAAGGTCGAGTATCTATAGTTTTTTAATATGTTGTACAAGGACAGTGATAAGAAACCAATTTTGCAGAATCGAAAGCCTTGTGCAAGCAGAGTTCGAAATTTTTGGTCTTTTCGCAGATTTTTTTCAATTTATTAATAAATTAAATACATTTACTCACTGTCGGCTAAACGGGAGGGGGGGGGGGGGCTTTTGGGGTCTTTAGCCCCCAGCGGTAGATACGTAAAGGGCGGTACACCGAGCAGAGCACGTTCTTAAACTTTTTTAAATAAAAAAATTTAATTAAAGCAAATTTAAGAGCCAGGGGAAAATGATGAATGTCCATTTTCTAGCAAAATGAGATGATTGGTACTTATAGATTGAAGGTGGGCGCTTTTAAATAGTATAAAGGAGGTAAAACGGTAACAATCCTAAGACACAGGCCTCAGAAATTGTAAGACAAGATCTGAAACAAACATCAGGGTATAAAAAATATGATCGGGTTCGACAGCGATATGCGCAAATTATAACTTCAGTACGAGTACTGAACAGAAATTTGTTAAGCTAAGAGCGGTGTCAGTGGCTATCTGATGAGATTCTCTAACTTAGTAGTTAATTTTTAGCAACTAGTTAAAAATTTAACCAATTAAATGTATGTATGTATGTGTATGTATATATGTATGTATGTATATGTATGTATGTATGTATGTATATGTATGTATGTATGTATGTATGTATGTATGTATGTATGTATGTATGTATGTATGTATGTATGTATGTATGTATGTATGTATGTATGTATGTATGTATGTATGTATGTATGTATGTATGTATGTATGTATGTATGTATGTATGTATGGATGTATATATCTATGTTTGTATGTATGTATTATGTATGTATATGTATGTATGTATGTATGTATGTATGTAAGTATGTATGTATGTATGTATGTATGTATGTATGTATGTATGTATATGTATGTATATATATATATATATATATATATATATATATATATATATATATATATATATATATGTATATATATATATATATATATATATATATATATATATATATATATATATACAGGGTGTTTCGCGACTCGACCGACAAACTTACACCATATATTCCGGGGGTCATTACGATCAAAAAATGTTATATGACCTATAGGTGAATTCCTCTTTGTTTCGGAGATATCTAAGGAATTAAAAAAAATGATAAAAGAAAATTTATTCATCAATGGATAACTAATTAACACAAAATTACAGCAACTGTTTAAAATGAGAACCGCCATTTTCTAAACATACAGCTATCCTTCGAGTTATAGAATATTTCCAGTTAATTACTGCCAATTCATTCTTTAGAGAATTAGTTGCTTCAACTATACGGTCAGTCAACTCTTCGCGTGTATCTGGTTTACCATTACTAAACACAGGAGATTTTAGGCAATCCCACAGAAAAAATCTAAAGGCGACAAATCAGGTGACCGAGCTGGCCAATGTACAGGAGCACCTCGCCCTATCCACCTTTCCGGAAAATTTTCATTAAGAAACTCGGGCACTTGTCTCCCAAAATGTGGTGGTGCCCCATCTTACTGGAACCACATGCCACGACGAGCTTTCACAGGAATATCTTCCATGTAATAAGGCAATTCTTCTTCCAAAAAGTGAAGGTAAGTTTCTGCACTAGGACGTCCTTCAATAAAATGAGGCCCAATAAGATGATTATTTAACAAATACATTGACGGAAAAACGATGTTGATGGTTAATCACGATTGTTTCGTATGGGTTTTGATCCGTCCAGATGTGAGATTTACAAAAAAATCATTAATTTGTCAAACATACCTTCATTCGTCAAGGCTAACTCAATTATTATTTTATTTTAATTTCCTCGATATCTTCGAAACGAAGAGGAATTCACCTATAGGTCATCTAACATTTTTTGATCGTAATGACCCCCGGAATATATGGTATAAGTTTGTCGGTCGAGTCGCGGAACACCCTGTATATATATATACATATATATATATATATATATATATATATATATATATATATATATATATGTATGTATGTATGTATGTGTGTATGTATGTAAGTATGTATATGTATGTATGTATGTATGTATGTATGTATGTATGTATGTATGTATGTATGTATGTATGTATGTATGTATGTATGTATATGTATGTATGTATATGTATGTATGTATGGATGTATTTATGTATGTATGAATGTATGTATGTATGTATGTGTGTATGTCGACATAATATAACAAACAATTGGATACAATTTTTAACCATTTGCTATAAATTAATCACTGAATTACACAATTATTAAAACCATCAAACGACGCAAAAAGTTTGGACGAGTGACTGATGTAGCGAAAAAGCTCCGACTGCAAAGTCATGAACTGGCGAAGATATTTTCTGTGAACATTTGAAATGTTCTATTAATCAACGTTTCAGACCCAATTCGAGAATAACTTGTCATTGAATTTCAGAAATATGGGAGTTGGTGGACTTTCATAATTTCTACCTATGGTCTATTCCACGACACCTTTCATTAAATCAAGACCTCGAATCGAAACTGAATCGAAAACAGTAAACCGGCAAAAATAACGGAGAAATTCTGTTAGGTCCCACATAAGTTGAAACTTGACTTATCTGTGGGTATAATAATTTTAAGAAATGGCCAATCTGAGTTTCGAAATAAGATTAATACACTTTGTCATTCCAAAAACATAAGATGGGGTTTCAAACTTTAAAATTCGCGTAATTAAAAAACAAAATTTGTAACATTTATCTTTTTTCCCCTGGCTCTTGGTAGTGATGTTGGAAAAACGATTTTTTGTTTGTTGAGAAAGGTGGTTTTAAAAAGTTAGCTCCGGACGGCAAAATGTCTTAAATCGGCACTGCATTTACTGTGCAATGTTTACTATTATTATTCGTTATTGCACTGCAAGACATTTCAACAACACAGCATTCACGTAATGTCTGCTTTACGGGAAGATTTTGCAAAAAATTTGCACTGCTCTGTTGTTTGTTAAGTACAGCCCAAAAGTTGTAGTAAAACTTTCACTCTCTAATGCATAGGAACAGAGAAATTGAGGAATAATAATTGGTTTCTTACTACTCGCCTTGGTCCTTACAATATACCCAGAAATCATAGATACTCGACCTTTAGTAAGGAATTTTGTATAACTTGACTAGACTGTCATACAATTCGATAAAATTTTAATTTGTTTAGAGCATTTTGGACGTTAACAAACCAGGAACCCCAATTGTCGGTGTAATTAATTCAGAAGGAAACACTATCAACATAGATCCTCGTTCTCCCAGCATGGAATTCCCTCGTACACCAATTTCAATTGATGATGAAAAACCGAAACTACGCAATAAAAATCTTGATAATGTTAGGCAGCAATTAACAAATTTCTCTCCTGTGAGGAGTCCAGGACCAAAATTAATAAGCGTTACTCCACTTATTAAAAAAACTGATCAAGAAGAACGAAAATCCTATGTAGGTTTATTAGAAACTGATTTAGATTTTGTTGAGACGGACATTGACAAAATTATTAAATTGAATCATACTTTACCCAACGTAGAGGAAACAGAACAAATATTTGAAAATACGGAGAATAAAGAAATTCAAGTTGAACAACAAAATCAACTAGATGTAACTCCATTAAATGACGACCATGTAGAAATAAAAACCAAAGAAGAAATAATGACCCCTATAAAAAACACTTTAGAAAGGATTTCCCAAATAGATAAAGACATTAAAGAAATCATTACGGCATATACTCCAGCTATAGAGATCGACGAGGATTCAAAAGAATTCGACAAAAAAGTTACAAATCTTATATACGAAGACCAAGAAATCTTAAATATCGTCCCTAAATCCGTAAAAACTAAATCAGAAAACAGAACACCTTTAGGCGAACGAAATGGTAACCAACATAATAAAACTAATAATAAAGTAAAAGATAAACCATCAAAACAGGACTATACTGTCAGCAAAATTCCAGTTTTTAAAGAAAAAAAAGGTAAAAAGATTACGACGCAATGTGAAAATACGCCTCCAAGAAATGTTCGGGGTCGCAAAGCACAATGGGATTCTGATAAAACACTGATCATTTAGATTTATTCGATGTATTTTTTTTTAAATAGGATTAGTTTTAATTTATTTTAAAAATATGTACAGTTGTATGACAAATAAAACTTTTTTGTTCAGTTTTTTGTGCAACATTTACTCGGTAGATTATTCCATTGATACACGTAATGTTTCCTCCGTACCGTTTCTTCGTTACATTGATTTCCTGAGTTTTTAATATTGTTATACATTGTTTTCATTTCTTCAATTGATATCTTGTGGTTTACTAAATATATATTTGAACATCCTCTTGAAGTCCATTCGGTGTTGAAGCGTATATCGTGAAGTCTGTCTATATTTGCTATTGGAGAAAGCCAAGTCCCTACACTAACATCTTCTGAATTGTATAATCTAAAACATTTTATTTGTTACTGTATTCGTTTTATTTTTCATATTTATTACTTGAGATCGTCGGAATTTTTGGCCAAATAAGTGACGAGTCCATGAGATAAAATATACCCTCCTCCTAACGCGTAGGGCAAATAAGTATCACATAATATCCAATTTTTTTCAGCCCATTTTCCTTGCGATTTTATTTTGGCATTACCGTTGAAATATCCCCAATATAAGTGCCGTTTGTGATCCATATCATTCGTTTGAGAATTCATTGAATATATTTGAGAATCCAATATTAACTGCTGCTGATTATTGTTGAAATTCTTACTGTATCTTGGTAGAAATTTTTTAATGTCTTCTTTTAAAAGATCAGTTCTTATAAATGTGTCATCGTCACATTTTAATACAAAAGTAAAATTCAATCCGTAATTTATTTGGTCGTGAAGCCATACAAAACTTTGTAACACTTTATTTGTAAGAAGTGTATATTTATCTTCTATAGGAAATATTAACAGATCATTATACTGAGATTGTTCAGAACTTAAATGTAAAATAGTGTCAGTACTTTGCCCAACACTTCCAAGTACGAAAAAATGTTTTATGATTACGTCTTTATTGTCTCTATGTAAGTTGAGCCAAGTTTCGCGTATGGCAGTTCTTCTTTCTAAGTTCTTCGGGCTAGATATTATCAATATTATTAAACTAGGATTTCCTAATCTGTTTATTTTGTGATATTTAAAGTTTTCTTGCTTCAATAATTCAGCAACGCAGTTGTTGTTATCTATTTGCATTACACTTAGGGTTAGGAATGAACCAAATACAAAACACAGTGCGTAATAAATAAAAGTTTTAATGTTTTTTGTTGGTAAAATCATTTTGATTAATGTAATAATATGAATATTGTGCTTTTAAGCTTAAAAACTGGAAAATGACCATTCTTTGTAACAAATTTTCAAAACAATAAAGACCGGTTATCGTGGTGTAGTAAACAACTTATATGACCACGAAGTTCGTCTTCGACAATACGACATCTATCGACTAAAAGCTAATATACAAATCGATGAAAGAGTGGGGATAACGGATATATAAAGAAGAAAAAAATAAGAAATTATCATTCTTCTTCATCATCATGTTATGTTGACTTTGTTTTTTGCAAATCATCGAATAAATTACGGCTTTGTAGATGTATTGTCGATGAAACTGATGTTAATTTGTTTTCTGTAATTTTCATTTGTTTTCGTACACAAATACGCTTTAAATGCTACTTTAAAATTTAATTTAGCTGATACTTAATTCTAGTTGCTATAAAAGTTAACTTATAAAATAGTACAGCTGATACAAAATGAAATATAGACAAATATATGCTATTTAAAAATAACAAATATATTTTATTAATCAATAAACTATACAACAATTATCCGCAATGTCCGATGCAGGGATATGTGCTATAAAACCAGAGTAAGTTAAAATTAAAATTAACCTTATTTTGTAAAACTACACGTGGTTTTTATACAATATAACACTTTAAAATTAATTTTAGATTCATAATCTCAGACCATGTCAAAGAAGTAACTCTTGAATGTGTCTCAGAAATAGATAAACAAAAAATCATCGCTGGTAACAATGAATCTGAAGAAAAAAACGATGACAATATTGACAATGATGATAATGGTGAACCGGCTAACAAAAAGAAACGTCTATCAAAAAAGGAAAAGAAAAAATTAAGGGGACAAAATAAGGCAAGACCTGCTCCTTATAAAATTGACAGACAAACAGAACTATGTTACGCGCTTGTTGATGTAGTTGAAAATGAAGAAAAAAAGGGCTGCACTAATGAAAAGTGTCAGTTTTTACATAGTGCCGAAGATTATTTAAAGATAAAACCCAAAGATATTGGAGAAACATGTTACAATTTTCAAGTAAGCGGTCGGTGTTCAAGAGGTCTTACATGCAGATTTGGCGGTTGTCACATAACTCCAAATGGTTTTAATAAAATTGATGAGGAAAAATACAATAAAACTAAAAATGAAAAACTAAGTACTATGAATCAACTTTCTTACGATTTATTAATAAGTTTACGAAAACGTACTTACGACTTTTCTCCATCAGAAAATGTAATTAAAGCTTACGACGAAAACCGTAAAAACAAAAAAGATGAAACAAAAAATGAGAATGGTGAAACAAAAAGCGGTGCAGTAACAGATGAAGACATCATCAAAATAAGAAAATCAGAAAAGAAAACAATTAACTGGAAGGACAAACTATATTTAAGTCCATTGACAACAGTCGGAAATCTTCCCTTTAGACGAATCTGTAAAGAATATGGCGCCGATATTACATGTGGAGAAATGGCTATGTGTATTTCTCTTCTACGTGGCATGAACCCGGAATGGGCTTTAGTAAAACGCCATGAATCCGAAAACTTGTTCGGCGTGCAGCTTTGTGCAAATAATCCACATTTAATGACAAAAACTGCGCAAATGCTGCAAGAAAAATGCGAAATAGATTTTGTTGATATTAATTTAGGCTGTCCTATAGACCTTGTTTTCAGAGAGGGTGCGGGATCTGGACTTTTACGGCGCCCAAATGTATTAGAATCAGTAGTACGATGTACCAGTGAAGTACTAAATTGTCCGTTAACTGTTAAAACTAGGACTGGGGTATATTCTAATCAGAATATTGCGCATACTTTTGTACCAAAATTTAAAGAATGGGGGGCTAGTATGATTACTGTAAGTATTTGTTGACGACACCCGTATATATTAATATACAAATATATTTTTAGTTACATGGCAGATCCAGAGAGCAACGTTATACAAAATCAGCAAATTGGGAATATATAAATGAATGTGCAAGCTTAGCAGATCCAATACCTTTATTTGGAAACGGAGATATACTCAGTTATGAAGACTACAAAAATTACAGAGTAAGGTTCTTGTGTTCACCCAGTATAAAACGTATATTTATTTCATTTTAAAGGAAACTTATAAAAACGTATCGGGAGTTATGATAGGCAGAGGAGCCCTAATAAAACCATGGATTTTCACCGAAATAAAAGAACAAAAACTCTGGGATATTTCCAGTAAAGAAAGATTTGAAATACTACAAAAATACGCAAACTACGGACTTGAACACTGGGGTTCCGATACTAAAGGAGTAGAAAACGCCCGAAGATTTATGTTAGAATGGTTGTCATTTTTGTATAGATATGTTCCAGTAGGTATTTTAGAAAGAGCACCACAGAAAATAAATGAACGGCCACCTACTTTTCGAGGGCGCGATGATTTGGAAACTTTAATGGGAAGTGCTAGCTGCACCGACTGGATTAAAATAAGGTTAGGATGTGCAGTTATTTGTATTTTCCTCAATAATTTATTTAATTTCAGTGAAATGCTACTGGGACCTGTACCAGACAACTTCCACTTTCTACCAAAACATAAAGCTAATTCATATAAGTGATTGTATTTTGTTGTATTGAAAATAAATGTATTTAAAAATTTGAAGTGGGCTTTTATTTCTAAGGTTAAGTTTTCAAACAGCGCGCTCTGTACGCAAAGAACACATCAATCGTATGAAGTTTACCCAAGGACGTTGAGTTACCCAACTACAGTTTTGTATAATGTAAAAAGACTTCTTCAACGGCAACTACGCAAACGCAAGATCGTATCGTATCTTGGTAAAGTAGTGCAAATGGCAGATGAGAAGCTGTGCATTGGCAAGTGATTGTCAAAATATTTATTTTTATATTTATAAACATAAATAATTTTAATGTATATTATTCCTGATAATTACATGTAAAATAAGTAACGTGTTAAAAATTACTATGATTAAAATTTCGAGTAGTTGATTAATAGTGTGTAATAGTAATAAGTGTTGGTTAGAAGTGTAGGAAAACTAGTTTTATGATGGGACGTTCTCGTTCGAGAAGTAGAACCCCGCGGAAGCACCACAAGAGTAAACATTCACAAAAACGCAGTAAATCAAGGGACCGGGATCGATCCGAACGCAGGTCGGCATCTCACAGCAAATCCACAAAAATTAGCGAAAAGTCTAAAGAAAAAAGCACAAAATCACGGTACTACAAAAATCAATTCAAATTAACAATAATTAATAATATTTATTTCTTACAGCAAGAGGTCACATTCAGTATCCTCCAGCAGCAGCAGCGATGCCTCCTTCGAAATGTCGAAATTTGAAAGGCACAACCGAAAAAAATCCCGCAACAATAGAAAAATGGACGAAGTGGAACGTTTAGCCGAAATGGAACGCCAGAGAAGACAACGAGAGGCCGAGCAACGATTAGTCGAAGAAGAAACAGCTAAAAGGATAGAAGAACTAGTAAATAAAAGAGTAGAAGAAGAGCTCGAAAAACGTAGAGAAGAAATCGAGCAAGAAGTAGCGAAACGCGTGGAAGAGGCGAAGAAGATAATGGAGAAGCAAATGATGCTGGAAATGGAAAGAAGACGCGAACAGCAACTAGAAGAAGAAAAAAAGCGAGAGGTAAGAGTCTCGTTCAGTTTGAGTGTATTTGTATTCAGGCATGTTTAGCAGTGGGTCCTAAACATGACTGGATCGCTCGTTGTTTGTGTGGTCCGTGGTTCGGCTGCCGAGAGAGCAGCCTGCACACAAACAACATGTCCACGCCACGCGCGTTGCATTTCATGTTCTCATGTCTAATTGTTCTTCACTTTGTGATCCTTGCCTTATTGTAATTAACGAGCATTTGCCATGTTGGCCTCATTTTGTAAAAGCAATCTTGGGGCGCAAGTGTAAACAGGTTCAGAATGACGTTACGTTGGAAGATATCAGCATTAAGTACATAGAATGCATTTGGCGTCTCACTCAGGCTTTACAGACTCAGCGGAATGCGACAGTCGACGCATCCTCAGGTATTATCCACCTTTTTTAATTAATATTTTCAATGTATTTCATAAGATTTACTTTATTTTAGAACGAATTTATCTTGCAGGTTATTTTATACGCGTAGTTTTCGTTGGCCCTTCTTCCTAGCATTGATTGAACACAATATGTAAATACCCTCTATTCGTTCATGTTAACTATAACCATGAAATTCAATTATAATGTATGTTTCATAAGTTTTAGCACAAATTTCAGCATTTTTTAAATAAAAAATGCATTTATTTAAAGATATTAAACTTAAAATAAGTAAAGATGGGTGTGTTCTTACACAATGCGCAATTTTCAACGGACACCTAGCATTGGGGAAAGATAGTTTTTTACTGACAACATTGCAGAGGTCCCTAGTAATGTCAGATGTAAACAAAATGGCAAATTCGCAAATCAGGTGTTGGTATGTTGTGCTATTTCAACAACTGGTATATCCAGATCCAGGTCTTATGTAAACCGAGTGAGGTGAGGCCAGGGCTGCTCCGTGCGGGTGGGCAGTTTGTGCCCCGTACAAAAGCTCCTGACTTTGAGGGGCGCCATTTCAAGACAGTAAAGTAAATAAAAATAATTTTTTATAAAATTCTCTTATTCGCAAAAACAAAATTAAGTAAAATAAAGGTGCATTCACAAATGAAAATTAGGTTTATGGTTTTTGTTTAGGTTTAAGTAAGTCATTCACAAATGTAAGTTTAAATTACCTGGAAATTAGTTTTATATGTACAGACATTGTGTAAATGCTTCAAAAACAAGATTAAAATATCGGTAGAGCAGAACTCAACAAGACACCTGTGTGTCGTGGAACTGTCATTCGCTTGACATTATTGGTTATATTTCAGCAATTAGGCATTCCAACATGACGTCATGAGTGGAGGGCAGGTGTGATTTTAACCTCACTTTTGAATATTTTTAAAAATTATTTTTATATATATCTTATTAATATGATAGAAATCGAGGAATTTTGATACAAATTATTCATAAAATTAAACCATAATTTTTTCCATGGCTCCATCATTGAGTAAAATATGTATGCAATTTATTTCTGACAGCTGCCCTCCACTACTGTCATTTATTATGGATTGGTCTATTAACTTTTGACAATGTCGATGTTGTTCTCGCATTTGTTTAAAAAGCCGAATCCACCAAGTGAATACTAAATAAAGATGGGTGTATATATATATATATATATATATATATATATATATATATATATATATATATATATATATATATATATATATATATATATATATACTATAAACCTAAACTTTGGACCTTGCAATGTTTAGCTTAATAATTTGGATTTAGAAACACTAAATTCAGAAGTGTGAATGGAGTCATTACATATTATGCGACCAAAGTCTTTAAATCTAAAGTATAAACCATAAATCTAAACCCAATTTTCATTTGTGAATGTACCTTAATTATCGCAACAATCGGTTGGTTATTTTTCTAGGATTGTTATATTGAAATAATAACTGTGAAAATGTTGATTACAACAAAGAATATATTGATTATAACTCAAGAATAGTGATTATAAAAATAAATCCAATATTTAAATACCTACTAGCGAAGAATCAAATGCTATACATACAATTCTGATATCTTAGTGAAATAATATTATTTTTATTTTAGTTAAAGAAATATCCTGGCAAACGTATAATTTTCTCTCATTGTTATATTTCAAACTATAAATGTAAAATAGTTGATTACAACAAACGATTTTGATTATAACATATTGATTACAAGAATGGATCTAAGAAAATTTCATCAATATATTAGATGTAGCAATTTGGAAGAATAAAACGTATAGTTTAAACTTTAATTTGCAAATTTTAGATACTAGGGGGAGCGGAGGCGCTAAAATATAACTTTGCACAAAGGCGCCTGATACCCACGGCGCGGCCCTGGGTGAAGCCACTACGCAGCACAAACTCAAAATTGGCTAGCAGACCAAATGGAACATTTGTTCCGTGAAACGTCAATCCCCAAACCTTCTCCAGGCTTGTCTCATAAGTTTTTGGCTCTTTTATCTCGATAAGTTTACGGTAGAGGTTCGGAAGCCAAAATGCAGAATATACAAGAATTTAGGAACACCATGTGGAAGAACGGGGCCATCTTTATTTAAGTTCATAATTTTGTTCTTATGAAACATAATAAAACATTAAATAAATGCATTCTTTATTTTATGAAAATTGTTGAAATTTGTGCCAAAACTTATAGGACATACGTTATAACCATGAAATTCACTTATAAACAGCTGTGATGCTTTGACTGTGAGTGTGTATGGTGAATAAATGTAAACTGTACGAATGCGAGCTAGGAGCCGGGCGCGACGACGCACGGAACATCGTTTCACGTGTTGTTATGTTATAGGAGGAGGAACGACGCAAACGCGAGGCCCTCGAACAAATCATTGCAGAAAATAATCGAAAGATCGAGGAAGCCCAGAAGAAACTGGTTAGTATCATCTCTCTGTATTTGTTTAAAAAGAAAATGGTGTTTTTGGGGACACATTATTGTCACCGAAATATATTCCTCAACCAGTAGTTTCATTTAGTAAAACACGATGTCTATAAATTACAAAGAACAAAACTTAAACAGAATTTTTTCAACACAGAAATTAAGAGTTCTCATAAATTTATTTTCTCTCTGTATTTGTTTAAAAAGAAAATGGTGTTTTTGGGGACACATTGTCATCGAAATATATTTCTCAAGCAGTAGTTTCATTTAGTAAAACACATGTCTGTAAATTACAAAGAACAAAACTTAAACAGAATTTTTTTAACACAGAAATTAAGCGTTCTCAGAAATTTTTGAGGATTGCTTATAAATCCCACCTTTAGATTTCTGTAACTAAACTTCGTTAGTAAATTCGGATGTCCTTTAAGTTAAAGTAGGTAGCTTAATAAAGCTGAAAAGATGTCGGACAAAGATATTTTCCACTTGCAGAAGATAGACCATATTATATTTAAAAATATCCATGAGACATGGATTTTTATGTAGTAGAAGACATTATTTCAATAACATTCCTAATCAATTATTTTTAACATCCAGAACCAAAACCGAGATTGTAAAGCGTAGTTACATAAACCACGAATATGTGTCGCTGTCTAATCACCATTCAATACTTTGAATATTGAATACCTGAGCGTATTCGTCAAAGACAGAGAATTTACTGATTTCAAGAGGATTTCATAGTTCAATTGATATAACATTCTATTAGATATAGGAAAATACTGAGTTCGAATCCCAGTGAAATTTATGATTTTTTTAAAAAAACCTGCGATGTTTAAGCAATTAATAAATTGCACATCTAGTTCAGTACAATTTGAAATAATGAAGATAAGGTGTCCACATATAATTGACAAATAAACTAATTTTTTGTGTTTTCATTTTTCAATTCCCAAGAAATTGACAATGAAATAAATAATTATATAAATGAATCGTTGATTTCTAGCTTTTTTGAAACCTCAAGTGTTGCTTTAACATTTAGTTTTGTGCAACAGGTTAAATTTTTGAACAATTTGTTAAAATTTAACATAACAATGTCCAACAAACTAAAAATTTAACTAAACTTATTTCAAACCCTAAAATCACTAACATCTAATACACATATACAAAACACACTATTTGTTTATAGTTACGAAAATGGTACACAATAAATTTTAAAAAGAACTGTTGCTATTTCATTTTTTAACATTAACAATCACTAATTTTAGCAATCACTGTTAAAAAGGTTAAAACTTTGAAATACTGTTTTGTTTTGATAATATAACCTTACTTTTCGTATTTCAATCTAGTCACCAACACCAACTATAAAATTAACTGCCAACTTAAGAATATTGTGATGTGTTGAACGACTCTACATCAGAGTTTATATTTATGGAATATGAAACTGAGTTTTTAATAAATATTTTCATTTATTTACTGTATATTTGCAAAAAAATAACGAAAATATCGACATGTGGTTTTAAAATCTTAATTCTACTTCATTATAAATTAGATTATTTATTTTTTAATAATTTCGACCCTTTTTATACGACTCCACCCTCATACCCAAAAATGGGGGTGTTTTATACCTTCAACGACTTCACCAGTAAATTCCTCGTCCCAAAAAATATAAGCATACTAATCATCAAAATATTCCAACGAATCCATTTATTATTAAACATTCTATAAAATTGTGAAAAACTGAAAAAAATTAAATTAGATATTTTGCGATTTTTGGCCATTTTCAGACTTTTCCTTCTGGAGATTATAAAAGTTTTAAAATTATGAAAATTGGTATGCTTATATAATTTTGCTCTTAGAATCTAATGGTGATATCGTTAGGGAGGGGTGTACAGATGACCATTTTTGGGATATGGCTTAAAAATTGACATTTTTGAGCAAAATTTTGTTGTTTCAAAATTTGGAATTTACGTCTTGAGAAGAATGTGTTGTTAAGCCGAAATTTGATAATTTTGGTGTATTTTTTTTAGATTTTTGGACTTTGAGACAGAAATAAATTATTGCCCTTATCATCTGCTCTATTCCAAATTCTTATTACTTCAAAGTCAACCGCATGAGTTTGTATGGAAATTAAAGATATGTTGAATGATATAGACGAAATTTCATAAAAAAATCACATTACTAAAGATGGGTCAATTCACTATTTCCCGTATTTTTAAATTTCGGGAATGGGCTACTTGCGTGCCATTTTTTTATTTAATATTT
Source organism: Harpalus rubripes (assembly GCA_963082715.1). Lineage (NCBI taxonomy): Eukaryota > Metazoa > Arthropoda > Insecta > Coleoptera > Carabidae > Harpalus > Harpalus rubripes. Next base: position 16,615,852 of record OY720460.1, read on the forward strand.
TCGAAGAGACGATAAAAATTGCTACCCATATTTTTTCATTTGGCCAGAAAAAAATTATTGAAATTTATCGCCATGTAAGGCATAGAATTACGCCGTACCAATGAATGGCCGTAAGGCAATAACATCGCTACGTCCAATAGCAACGGCATTTTGACGTTTGTCATTTTAGTCTTGCACGAGTATAAGTTAAGTTAAAATCCTTCAAAATCCTGCTTAACAAATCGAAATATGTAATAAAAGTAACAGAAACCACGCAAATTGTAAATAATAAAGAAGAGAGACAGTGACAGAAAAATGAACTAATGTCAAAATCAAATTAAACTCGCACTCGCTCGCCATCTACACATTACATTCTTAAATATGCATCCCTTTCTGCAGTTCAAAATAATGACGTCAACGAAAATCTTCTTTCCTAATTTATTAAAAAACATAATTTTTTAAAAATAAAATTATATTTTTACATACGTTTGCAACTTTACTTTAGAGGCGATTTCGGGCGACATACCCGTTCACTTCTTCGGATTACTTACGGTTAGTTACGGTATGATATGGTTAACGGTGGCGCCAAAAATCATTGGTTCACTTGTTGACACCGTGCTTGATGGTTATGTATATTCTGCGATATTTAAAACTGTCAAAAATAGTGTCTGACAATTAAAATGCATTAACGGAGAAAGATAGTTTTTTCCATATTTGTCCAAAAAAGAGTCAACGAAAATAATGTCACCCTGTTTGACATAAGACCACGACTCCGACTGTTTTGACTTGACATTTCAAAAAAAGACATGATAAAAAGAGATAAAAATAGTGAACAGAGAGCTGACCCGACTCGCAAACCCGTTCAGCTGTGAGCACTGATCCAAGCATACCGGGTATGTTGTTCCTAGCGCCCGAATGTGTGAACGTACCTGAACGCAACTTACTGCAAGTTAACGGTTGGCGCCCGAAATCGCCTTATGTATTTAATGATAGATCACATTTTCAGTCCCACGCAAGTAGCCTATTGAGCCATCTCTACTCTGAAGATGCTAAATTTGCGAAATCGATAAGCCACATAAAATACATAAAAATATTTATTAAAAACCCTTCAGATTCCTTAAGAATACTTTCACTAAGAAAAAATAACTAAATGAACAATTTATTGTCAATTAGGCAGAAGAACGTCTTGCAATGGTTGAAGAGCAGCGCAAAATGGAAGAAGAAAGGCAAAAACTGCGCAAGGAACAAGAAAAGCGCGTAAAAGAAGAGCAAAAGAAAATCTTAGGCAAGAATAATTCGCGGCCCAAATTATCTTTCTCCCTAAAACCCGTCATTTAGTGCGTTCAAAAACATTTCCCCTTACAGTGAATGAAAGTACAATATTGACATTTTATTTTTATTTATATAAACGTATTATGTAAATATGTTTTAATCTTAGGCATGTAAGACGCAATGTACACACGTTATATAAATTCGGCAATTTTTTATTACTCAGTAAATACAGTTTGCATTACTGACATTTTTATTTTAAGTTGGCTTAAGACCAGATATTATATCCACAAATTCTGCTAGCATCATACGGAACTGCATCCGCTTTTCCTCGCTCTCTGATTTGTCCAAATCATTCTGTTTGGAATGAATGATCGCCAGTATTTTTTCTAGAGTGTTTTTTACATCTTTTCGTACTTTATTTGGGTCTATGTTTAATATTTTCCGTATGTTGTAACCAGTTACATCGTCCTCTATCTTTGGCTTTAAAGAAACGGTTTTTACTGACTCTTTGGTTTCTTGAACTTTAGGTTTAGTAGAAAGTTTTGAGTATGATACACCTTCTATTGTTAAAGTGTTGATATCTTTTGGAGACAGCATATTATTGTTTTCTTTGTATATTAATTCGAAGTTGCCTGTTGATGCTCTGGGGTTTCGCTGGTAATCAATCGTCACTACAAATTTAATCAAAAAATTTTATATTTAATTTGTTTCTACTTGAGTGAGGTACATTATTTTTTCTACGATCATATTCTAATTTTCAAAAACGAAGCCTTTCTAAAAAGAATCCGATCTTCAGAAAAACATTGCGTACCGGGCCCCGATTTTGTAACTTTCAATTCTGCAGATTTCAAATTCTACGGCTATCAAAGAAGACAGCCAGCATCATTTTGAATTTGCTTCATACCTGTCGCGCCATTTTTGGCCTTGGAGTTGAGGGAGGCTTCCATTGCGATGAATGCTTTTGTTTCTGGGTCGTACCCGTACAGTTATTACGGTGTTCAGAAACGCAGGATCAGCGGAAATCCGACGAATACTTAGAACAATTCCCCACACAACAGCTACTATGCAGCGAATGACGTCACGATGACGAATCGAAAATTCAGGCGCCACCCTTACCCTATTGTCATTATTTTGCGCGGGAAAATTGAAGGTAGGATTCTTTTTAGATAGGCATCTTATATACGTAATTTTTTAATTAATTATTTTTATTCGCGTATATTTTCAATTATTGTATACAAAAGTTATTTTAAACATATATATATTTTTAAAAGTGGTGACAAGGATTAATTTATATGACTCCAATGGATGCATTGCACAGTAATTGCTCTGTCATCTAGCGGTATATTTCTATACATTATTATAAAAAATCTGATGTGGCCAGCACATTACCTTACGTCAGTTCCACATATTTTGTACAAATTCCATACAGAAAGTTCCTATATTTCCAGTAAAATTATAACACAAACATACTCTGCCAATTGCAATTGATACTAACATCTTTCAATCAGAATTTTCTTAATATAGCAACTGTTTCCAGAGTTATAGCATAGCTAATGGACCTTTTCAATTTAACGGCTATCTCTTTCTATAGCTCAAATAGTAAGAAAATGGCGCGAACAACTGCCAATTGGGCTGTCAAACGAAACGTCAAAAATATTGCAGTCATTAAAATACCTGTATGCTCAGTGAAAATTTGAATCGTTAGACATTTTAACTTCAATAAAAGCTTTTGTAACTTATTTCGATAAGATTTTTTAAAGTTATTTGAGATATTCACATTTTACGTCTAATTTTTTTAGAAACACACGCCATAGATCTCAGTTGTTCTTATACTATACGCAAATCTCCATTGCGCATATCTTCTATCTCTTTAAATTGAAAAGGTCCATTTATGAAATTTAATTTATAATTTTTAACTCTATTGGGATTTTCAAATAAGAAAACGCTAACTAGCGGCAAATATTAGAACTGCAAACAGTGGTACACATTTGACATTTACATGAAACTACAACTATATGACTACAAAAACTCTATTATACGTACTTGAATTATAAATAAAAATATTAATAAATGAGAAAATAATACGAAAACTAAACGAATACAATTGACAGAAATGCTACGTTGACACACGTCAACAAAAAGTGTACCAGTGTTTAATGCGATCAGCGCCATCTCTTGATACTTGAAAATCCCAATATCCATTTAATATGAAGTATAAAATGCAGTTACATCGTATAGAGAATAAAATATTCTTCAATATTTACAATAACATTAAATGTGAAAAAATATTATTATTATATTAAAAAATATTATTATTTATCAAATGTGTGTACTTCCGGTTGACCAATTATAAGCAAAATCTAACAAGCTCTTCATATGGAGGTAATGAAGAGGAATATGAAAGAATTATAATTTTTGGAATTGTAGTATTAGATTTATCGCAGAGCAAACTTTTGTCACACATACACACGCGCGCACATACAGATATCATCGTAAAAATAGTAAAATCGTAACCCTAAAACGTGCATAATGATTAAAAACTCGCCACCAAATCTTTTGACCAAAGACTACCTTCCTTACCTAAAAGTGACGGAAGATATCTGACAAGACTGTTGGCGTTAACACTTTGGTTTTAAATTGTGCGTAGACAGGTTGGATGTACGTATAGACTATTATAAAACACTATCGGCGGAGCCCTAGGGAAAACTCGGCTTTGCCGAAAATAATACAAAAACTATAGAAACACAATTGACAGCAATGCTACGCTTAAAATGTCAACAAAAAGTACCATTATTTAATGCGATTAGCGTCATCTCTTCATACTTGAAAGTCCCAATATGCGCAGAAAGTCAGTTGTGCATTGAAAACATTTCACTTTTTACTATTTCTCTCATTGTGTGCAATGCATCCATTAATAGCGAAGTCCATTCTTTGATAAAAAATGATCGTTAAACTTTGTAATACTGTTTTTGACTAAAATTGACTTTCTAAACGCGTAAAATTAATCTCAACGTAGTAATAGTAAGTTAGTAACAAAAATAAACATAGGTATTATATTCGTATATGTCAAATTCCTTTGGGTCACGAAAATAAATTCAAGAAGACTTTTTTTAAAGATCGTAGAAAAAACAAATTTCATTGTGTCTGTACGAAATAAAATTTATACCTTTTATAAGATCTTCAAGTACTTTGGGGCATATCTGCGCAGTAATTCTAGTTGACGGGTACAACGCAGGCCTCGAATTTATTTCAATCAAATATGGACGATAATCTTCGGCCACCATAAAATCAGCCCCACACAATTCAAAACTGTTTACTCTCGTCTGAATTTTATCTTGACAGAGCATAAACAGTCCAACAAGACATTCTTTAATTCCTTTATAAACTGAATTTCTCCAAGCGTACGGTTGGCCAATATCGGAAAGATATTTTCGAAATGTGTCTGAATGCCACATATTTTGGTCGGGAAGAGCGTTGCTTCTATTCGCGTTATTTCGATATCGGCATTGAATGGAGTTATTTGTAAGATGGATAGATTCGTGCAGTTTGCTTAAATCGTACATTTGACTACTAAATCTTAAGTAGTTGTCTCTGAAAATTATAAATTAATAAAGGAAAGGAAATATTTTGAAGGAATTTTCTTACTTATAGAGCCAGACTTGTACATTTGGCATACAAGTTACTAAGAAGTACTGCCGAATATCAAATTTCGTATTGTGGATTAGTAAAGGTTTTTCTAAAAATATTTTGGGATTAGTTATAAATTTAACAGTTTTAAATCGGTGGCTAAATGTCTACCGACGGTATTATGACGAAGCCAGATTGTTAAACTCGTCTTTTAATAAACTCGAATAATACTGCTGGCGGACATTTATAGGCCAATTCTGAACAAATCTGTAAGTCTTACATACCTGTAAAAAAATGCATCTATTTTTGTTGATTTATATAAAATCGTACATAAAGCTTGAATTACATTGTACTATTTTTGTTTAGATTTTAGTTCTATTTGAATTAAAAGATATGAAATATAAACCAATCAACTTATATTGGGTCACGTGGTGTGACACAAATGGGATGACAGTTATATGATATTTTGTCTGAGATCGGTAATTCCTAAACGTTCGTGATGCTTATACTATTTTTTGCACGATCGACGCACAAAATTTAAAAGAAAAATAAGATTTGAAAATTATTTTGACATATTAAAAAAAATTATTTGTCATTTTTGAAGTAAGCTTTGATTTTTGTTTTTATTTGTTTACTGGTTTCAAGATATTATTCCATTGTTTACATGTACAAAAATAAGATGGTAACTTAGTAATAACTGTATCTGTGTGGTAATATTATTACCATACTGACTTGTCAACTACGGTCTACAAAATTAAATAAAATAAAATGCAAATATAATGCTCTTCATTAATACATACGATAACAGCCTATCGTTCTAAATACGGTCTACTTTATTCTAAAGTAATAAACATGTGAAACAAAGCACATAATTTGAATATTTATCATATTGACATATGTCAAAATAATTGTTCTGTTAACAATAGCAATCTGAAAGTAGCATTAATGAGAGAATTTCAAAAAATGATATGAATGTCTTAATTTTCTGAAACCGATAAACTATTGAACAAACCACGGATGTTATTAATAATAACAAGCCTTAGATGTCTTAAAATCCTCGCTCTACGAGCTCGGATTTCAAACCGACATCTTCGGCAGTTATAATATACATAACATTCCTAGGTATGTTAATAGCTATTACCGTCTCGCCTCCTGAAAATAATATATCCATATTTTTGGAATCCATTTGATAAATCAAAATTAAAATGTTTCAACTGTCACTTGAAACTGTCATTCCCCACCAAAATCATTGTTTGAAATACTGTGAAATGATTGGACGTATTTATAAATTTACGTTTAGAATATAAAATATGGTAGCTGGTTTATGATGGATTTAATTTACATTTATAAATATAAATTATATCTACATATCTGCTTTTAATGGTTCATGATGAATTTAAGAAATTTATGATTTTGAATTTACATTTAAAATATCACCATATTTTATTTTCTAAAAGTAAATTTGTAAATGCGTCCAATCATTTCACAGTATTTCAAACAATGATTTTGGTGGGAAAAATGAGAGTTTCAAGTGACAGTTGACACATTATAATTTTGATTTGCCAAATGGATTCTGAAAATATGAATATATTATTAATATTTCTGCCAAACCACGTGACCCAATAAAATTAATTGGGCATATTTCATATCTTTAAATTCACTATAAACCAACAAAGTAAATTGTAAATTTCAAATCTAAATTTATAAATTAAAACCATCATAAACCAGCCATAATATTTGGTCATTATTAACAGATTTCAGGTCTGTAAAACTTACAGAATTATTCAGAATAGAGCCTTTAGCCACTGTTATTTCAAAAGCATTTTGTATACCTAAATATTTCTGTACAACATATTTAACATCTTTTCTTTGGTTTATGGTATCCAAAGCATATTTCAAAGTTCTGCAAACATGTATACCTATCCCTCTACTACCATTATTCGGTTTTAATAACCATAGATTCATATTACCATCTGTATCAATATGAGGAATATATCTTCTTAATTTCCCTAATATATATTTTGATTGATCCAACAATAAAGGAGCATTAATAAGATCAGACTCTTTAAAATGTTGACCTTGATGTATGAGCTTATAAAATTTCTCTAAAAATATATCCCATTCAGCTTCTCTGGCTACGGGAATAGTGCTGTCTAAATCTTTATGCTCTTTTTGTTTAATAAAATTGTAACATTGCAATGTGGCAAAGTTAAAAACAGATACGGGAATGGTTCCATTTGGGGAAATAATATTTAGAGGTTTGTCTGCGTTTTTACTGACCCAAATGAGTAGAGAAACAGCTGCAGTTAGTCTGAAATCATCGATAAACAATTGCAGTTCTTCATCATAAAATAAATTATATGTTCTTGGGAAGAGAATGTTTGAATATCCTTCGGTATAAAACCAGTATGCTTCTTTTAAGGAATCGGAAAGTCCGGCTTTTGACGTATAAGATCTTGTTGCATTATAGGGAAATCTATTTATTAAAGTACGTTTTACTTTATCATTGTTGACATTAAAAGGGTTTGTTTGATAATCCCAATAAAAATCAACTTGATGTCCAGCTAGTAGCTTCGAAATAAACATCCTTCTATATTTTTCTCCATTTTCCTTATTGCCCATATTTTCGACTAATTCGAAATTCGACATATTTTCAATTTGCTTCAAATCCCGATCATCTTGTATGTTGATTCTTAATTTTTCAATCCAACCGCGTTCAGAAAATGCTCTTCGAATTGAATAGAAGTTACCGCAGACTGTATATGTTTTTCTGTCGCGTTTCGCACGATTTACAAGCGCTACGTAATCTTGAATTATTTCCATTGGTGTCAGACAGCTCATTTTTCGCGTTATTGGTAAGTTGTTGAGAAAATTGGATGATTTTGGAACTATGGCAGAATGTATTGAGGTTTTTGGTTTGCAGATTGTGGCGGACATTTTTCTTTGATTGTTGATGGATGGTGTTTTTTGGACACTTCTTTTTCCTTGAACAACGTTTGTTTGGGTATTGGGAATTGGTTTATTGAAATTAATATTGGGATTCGTTTTGATGACAATTGGGTTATTATTAGAATTTTGTTTGTTGATATTAGTATTGGTGTTCATAATCTGCTTGCTACTATTATGATGTACATTTTGTTTGATAATATTATTGTTGTTGTTATTATTATTATTCACAGTTTGTTTGATGGCATTATTGTTTGTAACGACATTTTTGTTCCAATTATTATTGGCATTATTATTCACAGAATTGTTAGCGGGTTTTATGACAGTTACATTGTTGTTGTTGTTATTATTACTACAAACATTGCAACTGTTGATTGAATTGTTATTATTATTACTGATGTTATTATTAGCTGCTTTTATTACCGTAACTGCGTCAGGTTTCTCTCTTGTCATCGTAACTGGCGTTCCAAATTTATCAACCAAGCAGTCTTTAATAGCAGTCGCTGTTGCATCTTTTTCTTCTTTGATTTTATGGAAAATGTCTTGAAGTTTCTCGTTTATTATTTTCAAGGAATTATCTCCAGTTTCATTGATTGCACTATTATTGGTATTTGTATTAGTATTTGGTTTGGTTATTATTTTGTGAGTATCGACTTGTTTCTTCATATTTTCATTGTTCTTCATAAATTTTATCGGCTTACCATCTGCAGTCATAGGAATAGGAACATTTTCTATTATAATTTTTGCGTTATTTGTAGCAGGTTTAGAAGGTCCAGGATTTGGATGGGTACTCACGTTAGGAACAATGAGATTTTTGTGTCCTGATTGTTTTGGATAAGCGGGGGGATCCGTTGCTGGTGGACATAAAGCTGGAACTGTTTTTTTCCTGATTGGAGTTTTTGGTCTTTTATTAATACGTTTGTCCTCTTTCGTGTTATTTTTGCAAGATGCTGCTCTGGTATTATTGATGTAAAGACTCCGTTTTGAAGTATTTCGTGTTACAGTAGAACTCATGGGTCTGTTTGCGTTTTTTCTGTACTTTGTTTCTGGTATTTTTTTGATCAAAGCTTCATGTATTACTTTTTTTGTATTTTGGAAATTTGATGATGGTTTAGACGAACCAGGTTTATTAGATTTAGGTGCTGGACTGTTACTTCTACTATTTGGGTAAATTTTGTGAACACCATGTACTTTGCTGAATCTAGAAGTATTGGACGCAGACCTTCCTATCTTGCTAGATTTTCGAACAATAATAGGTTCTGTTGAAATTATTTGTGGTGCCTTAGTGTTTCTTATCATTGAAGATAGACTTTTGGAAACGAATTTGTCGTTTTCTTTGTATACTACCTTCATTTTTCTTGGGGAAGCAACTTTTGCGGCATTGTTAGTAGAATTACTTGATTTATCATTTGGCCTATTTATACTTCTACTGGATGGTTTAGAATTACTTTGCTTATCAAAATGTGGTGTCTTACTGGTACTGCTTTTCACACTGCTGTTTCTTTTCGAAGGCGTAGCTCTCTGCTTCACTGAAGATGGTTTAGAACGATTTTTGGTTGTTTTTATTGGAACTAACTGGGGTGATGGTCCATCCATTTCGTTTTTAATTATGGCTTCGGCGGGTTTTGTTAAAAAAATATTAGGAGGAAATTTATTTGGATATGTCACTATAGGTAAATTTTGAGAACCTAAATACACAAAAAATTTCAATTAAGACATATCTCAAATGAATGATGTTCTACCTGATTTGAAAGAGGAACTGTCATTATTTTTGTTTTGTTTGATGTTTTTGTATTGAGTTTTCATATTGTTCAAAAGAGAATCCATAAAATTTGCAATTTGTTCAAGTTCATGGTGGTGGGGGCCCTTTTCTACGGAAGTTTGCAAAATTTGTGGATCTACTGTAGCCATAAATAAAGGGGGATGGATTTAAAGGGACCCAATATGATCTTGACAGGAAACGGATTACCTAATTTGACTTTTGTAAAATTGACATAGTTCACTTGATATTAAAAATAGACGTACGTACCGCTCTGTAAGCGAAAGTTTTATTATATACAAAATCGACTTCCTAAGCGCACGATTTGGAATTTGATCGTTTTAATTTCTAAAATTGCTCTTCTTACTTCAAAGTAATTGAAGAGTACTGTAAATATGAGTAACATGTACTTTCAAAGAAACTGTTTCTCGCAAAAGTATTTTAGTCACAAGTTATTACATTTTCTAATATTTAGACATGACCCTGAATTAATATTATATTCCGAAATTAAACGTGTCACGTGTTTCACCATCTTAAATTTTACAAGTTAGCTATTAGCTTCTTGTTACCAAATGTTCAAGATACATAAAAAATTAGGTTTCAAATCTATAAAATAATGAAGCTAGAAGGTATAATCTTACTGTTATTGCGCAGAGTTTTGCTTTCTGCGCAACAGCCCATCACGTTTGGCACGGGCTCTACTACAGCCGTATTCTTTCGATGCGTTGGATCAGATCCAACTGATCGTATGGATTAGATCAGGTCACAGGGACGCAGATTAGTTTATTCGAAAGAACACAAGTTCATGCCGGCATGCTATAGTTTATTCTTGTTTTAATTTCCTTTGGAACCATAAATGTGAAATGTCTAAAGTGATCTGATCTTTCTAATCCAAATTTTTGTTGGAGTAGATAGTACTGATCTGGATTACTTAATTTTGGAGTGGGGTACTGATCAGAATTCGAAAGAACAAGCAATTTACTGATCCATGTAACATAGATCTGATCTAATGCAGTGAGAATATGGCATATATATGGGTAGTAAATAAGGTACAGTTTGAATCAGATATATAATTTATTTTCAGATAAATATAACAAGAATATATAGATAAAAATATATAGTGTAAGTTCAATATAATAAAATTAAGCAAGTGATTTTGAAGCCTGCAATTTGTATAACTAAAATATAATAAACATTATAATTTGACAAAACATCCATCGACAGTTGATTGATTATTAACAGGCAGTATAATATTTTCTTTGATAACAGGTTTATAACATAAATTTTTATACCCTAACCCTACAGTAAATAGGTTCAGATTTTGACAAAAAGGTGCAGTAGTATTTTTCGTATCGATTTCTGGCAGTATTCGAGCGATTGAAGATACTATACACGAATTGACTAATTTTGGCTTTGGAAGTATATCCGATTTATTATTCAAGATACTGGCAGTGTCTTTTTCCCATTTTGGTTTCTCACTCGAGGATTTGGCAGATTTGGACTCAAGGCCTTGTTTCCATTTGCTATATAGGCTTAGAGATTGCGTCGGAGTACTTGGCAATTTTGTCCTCAGGGCGCGCGTGTTTGATTTCTTTCGAATTTTTTCTTTTGCCGCGTTGCTTTTTGTGCTGTGGAAGAAATTCGGTTTAGAACGTTGTTTGCAAGAAAACGACACCGTTGCTCTTTGCACGGGCGTCGGATCAGGTACCCCGACTGGCCTCTGATGGGTTAGCGGTAGGGCGTTCACTAGCGATACTTGTGGCGCAGGTGGAACTGTCATTTCGTCCACTGTTTGCATCGTTGTTTTGAACAATGACTCTTGGAGTTCTTCTATTAGATTTCCGATCACTGGACCATTGTAATTTTTGATCATGTCTAATTGCAATTTTGGTTTTGAAGATTTGGTGCTACGATGTTTGTGTTCTATGGAATCTTTTTTCTCGGAACGTTTTGTGTTTGATGATCGTTTCTTGAATATTTTTTTACCCCGTATGGATAAAGTCATACCTAAATATGCTGGATTTTGATTTGGAAGGTTTTGTTTGTAGATTAATTCGAAGCAACCTGTGTCGGCTTTTGGATCTCTGCGTCTGTCAATCACAACTAGAAATTTTTTAATTGTTATAAATAAGGTAAGAATATTATAATCTGTTTTTCTCAATTTTAATTTCGTGTTTGTTTAACTAAATTCATATTTTTTTCTGGCAAGTTAAAAATTAATTAGAATTTTAAATGCACTCTTTACGCCAGCAATGTGTGCTAGAGGTGACGCCTGGTAAGCGCCCATCATTTGTTTCATTTTCCATGTTTTTTTAAGGTATCTTCGGTTTAGGGCAAAACCGTTTGCACATTCCAGAGTCAACCTTTCGAGTTTCGAGCTTAATTGTACAAGAGGAATTTTCGATCTTCTTTTGTTTCTTAGCTACAAGCAAAAACTCATTTCCCCTCATTTCGAAAATATCTTATATCTTATTTATTATGATAGTTTGAGAAAAATTGTTTTAGAATAACATGGCGTAATTAGATTTTTTGAAAACTTAATAATTCTCGAGATATGATTGTTTAAATGGGAACCTATGTTGAAAATAGTCTCATTTTTTTTGCTTATTTTATAAGATTTTCAGTTATTATATCACAAGAGCTTCGAAAATAAACGAAAATACTGCCGATTGATAAGACGTATTGCCATAGAAAGGTCGAGGGGTGTTTTGCGGCAATATTTCGATCCAGGACGCAATAGTATTTTCTATTATTCTTGATGCTTCACAAGCAAATTAAACTATGTTTCTGTATTTACGTTGTAAACATTCACCATTACGATTCGTTTGGGACATTTTGACATTCAATTGCAAAATAAACGCATCAGGTAAACAATTTTATTTACAATGACATATAAATATAGGTATAACTATAGCTACTGGACAAATTACAGCTGACTCGTCCACCATTTTGGAGCCACTTAAATCATTCAATATCAATGTTACAGTAGTAGTAATCATAGAAATTATGCATAATAACGGGTTATTCTGCTCCAAATTGTGCAGATCATTTGAGAATGGTTATAATTTTTACAGCTACTTATGCAATTCATATATTTATCTCAAAAATCTTAACGAACCGTATTTTTTCTTGTTTTTATTTTAAATAAATATAAAATGGCAAATATGAAAGTTATATTTAAGTATGCAAAATAGTTACTACATAAACTTATAAGAAATGCACTTTTACTTAATAATTTACTGCATTCATTTTGGTACCAATATGGCGACAAGTCAGCTATGTATTATCTAGTAGCTGTAGGTATAGTCAGTCTACATTCTTTTGTTTTAAAAATGAATAAAAGATGAATTATTAATTTATTGGGATGAAAAAATTTAAAATTAGTAATAAACAAATGAAAAAATATATTAAAGATCATCATTATTAACTTTTCAAAAAATCTAATGACGCCATTTTATTCTACCTAAAAACGGTTCAATATTAAAACACATTGGGCCGAATTCAGCACTCTTCACTAGTGAACGTCTCTAGTAACTATGGAAACATCTTGCATCTTTTTCTTATTAATGAATCGATGCATATGTCTTTCCCTATTTTGTTATTTTTAGACAAGCTTCTTTAACTAAAGATGGTTATCTAAATATAACAAAATAAAGAGAGACATATGCATCGATGCAAAAATAATAAAAAGATGCAAGTTGTTTCCATAGTTTCTAGAGACGATCACCACACTAGTGAAGAGTGCAGAATTCGGCCCATTGACCCTGGAATGTGCAAACGGTTTTGATCTATCGTTAGTGAGCGTTAATATTACCCGTAACACTTAAAAAAAAAAAACATTGAAAATAAGACATTTGCGCACATTTACGTATTTTCTATTCGTATGACCACGCACCCTTATAGAGCATGCGTACAATTCATTGCAACGACTGAAGAAAATATTTTTGAATAGCTGTTTAAAAGTGCACGAAACAATAATTTTAAGTTTCATTTGTGATTTTGTTGTATTCTTTCATGTTCAAAATAAACATTTCTGGCAAAAACTTTTGTGTTTTGAATTAGACAGTATCAGTGAGTTGGTGTGTAACATATGGGGACATATGTTAACTCTTTACCTTTTATCAAATCGTCGAAACATTGCGGGCACATTCTAGATGTAACACTAGTCGTGTGTCCCATAGCTGGGCACGAATTTATCTCAATCAACCATGGTGTAAAATTCTCAGCGATCATAAAATCAGCCCCGTATAGTTCGAATGTATTTGGCCTCCTGTCCATAGTATCTTGACTTGCAAGCATCGAACCTATAATACATTCTTTCATACCTGGATAGATAACTTTGTACCATTTTTCTGCTTGTCCTATTTGGCGCAAATATGCCTTGAAAGTATGGTTATCCCACATATTGTCATCGGGGAGATTTCTGTCGCGATCGTTGGTAACAGAATATTTATGTTGGACAGCATGATTGGTAAGATGGACTGATTCATGGAATGAATCCAGGCTGAATTTTTGAGTACTGAATCTTAAGTAGCAATCTCTGAAAGTAATCTTGTAATATTTTATTATTAGTGCAGTTTTTGGTGCAATACCTGTACATCCATATTGTAAGTGGTTGGACACATGTGACCATAAACCATTGGCGAATGTCGAATTTTGTTTTGTGTATCAATAGCGGACGTTCTGAAAGGTATTATTTTTCAAAAATACAACACATATAAGGTTAATGAATATACGAGCCTAGGCTCGTAACAGTTCGACCGATTTATATTATCAACAAATTATACAACTTACGCAAATGATGAGAAATTTTTACAATTTTCTTTTTTAAAATTTCATATCCACAAGCTCTGCACATTTTTCTGTGCGCATGTCATTTTGACAAGAACAATGTCACTTTGACAAGACTATTGTTTTGACTTATTTTGATTTTGAACTGCTAAAATATTATTTTCTATTTCGGTGTTCTTATGTTTCTATAAAAGCACTGTTTTTCTCTCAAAACACGACGTTTAGAAAATCTATAAACGTACTGTTTTTGGCGCCTGTTGTATTCTAGAGGTGGTAGTCATGCTTTCATAACTGACAGATAACCTCAAACGGCGGCTCGTTTTCCAAACTTGGACTCGTACGTTAACAGATTGCCTTATGATACTTGTGTTTTAATGTACTATTGTACAATTTTCTTCTTAGTAGCTCAAAATTAAAATAAGTCAAAACATTGGTCTTGTCAAAGTGACATTGTTCTTGTCAAAATGACAAGCGTACACAGCTTTTGGAGTCTATAGCCCCCGGTGGTAGATACGTAAAGGGCGGTACACCGAGCAGAGCACGTTCTTAAATTATGTTAAATAAAGAATTTAATTAAAGAAAATTTAAGAGCCAGGGGAAATAGGATGTATGTCTATTTTCTAGCAAAATGAGATGATTGGTACTTATAGATTGAAGGTGGGCGCTTTTAAATGGTATGTGTAAAGAAGGCAAAACGGTAACAATCCTAAGATACAGGCCTCAGAAATTGTAAGACAAGATCTAAAAAGGATGACGGTCCAAGCATCAGATGAATGTTTGACAGCGATATGCGCAAATTATAACTTGGTCAGCCGATTTCTGTTCGAGTACTGAACAGAAGTTTGTTAAGCTAAGAGCGGTGTCAGTGGCTATCTGATGAGATTCCGTAACTCAGTAGTTAATTTTTAGCAACTGGTTAAAAATTTAGCCAATTAAGTACCTATGTTAACAATATAACAAACAATTAGATACAATTTTAAACCAGTTGCTAAAAATTAACCACTGAATTACACAATTAATAAAACCACCAAACGATGCAAAAAGTTTGGACGAGAGACTGATGTGGCGAAAAAGCTCCGACTGCATTTGAAATGTTCTATTAACCAACGTTTCAGAACCAATTCGAAAATAACTTGTCATTGAATTTCAAAAATATGGAAGTTCATGGACTTTCATAATTTATACTTATAGTCTATTCCACGAGACCTTTCATTAAATCAGGACATCGAACCGAATCGAAAATCGAAAACCGGCAAAAATAACGGATAAATTCTGTTAGGTCCCACATAAGTTGATACTTGGCCCATCTGTGGGTATAATAATTTTAAAAAATGACCAATCATAGTTTTGAAATAAGATTAATACACTTTGTCATTCCAAAAGCATTAGATGGGGTTTAAAACTTTAAAGTTCGCGTAATAAAAAACGAAATTTGTAACATTTATCTTTTTTCCCCTGGCTCTTGGCAGTTTGATGTTGGAAAAACTATTTTTTCTTTGTTGAGAAATGGCGGTTTTTAAAAATTAGCCCCGGGCGGTAAAGTGTCTTAAGTCGGCATTGGTCAAAATGACAAGCGCATATACATCAGCTGATTCTAAGCACTTCAAGGTCGCTCGAGTCACGTGTCTGCTAGCTAAAGTTATGTTGAAAACGTATGTAAAAATATAATTTTTAAAAAAATATTTTTTAGTAAATTAAGATAGAACATTTTACGTGGCGCCAATGTTTTGAACTGGAGAAAGGAAAGCATATTTATAAATGTAACCTGTAGATGGCGCGCGAGTGCAAGTTTTAATTTGACAGCTCATTTTTCTCTACTTGTGTCTCTTGAGTATTATTTGCAATTTGTGTGGTTTCTGTTGCTTTTATTATGTAATTCGATTTGTTAAGCAGGATTTTAAACGATTTTAACTTATATAAATATTAAAATGACAAACTAAAACATTAACCTCCATTGTTCAAACGCCATAACGCCAAATAGGTGATCTGTCAGGTTTAAATTACCCGCACATACCGTTGCAGTTGCACGCAAGTATCCCATTTTGTAAATTTTAAGTTTAAAATTAAAATAATCGAAAGAATTTTTTAGAAATTTCTCACCATTTATGTAGATTTTATAATTTGTTGAAAATATAAGCCGGTTGAACAATTATCAACCTAGAGTTGTTATTACTGACCAATATATTTTTGTACAACATATTTCAATTTGTGATTCATAACTCGAACCACAGCATGCACATCTTTTACTAAAATAATATCGCGTCCTCGACACTTATTCCCAGGTTTCATAATCCAAACATTTTTCACACCATCTAATTCAATTTGAGGCCAGTGGGCTATAATACTTTTAAGCGTATTCTTGGCAGAAGTCTCAAAAGCATATAAAGAATAACAACCATTATCTTCAAACTTTTCTCCTTTGTGAATAATTAGTGAAAAGTTTGTAAGGAAATTATCCCATTCGTGGTCCCAAACTTTGTGGAAATCTTTGTCTAAATCAACGTGTTTTTGGACGGCAATATATTCGTTGCATCGGTCTAAAGCAAATTGAATAGCAGATATTGGAACTTTGCCTTCATCGCTGCAAATGGAAACAGCTCCATCTGTGTGGAGTTTTTGTAAGAACCATTTTAAGAGACTGATACATGCTGTTAAACGGAAATCTTCCACAAAAGCAGAACACTGATCGGCGAAGTTTATGGTATAACAACGAGGAAATCGGACAAAAGCTACACCAGGTTCGTTGTGCCAATACATTTGTTGAAGTAACAAACACAATCCTTCTTTGGACGTAAATAAAGACCGCGAAAACCGATTTATTATTTTATTTTTATTTAATCTTTGTTGCCACTCATGACTATCCTTTCTCAAACTCCAATAAAAATCAACTTCATGATGCTGTAACAATCTTGAAATAACCATTTTCTCGCATTTAGCCTGATGAGCAGCGGAAGTCTCCCATTCTTGTTTCGCGGGTAAATTTGAACACACTTCATCCATTGAAGGAGGGTCCGAAACAGAAATATTTTTAAAAGAAGTTTTAAACTCGATTTTTTCTATCCATCCTCTTCGCAAAAGACCGTTTCTAATAAATTGAAAACCACCTTTGACAGTAAAAGTCTTCCGTTCCCTGATGGCTTCTTCAACTTTAAGTCTGAGTTGGTTTAAGCGTTCAGCATCAATACAACAACGGAATAATTTAGGTTCTTCTGTAATTTTTTCTAAGGAGGTGGTTGGAGAAGTTTTGAGCGGTTTTGTAATAGTTTTATCTTCGTTTTTCTCATCGTTTTCAAAGTCGGGCGGCGGAGGAGAAGAATCATCTACTTGTCTCCTTTCAGCCAGTTGTACGGGACTGCTGTCAATCGGTGATTCCATGTTTTTGATGTTTAATTCGCTGTCAATTTCGTCAATTTCGTCTCGCAGCAACGACAAGTCTGCTTCCATTGTTGGGGGTGGGATTGTTGTTTCATAGTTAACCCTTTCTCGGTGGAGTCTCGCGAGGGACTGAAAAGCGTGAGCTGTCTGTGGTTAGAGTAGGTCACATCGCAATGGAGATATCTCCAGGAGGAGCAACAACCTAGTTTCATCCAGGACATGGAGACTGGTACTTTGTTGTACATGTGTGTAATCAGCTGATTTGCAGAACTGACGTCATGCGACGCGACGTACTTTGTCGACGTCATTATCTAACGATTTTTCATATTACGTAATGGGATTTATTTCCTCCGCCATTAATAATAACGACAGCTCACATTCACTTAAGGGAAGTAAAAACATGAGGAGCTCTTAGCAAAAATAGTCGACTTTACATTTATACATTTCTGTAACGTACATTACCTCAGGAACATGTTTAAATATTAGAATAAGGTGGACAGGGCCGCTCCGTGGGTATTAGGTGCCTTTGTGCTATGTTACATTTTAGCGCCCCTTCCCCTTATGATGTAAAATTTGCAAATTAAAGTTTATACTTTTTGTTCTTCAAAAATGCTAGATTTACCCATTCTTGTAATCAATAGGTTATAATCAAAATCGTTTGTTACAATCAACAATTTTACAACAGATTTCAGAATTGTATATGCATTTCATTCTTTGGAAAATGATTTAAATATTGGATTCATTGTGGGATTCATTCTTGTAATCAATATTCTTGAGTTATAATCAATATATTCATTGTTGTAATCAACATTTTCATAGTTATTATTTCAATATAACCATGCTAGAATAATAACGAACCGATTGATACGGCGCGGCCCAGAAGGTGCATTCACTAATGAAAATTAGGTTTATGGTTTTTGTTTAGGTGTGGTTTAGGTTTAAGTAAGTCATTCAAAATGTAAGTTTAAATTACCTGAAAATTAGTTTTGATATGTACAGACATATGTGTAAATGCTTCAAAAACAAGATTAAAATATCGGTAGAGCAGTAGTCAACAAGACACCTGTGTGCCGTGAAACTGTCATTCGCTTGGCATTATTGGTTATATTTCAGCAATTAAGTTATGACAGTCTCCATGTTATTCTCGCATTTGTTTATAAAGCTGAATCCACCAAGTGGATACTAAATAAAGATGGGTGTAGGTATATATCTATATCATATCAGACTCGTTCTCATTGGTGAAGTTTGTGACGTCAAACTAAATCATAAACCTAAAGTTTGGATCTTGCAATGTTTAGCTTTATGGTTTGGATTTAGAGACCCTAAAGGTGCATTCCCAAATGATAATTAGATTTATGGTTTTTGTTTAGGTTTAAGTAAGTCATTCATAAATATAAGTTTAAATTACCTGAAAATTAGTTTTGATATGTAAAGAGATCTATGTAAATGCTTCAAAAACAAGATTAAAATATCGGTAGAGCAGTACTCAACAAGACACCTGTGCGCCGTGAAACTGTCATTCGCTTGGCATTATTGGTTATATTTCAGCAATTAAGTTATGACAGTCTCCATGTTCTTCTCGCATTTGTTTAAAAAGCTGAATCCACCAAGTCACCAAGTGGATACTAAATAAAGATGGGTGTATATATCTATATCATTTCAGACTCGTTCTCAGGATCTTTTACAATGAGAAAATATGTATACCTAAAAGAATTTTTCATGGTAGTAGAAGATATCTGTTGAAAAATTATTTTCTTATACATCTGTTCCTCATATAATCAGGAAATTTATAAAATTTGATACTTCAATCGGTAATTTTGTAAGAATTATAAAAAATCCCCCACTGCATCACATAATATACAGTGAATTTATTTTAACGTGCAACATATTGTCAATAGCTTCCATGGTTACATACTACTGTCAAAAAATGACAGTAATGTAATATTTGTCCATTTTAAAATGCAACATACAAAAATTTGTTGTTATGTAGTATCAATACTAATTTCCAATAAATAAGCCTACATACTATTTACAAAAAATCAAAACTTTAATGTAGCACATCTTAACAAACTTTGGCTTACAAAAATTCATAATTTTAATGTAATAAATGTTCAAAAATACCTCCATTCACACTGAGGCAATATCCTAGTCGCTAGTAGAAAAAATTGACATTTGTGATGTGTTCTGGAGATATCTCCTATGCTGCAATACTATTTATAATGTTGCATTTTAAAATGGACAAATATTATATTGCTGTCATTTTTTGACAGTAGTGTGTAAGCATGGAAGTGATAAACCATATGTTGCATTTTAAAATAAATTCTCTGTATAACGTCCTATCATTCGCATTCATTGCAAATATTTTATAAAATAGAAATTGCACAAATTGTGACATACTGCCTATAATAAAAATATTCTTTGTTGTAATCAACAATCAACACCTTCACAATTATTATTTCAATATAACAATGATAGAAAAATATCGGTTTGGTGGGGTAACAATCCTTTACAAATAAACCCAGCGTGCAAAAAATTATATATATTGATGGCAAGGCGCGATACTTTGGGGTAGTATATGTCGCTGTATGTAGAGTTTTTCATATATAATCTTCGAGTCGATGATATTAATAGAGTTTCTGGAAAATTAGGGATATTACAGTAACGAAACGGATTTTGGCGAGTTACTAGTGTAGCAGTTTAATATATAAAATTATTTCTTTTAGATGTCGAGCTGTTTTGAATACCAACAATACCGATTGACTTAGCTCGACGATTAGAGTCTAAAAATATATTGGATACCTAAAATTTGCACGACCCATAATATTGTCCATTCAAAGAAACAAGATTGTTTTGTACAGTTGAATTAATAATGTTTAATATTAGGGAGTCTTAAGGAATTGTTTGTCTGAAATAGTTGGTTTAAAATGCTCGCGCTACGGTCAGATTATGCGCATTGCAGTAAGTGGGTGTGCCGACAATATAAATAAATTTAAACAATATTTTATCATTTAGATATATTTATCATTTATTCGATGTGATATGTACATATTTCAGGCTTTATTTCCAGGAAAAGATGGGTACAAAATAAAAAGGAAATAAATGAAAAACAAACGCGTTTGACAGTCGTGATAGTGCGCTGTCGCTGACGTTGTGAGCGTTTTTCGTTCGTTGGCTTCCACGATATTTCAGCCTCGAAACAATATGGCGCACACTCCTAACAAGTGTAAACTGATGTGGTAACAAATGTGGCACGGTTGCGTTTCTTTTAACCGCATAGATTTCGAACTTTGGTTGTTGGTTGCAAAAGTGGACTAGACAATAGTGCGTTAGTGTTCGTTATAACCAATTTACGTTAATTGTGACATCTGGAATACCTTTGGTTATCCCACCTGAGGAATGTTAAGTTTTTGTCTGATTTGTGATACCACCAGGTGCTATCATGCAGCCTGCTAGGAGTGTGCTAGCATCGCACCTAAAGTGCTATTAATAATAATAATAATAGTGACCCTTGCGCCATAAATGAGTGTGCTGGATTTAAGATTGACGGTTACTTGAAAGATTTTGCGAAGGTATCGCTTACTGCAGGTGGATAGAACGGCTCAAGCTACCCTGGAATTATGGCATTTAATGAGGTATGTATCGCTTAATTCTGCTGGCATATGTACCTTCACCTTACAATATTATAGTTATAAGAAAATACAGCATAGCTATAATGTACTGTTATATCAACCTGTAGTTAGTCTATATTTTTTCAATTTTTAAACAATTGCCAATTCTCTCAACGTTTGTCAATTGTTTGGAATGTTTTTTTTAGGATATTTTTAAGATGTCTGATTATCTATTTATCTAATTTACGTATGACATTTATCAAGATAACACAAATATTTTGTGTCAATATGATAAAATAATTATTGCTGTAAGCTATTTTCGCTTGAGGGTTTTCATTGCTAATTTTCCGTGGGAAAATTCTTTTGTTTTTGTACACGCGTTCCAAATAACATAACGGAACCTAGTGTGCCTATTATGGTGGTATTATCATAGATGTATGTACGACAGATTCAAATGAATTTTAAATATGTTATTTTTCACCAAATACTCAAAAAAACTCAACAGGATTAAATCTCAAATACAGAGTAGGCCCAAATCCCTGAGCGCACTCATGACTAGAGACGATGCTTTAACACTATTGAGCCACCGGAGTCTATTGTAGTGATTCTCTTCAAAAGTTTCGCATTTATTAAAACAGATATATTTCTCTTGAATATACTTAATGTTTTTTTTTTTTTTACTTTTAGGTTATGATATTTACAACAATAATAATAATGGGTCGATTCTGTTCACATTAATAAATCTTACAGATCTGTAAATTTGTAAATAATGAACAAAATCGCAACGATACCTGCTCTCTTATGTATAATTTTATATTAATCAACAAAAATAGATGCGTTTTTGTCAGGTATTTAAAAATATACAGATCTGTAAGAGTTACAGATGTGAACAGAATCGAGCCATAATTCTCTTAATAGTATTTATAACTATAACCAATTAAAAATTTAGAGTATCTATTTTTATAAATTATTTTACTTTACGATCAATATAAATTTGACATAAATTAAGCATAAAATATTAACAAGAACTATATTTTAAGGTTATTATGTTGTTCACATATACACCGTTATGCGTATATAAAAACTTTAATGATTTGAATACTACACTACGGTCTATATTTGAAGGCCATCTATATTATACATAAATGTATTTCATACTTCTTTATTTCAGACTTTTACCGTATACACTGCCTGCTATTTTTATTGGCAACAATATAAAAGAAATCTTTACTCAACCGGTATTGAAGAAACTTTAAAGTTTCTTGCAACTTTCTTTGAAAACTGTGAATAGATCTTTATTTTTTGGAAGGTAGAAATAGCCTTTTATACCAAACAAGTTTACCTGCATTTTCTATACACAACCCTATATTTAGGAATATACATACAGACTTACCTGAGGAATATATTGGCGATTTAACCGACGCGGGAACGAAATCTAAAAAGAAAAGTCGCTTTAGTTTTTGATGAAAATATGTAAAAATATATTGAAACAATATACAGATTATTGTTTTATTTTATGTAGGTATTTTTAAATGTTCAATTTTTTTATGCAATTTAATATGTGTTTTTAAATATAATAGGCATAAGACAACAGAATAACTGTACAATATAGAATATGGTATCAGGGAAACAGATGTTTTAAGAGATACCAAAATTAATTCGTGTGTTTGAGATAATTTAATAGATACTTTTATCATTGAAATGTACACAATATGTGTCATGTTCAATAATATAATTTTGTTATCATTTTATTTTTTCTTTGTATTATTTTTGTATTAGATAATTTCAAAGATATACTGACAATAAATGAATAAAAGCTATTGTTAGTTTATTTTATTGTATTCAACTTTGTTTTATGTGTTCAAAAAATTCCTAACTCGGAGTAGGCTATGAACAAAAAACGTATATCAATTTAAAAATATTTAATTAAATGTCAATTTGACATGAGATATTGTTACAAATGTTATCTAACAAAATGAACGCTTTTCTTCTTGAATTTTATTTTAGAAATGGAAACAAATTGGAAAACGGCGAATGTTAATATACTGTATCCTTCTTTATTATCGTTTCTCCGTTAAAATTACATTTCAAGATCAATTTTGACATCTTGTCTTTTGAATTGAATAATGATCAGACATACGTTTCTCTGTTCATAGCCTACTCCGTGTTATTATTTATGTGATAGGTAAATTTTAAACCAGTTTTTTAATAATATACCTAGGCCTTTTCAAAATGACTAGGCAAATTGTAAAATTATTAGTTTAACTTAATTTGTTTGGTTATTAGTTTTGTCTCGAATTTTGTGCTTTGGGTTAGGTTATGTTAAAATACAGGGTGTAAATGAAATAAGTGCATTAAATTTAAACAGTAATGTAACTCGATGAGAGGAACAATATTTCTTAATAACTTTTTTTTCTAAGTCTTAGATTTTGAGTTAAAATTCTTTAAAGATTTACTGCATATTTCGATACCCGCGCATGGAGAACAAATGCTGCCGTATTCAAGTCGGATACAAACAGCTCAAAAATTGTCGGTTATCGGTTACACTTACAGTCACAGTAATTAATAAACGAATTAAGGGAAATAACATTATTATTAATTAATACGTAATAGTACAGTTTTTAAAATAAAGAAATTTAAATTTTGGCTAACAAAATTATAAAGTTGTGTATTAAACCAGGGTTTTTAATCACCTGTGAATAGTGTGAATAGAGGAAGACAAGGAGGGACGAGGAAGAGCAAAAGCATAGTTGTTAGGTTATGAGATGATTATTTATCGTCGACAAATCATAATAGTTTAAATACGTTATTCAAAAAATGTAAGTACAAACTTTTATCCATTTAAAAGAAGTACATGAGTACCAATAATAGTCGTCCATTTATTGTTCCTGGCCAAACATTTTTTAATGAAAATTTTAACAGCATTTTCGTTTGTCGAGATGTGTATAGTGCATAATAAATACACCTTACCAAGTAAATTCAGTCTCATTAATGAACATTATGAGCCATTCCCAAAATTGAAATCTGTTATGTGCTGAAAACAGAACTTTTTGCACATGTTATGGATATAACAGTCGCTTTTTTAAAAATTGTCATATGTGATACTCCGTATTGTGATGTGATAAAGATGTACAAGATTAACAAATGTGCGAATATTAAGAACAGAATGAGTTGGTGATGATTTGGAAACGCTCCGTGTAAATGCGTTGGCAACTCCATGACACTGTCCTTATGTCAACAGTGATGTCAAGTAAAATGTAGTACGGATACGAGTAAAAAAAATAAATAAATAAACCATAGGTAAATAATTACAATGTCTGTGTACTCGCATTTTGATAGAATTTTACCTTATAAACAAGTTTAGTACTAATATCAAAATTTAATTGGAACAATTGACAGGACTGTCAATTGCTAAAACAAAATTTTTCATAGCTATTGCTACTGCATTCAATTATCACAAAAATATTTGGAACGACTCGTCAACTTACGGGGTGGTAAAAATGCTAAAAAAATATGCGATTTCGAGAAAAAGTTATTAAGAAATATTGTTGCTCTCGACGAGTTATATTACTGATTAAATTTAATGCACTTATTTCATTTACACCCTGTATAGGTAGTAACATATCAAAGATAATTAAACATTTTCCAATTCGCCTAGTTATTTTGAAAAAGCTTAGGCATATTATAAAAATTATTTTACAACCTGTTTATGATTTATATGTACGTACAATTTATAAATTTATAGAAGATATAATGAAGAATTAATATGGCCAAAAATAATATTGAGATGTATTTTTTAAGGAAAAATTTTATGACGTTTTAATCTGATAGTATTTGAATAACATTTCCACCTGCACACAAAAATCATCGTAAAAATGTTTAAATCGGACTCTAGGGAATTTAGTATTACGTTAATCATTAAAAAATAAAATGTATTTGTAATTCCCGCCTCCAGCATTCGCAACTAATGTCACAGTAATTCCTCATCATCCCCCGCTATATTCACTCGACTAACCGTGTTTGTATGGTATGACTAGCGAATGAAAGTTGTCGTTTAAATTATTTTATAGATGTGATTTCTTTTGAAACCCTATAGAAGAATAGAATTGTGCGAAATAATCAGGTATGAAATTTTTTCATGAACCCATTTAAATACTGGACTAGGAAAGCACAGAAATACATTGCTATGTCTGGCTGAAAATAAATGGCCGACTAGGGTAACTGAATATCAAAACAGGGGTGCGTTTAAAATATTTTAAACATTTTTCGTTTATGTTGATTATAACAAAATATTTTGATCTTTAAACTATGTAGTTTGGCAATTCTATGAAATAGAATAAATAAATAAATATATCATCATGGCATATTACCCATTGCTTTGTACGCAGATATCGGTAATTATGAAATAGGATGCTTTTTAATTTTGTCTAACAGTAATTCCGATTCGAGGGTTGTTTACACCTGAGACGAACGAACTAGAATTTGCGGTATAAATTTTTTTCGCACTCCCGAGACTAAAGAGCGATTCTAATCACTCATTTCAGGGACTAAAGTTTAAATTCAGTCCCAGAGGGATTAAATATGAAAAAAATCCCTGAGGGACTAAAGTAAAAATAAACAAGATGTTTCCATAACATCATATAGTATCTGCACTACATTTTGAGCAGGCGTTGAGTTTAAATTTGAACAAAATTTTTGACATTTGTATTGTCAAATTGTAAGATTAATTTCTTTTACGCTAATATGGTTCCATTTGATACGGGAGTACGAAAATAGCGAATATACCACAGTACTAAAGTGCATTCAATCCCTCAGGTGATTATTTCCCTCACCTTCGGCTCGGGATATAAACTTCACCCACAGGTTTGATATGCACTTTAGTCCCTGAGTATATAATATACTATTAAAAACATCCCTGAATCCTGTTACTGAGGTCATTTTAAATGCCTCCTGGTATTGAGTACAATTCTAATCTTCTGTAACGGAATACATAAGGGTCAGTTTCCTTTCAAATCAAATATAGGGAAATGTTTTCAAAAGAAACCACATCTATTAAATAATCTAAACTTTGATTCGCTAGTCATACTATCCCTATCTTCGTAACATGTTTTTGATGTTTACTTTTATAAGTGAAGCGAAACACACCTCTAGGTTAAGTCTTTACTTTAGCTAAGTACATTTTATCAATATGATGGAATGCTAAGCTAGCGGAACAGGTGGTCGTAAGGTAGTTAGTGTAGAGTATAGTATACTATATAATACTAGACTCTATAGCCAGATCTAAAGCGAAATGCGGTGAATGTTGTGTAACCAAAACATTCAAATATTGGTCAAACAAGAATGTTTTAAAATAGATTCATAAACGATATAAAGGGTGTATGTATAAAGAGAACTTAAAAAAGTTATAATCTGAAATATATTCCGCACATTCTGCCAAGTTGTAAGTTGTATGGGACTGTTGGGCACTGTACAGTTATTGTTTTGCCGTAAAATGAACAGGAGAACAGGAAATTGCGTAAAATATAAAACTAAATCACAAGTCGATATAAATTTAAATATTGTGACTCGATATAATGCATTATATTTTATGAATCTATCAATTTTAATATGATTTCCAAAATAAATATTAATACATCAAATAATTTCACGTCGTTCTCATAAAATTGAACTTTGATTTTCTACTTTCAATATTTATTTATTTAAAACAACTCGGTTGCTAGGATATAAAATTCAAACATCACACTATCAACAGCTTACTGCGATTTTGAAAGTA
The DNA here is from genome assembly GCA_963082715.1 of Harpalus rubripes. Lineage (NCBI taxonomy): Eukaryota > Metazoa > Arthropoda > Insecta > Coleoptera > Carabidae > Harpalus > Harpalus rubripes. The sequence goes on from OY720460.1 coordinate 16,642,982, forward strand.
TAATCAAGTATATGAAGACATCTGCTATCTAATTAGAATTTATAATTATTTTTATTATGCAAACTACCAGAATTGTGACATTACCCTACAATTTTAGCGTTTTTGTGTGGGAGACAAGGAGACAACAATTGTTTACTTTAACGACAACGTTAATTGCTAATTGTAGATGTTATACTTTTGTGCCCACATATTTTAATGCATTTCTCGTTTTATTGTTACTTAAAATGAAAAGAACATCGCATAAAGTACGTCAAAAACATAGAATTAATAAGTTTTTTTTTAATACAAACACAGCGGATTTGTTGTAAACCCACAAATTCAAAAATAAAAATCTGATGTGGTCAACACAATACCTCCCGCCATTTAATTTTTATTATTACATATATACATACTTACTTATGTTGGAAACTGAATAAATATCCATTCCATATAACTATGGTTCTATATCTGTCAGTTACATATATTTGAGATAAGAACTGTGTAACCAAGGAATTGAGTTTGTTGAAAGCGTATAAGCTCCGGGATTTAAATTATAGGTAATTTTATAAATGTATTCTCAAAATATATAAAAGTATTAATGTAAACCTGTAGAAAATTGAATAGTCTTTAATTTTTATAATGTAATTCTCAAAAAATGAAATTTAGATGTATTTTTCAAAGAAAAACTATGTTGATCATCAAAAGTTTTAATTTAAATTTGATATTTTTTTTCTCTCTCTTTGTCTCGTTTATTATTTGCATTTTGCGTTGCAAGTTTTTATATTCTCTTCAAAATATTAAATAAATCACATCCTACGCATGTCCATGTTGTGTATGAAGAGCATTATCAACATGGTACATTATGCAGCATGCTGTGACAGCTTCTAGTAGTGGGGGTAATTGGTCGTGACTGCACCTGTCTCCGGAACACTCGCTTCCGGTCCGGAGTGATGCTGCACCGACTTCCGCTTCATACAACAATCATATTCAATTGTTTCGTCAATCGTCATAGATAAATTGGAATTGTCAAATGACCTGTTTAGTTATTTACGAAAATGTCAAGAGTATACACACGTATTCTAGCAACGTAGAATAATAATACGTGTCCTTTAAAGGTTACAGTACAGAAAATATCAATGCAAGTATTTCTAAGCAAATAACTAACAAACAATAATGAGTTTCTCAGAAACGATAAGTATAGGAACAATGCTGTATTTATTACCTATTAACTCAAGTATTCTAAACTCAATTATATCTAAAATTAGTCATAACTTATATATAATTTTAGAGTGTATAAATACTCAGTGAATTCAGAAGTAATTAAGCAGATGGACAGATGTATGTTTTGAAATTTGATCGTTAGTTTTTTGCATAATTACTACGATTTCTCAGAATGCCTAGATAGTAATTTTGTAATTATTAATATATACACATTACTCCTAAACATAAAGGAAAACGAAAAAATCACCAACCAATTAATTTTAGGGGCTGTCCTTAAATTACGTAACGAAAAATTAGGCAATTGTTGATACCCCCCCCTTGTAACGCACCCGTAACACAAACATGAAACCCCCCCCCATATATTACGTAACGCAGTACTTGACCCTCCTTAATATTCAGTTAAAATTTGAAACAGAAACTATTTAAATTAATGTACATAAAGATGAAAAATAACAGAACAGAACAGAAAATATTTAAATTAATGTACATAAAGATGAAAAATAATGTACTACTCTTGCCCTATGGCTTGTCACCCCAATTTCTTTATTGGATATAAAAATATATAGCCTCCTTAGTATTCAGTTTAAATTTGGAACAGAAATTATTTAAATTAATGTACATAAAGATGAAAAATAATGTACTATTCTTGGCCTACGGCTTGTCACCCCAATTTCTTTACTGGATATAAAAGTACATGGCCTCCTTAATATTCAGTTAAAATTTAAAACAGAAACTATTTAAATTAATGTATATAAAGATGAAAAATAACAGAACAGAACAGAAACTATTTAAATTAATGTACATAAAGATGAAAAATAATGTACTACTCTTGGCCTACGGCTTGTAACCCTAATTTTTATACTGGATATAAAAGTATATGGCCTCCTTAATATTCAGTTAAAATTTATGCTTTTAATTAACTATTGAAAAGTTTTTCCTTATCAACACTACTTGAATTCATGATTTAATATGATTTACATTGCACGAATGAAAGACCACTGGTCCGAATTTGAACTGTGCCCGACATCTGTTGATTGTTATTGAAAACAAACGACTGCCTGCATATACGAATTAGCACCGCGAAATTTGAATGTTTCAAAACTATTAAAGCAAGTTTCGCAATTTTTTTTTATATTTTATCGTTACGTAACGCACACATTAACCCTCCCCCACCCCCTCGTAACATTTCGTAACGCTACTCTTGACCCCCACCCCCCCTTGAAGCGTTACGTAATTTAAGGACAGCCCCTTATGGAAGGCGAATGTTATTTCATCTTCTGTGAAATTGGTGTTTATGGAAACCAAGCAACAAAGAAACATCCTATCGATTCCGTCGCGACTGTCAAAAAACTTATATCTCTCTCCACGTTCGTCAGTTGTTCTTATTACCCACGTGTTGATCCGGCGGATCAATAGACTGTCAACCGTCTTTCCACTGCCTTCTGCAATGTCTCTCATTCTCATAGTCTACTTTGGTTTGGGCAGATTTTAATAAATGATAAACGACGAAATGTGGAACTCGCAACTGCAAACGAATTTGCTGAGGAAGTAGAGTTTTCGCCAACAGGCATGAATAAAATTATGGAAGAGATCTTTCGACTGGATGCCATTTGATGACGTATAAAATATGTATGTGAGGTTTCCTCAATAGGGGATTGTGTATTGTCGAGAAATTCTCAGGATGTTTTTAGGAGATGATGACAGTAAAACGAGAGAAAATGTAACAAAGACTTACACGTACATCATTGTTATTTATTCATCACCAGTGATACGACAGGATGCCAAAAATACAGTGTTAATATCGATTCTAAAAAAAAAGTCGTCGGAAACGTCAAATGAGTAATTGGGTATTTTACAATTTTTCGATTTCATATAATTATACATGCACCTCGGCGCTGAAGTTCTCTTTTGTCAGTTTGTCCATGTTAGTGATAAAAAGTAAAACTTCAGTGCCTTGATACATAAGTAACTATTAAATGGCAAAACAAACTAATACGTTTTAAAATTCAAAAAGCAAATATGCAGCTTCGATTTTTTAATTAATTTTTCTTTATTAAATGTTTACGCCATTTTTACCTCCCGCTTCCCTTTTTAAGGGAAGTATAGGGATCGTGCTAAAAATTGCGTATGGAGATTTTGGTAAATGGCCACGTTTTAAGACCCTTAGAATCCAATTTTAACATTTTCACGATGATATCTGTGTATGTATGTGTGGATCTTCCACTGTAACTCAAATACTATTATTCGGAAAATTTTGAAACCTTGTATTTCGACCTTTTTCTAATATGCAAAGAGCCCATTAGATTTTGGTGTAAATCGGATAACTGGAAATGGCACTTTACTTTTACACCAATACCATCACCATCTACAGGTAACATTCTTAAATATATTCCCCTTTCTCCAGTTCAAAATATTGACGTCACAGAAAATATTCATTCTTAATTATTTAAGTACAAGAAATAGGATTCACTTGTCGGTAATATACCTACGTAAGCCATCGGCTGTAATGAATCATACCCCACCTTGGATGTAATATATGAGTACTATTATGGTATGACTAGCTAATGAATGTTGACGTTTAAATTGTTTTATAGATGTGGTTTCTTTTGAAACCCTAGAGAAGAATAGGCCCGTATTCGCACCTCTTGGAGTATCACTACTTCCGAAGTAGCGCTATTTCGATTTTTTAAATTTTATTTATAGACAAGAATAGGTTTCATATTATTGTAATTGAAACCTATAATATTTAAAATAAGTGCTATTTACAATTTAATTTATTTTTATTTCTCTAATTTTTAACATTAAACTTGACACTTGACAGCTGAAGTAGCGATTTTTCGAAGTAGCGCTACTTCAAAGAGGTGAGAATACGGGACATAGAATTCTACGAAACATTCAGGTATGAAATTTTTGCATGAACCCATTTAAATACTGGATTAGGAAAGCACAGAAATACATTACTATGTCTGGCTGAAAATAGATGGCCGACTAGGGTAACCGAATATCCAAACAGGGATGCGTTTAAAATATTTTAAACATTTTTCGTTTATGTTGATTATAACAAAATATTTTGATCTTTAAACTATTTAGTTTGGCCATTCTATGAAATAGGATAATTTTTAATATCCTCTAACAGTAATTCCGACTCGTGGGTTGCTTACACCTGAGACGAACGAACTAGAATTTGCAGTATTAAATTTTTTAAATACATCCCTGAATCCTGTGGCTAAGGTCTTTTTAAATGCCTCCTGGTATTGAGTACAATTCTAATCTTCTGTAACGGAATACATAAGGGTCAGTTTCCTTTCAAATCAAATATAGGGAAATGTTTTCAGTAAGAAATCACTTCTATTAAATAATCTAAACGTCAACTTTCATTCGCTAAATAATTGCGTAGGCTTCCACAGTCTGAGTCATGAGAAATATTCGTTTTCCGGGAATGGACTGTGTCATATTATGAGTCAGAGCTCAACGTTTCGCCCGCAGTCGTATGGGGCATCCGCAGGAGCAAGGGGGATAGTACTGTCTTAAACAAGGTTACCCGACGTGTCAACCACGCTAGATGCCGAGTTTAAGCAACAAGAGGGGGAGTCTCAGTTTACACGTCGGGTAACCTTGTAAACTGAGGTCTCCCCCTCTTGTTGCTTAAACTCGGCCTGTAGCGTGGGTGACACGTCGGGTAACCTTGTTTAAGATAGTACAGGGTGGGGCAGAAAAACCTATCCGATTTCAAATCCCTTTTTCCCAGAAGAGGGAGCAGGTAGAGTAGTGGGGTAAAAACCGTTAGAAAGCCGGTTTTATGCCATTTGTCAGTAGTCAACATGCCTTGGTCTGGTGAACATCGTGCTTTTGTTATTGAGCGGTTTATCGAATGCGGCGGTTCGATAATTGCTACACAACGTGCTTTTCGAATTCATTTCGGACTCGGGCGTCATGATCCTGTTCCACATCACGCTACGATTAAAGTGTGGGTGTCAAATTTTAGACAGACGAGTTCAGCATTGAAAAAGAAGTCGCCTGGACGTCCCAGGACAGCAACAGGACCTGAAAACGTGGCCAATGTGAGAGCCGCGATTGAACGTTCCCCGCGTCGTTCGGCGCGAAAACATTCGCTCGCTTTGGCGATTTCCAACCGCAGTATTCGGCGCATTTTGCACCGGGACCTCAAAATGCATCCCTACAAAATGGTTGTTGCACAGGAATTAAGTGAAAGGGATTTTGAAACCCGTACGAACCTGTGTCGCGATCTCCGAGAACTCCCAAACGACGATGTTGTGCTCTTCACGGACGAAGCCCATTTTCACCTTTGTGGTGCCGTTAACAGGCAGAATTTTCGATATTGGAGTGACGAAAATACTCGAGAAATCCATCAGGAACCCCTCCATAGCCCAAAAGTGACTGTGTGGTGTGCTCTTTCCCGCCTAGGCGTCTGGGGGCCTTACTTTTTTGAAGAAAATGGGCAAACCGTAACGGGCAACAGCGAGCGCTATTGTTTCATGCTGGAAAATTTTCTTAGACCCAAAATGGAAGAAAATGGCGTGGAAAATGTGTGGTTTCAACAGGATGGTGCAACCGCCCACACATCGCGACGATCAATGGACATTCTCAGGGAACTGTTTCCCGGTCGCCTCATTTCCCTGAGAGGTGATCTTGGCTGGCCGCCGCGCTCACCGGATCTCACTCCATGTGACTTCTTCCTTTGGGGTTACCTCAAATCGAAGGTTTACCAGCATCGACCAAGGACCCTTCTTGCTTTACGAAGGGAAATTGCTCGGGCAATTGAAGAAATTCCTGTGGAAATGACGGTGAAAGTCATGGAAAGCTACCGCGAGCGCCTAAATCAGTGTATCCGCTCCCAAGGACGACATTTGAGTGATGTGCTTTTCAAAACTTAAATTTAAAAATGGCATAAAATTTGCGATATGTTAATAAAAAATTTTTTTGACAAGTTGAGTGGTTTTAATTTTATAACGTTTTGAAATCGGATAGGTTTTTCTGCCCCACCCTGTACTATCCCCCTTGCTCCTGAAGATGCCCCATACGATTGCGGGCGAAACGTTGAGCTCTGACTCAAAATATGACACAGTCCATTCCCGGAAAACGAATATTTCTCATTTCATTCGCTAGTCATTCTATACATATGTTTTCAACGTAACATTAGGTCGGATTTTCAGAAGCTCGCAAGTAGCCGATTGGTGATGAATCAAAATGGAATAAATTAAACCAAAATCTAACTTGAAGAAAAGGAATCCTGTTTATTTATTTATAAAATCTAACTGTAAACTAAGTGATTAGAAGAAACAATTTAGAATTTCAGAATCAATTATTTCTTTTTAATTATGGGAAAATGTCTCTTCTCTTCTACGATTGATTCTCTCCGGACGATTCCTCGAGTACGAAACCACCTCGGTCGTTTGCCCGGTCAGTCGACGGTAACTGAACCAAGTCCCGCTGTGGCCTTGTCTGCACCAGGTAACGCGATCGTATAGTTAGTAGTCCAATACGAGCATTGCTAACGTACATACAGTGTTGTTCCGCATTATCGGTATCAGTAACGCGCTTTGTCATTGGTGGACATATTGTCAAAGGGATGAGATAGTGCAGTGCAAGAAGGAATGGTTTGAACTCGGTTTCCACCATGAGGGAAGTTTCGGTAAGTTGAGACAAATATTCATAGATCATACAAATCTATATGGATCAAGATGCAGGTAAACTCTAAGGTCCGGTATTTTAATCTCTGGCACATGTATTATGCTATAACATCGATGTTATATTTTTTGTTTTAACTGATATTTAGCACTTAGCATACAGGTTAACCAGGGCTGAAAACACCGCGTCCTAGATAAAGTAGGGGCAAAGATGTCGCTTTGCAATTTAAAGATTTCGGGTTCAAAACCTATTTAACCATTCATGTTAGTGATTATCAGAATTCATCGGAAAATATGATTTACTTCACAGTTGTGCGCCATTAGAATATTAATAATAAAATAATATATTATACACCAAGGGGGAGAAGTGTCAACTTTTTTCCCGAGTAAAATTATGAGACGAAGACGAAGCGCACACGGCAGTGCCGACTTAAGACATTTTGCCGCCTGGGACTAATTTTTAAAAACCGCCATTCTCAACAAAGAAAAAATCGTTTTTCCAACATCAAACTGCCAAGAGCCAGGGGAAAAAACATAAATGTTACAAATTTTGTTTTTTCATTACGCGAATTTTAAAGTTTGAAACCCTATCTAATGTTTTTGTAACGACAAAGTGTATTAATCTTATTTTTTAAAATTATTATACCCATAGATGGGTCAAGTTTCAACTTTCACGACTTTGCAGTCGGAGATTTTTCGCTATATCAGTCACTTGTCCAAACTTTTTGTGTCGTTTGGTGGTTTTATTAATTGTGTACTTCAGTAGTTAATTTTTAGCAACTGGTTGAAAATTGAATCCAATTGTTTGTTATATTATATCAACATATAATCTTAATTACTTAAATTTTTAACTAGTTGCTAAAAATTAACTACTGAGTTACGGAATCTCTTCATATAGCCGCTCTTAGCTTAACAAATTTCTGTTCAGTACGAATACTGAACAGAAATTGGCTGACCAAGTTATAATTTGCGCATATCGCTGTCGAACATTCATCTTTTTATACCCTGACGCTTCGACCGTCATCCTTTTTAGATATTGTCTTACAATTCCTGAGGTCTGTTTCTTGGGATTGTTACCGTTATACATACCATTGAAAAGCGCCCACCCTCAATCTAGAAGTACCAATCATCTCATTTTGCTGGAAAATGGACATTCATCCTTTTTCTCCTGGCTCTTAAAATTTCTTTAATTAAATTTTTTATTTAAAAAAATTTAAGAACGTGCTCTGCTCGGTGTATCGCCCTTTACGTATCTACCGCCGGGGGGATCTACTATAATAATTAGTATGAATAACATAAAAATGTCTGTATAATAATTCGAATCGTAATACTACTCGTATAAGTAGCCTTGATTTTTTTTTGTTTTTGTTTTGCGACAAACATCAAAATATTAAATAATATACAGCACTAATTTGTTTGTGCATTAAATATATGCTTCATTTTTTAAAAGTAATACTACGTTTTATTTTAGGCTTACTTGTATTTTCCAAAGTAATACCCGAATAGTAGTAGTAATATATGAAATTCTCGCATTAATGTGGCTAATATCGACTTAGCAGTACAATTTTTTTATATCTATTTCTTCGTAATATTAAGAGGTATATTTTCTTTGAAAGTTACTCCTCCAGTCTTTTTAAATCTAAAATAAACTCCTCTGATTTAGTCCCGACGTAAATCATAATAATAGATATGAAATCCACTATGTTGTTTTTTACCTTCCGTCACCTTAGGTAAGGAAGGTATTGTCTTTGGTCAAAAAATTCGATGATGAGTTTTTAATCAATAAGCACGTTTTAGGGTCCCTAGAATACGAATTTACTATTTTTACGATGATGTCTGTATGTATGTGTGTGTGTGTGTGGATGTGTGTGTGTGTAACAAAATTTTCGTCTGCGATAACTCTAATACTACAGTTACAAAAATTATAATTTTTTCGTATACTTCTTCGTTACATCCATATGAAGAGCTGATTAGATTTTGGTTACAATTGGTCAACCGGAAGTACCATCATTTGAAGATTTTAACAGTTTTTCTTGAAAAAACTATGTCAAATATAATTTTTTCACATTTGATGTTATTATAAATATTAAAGAATATTTTATTCTCTATACGATTTGACTGCCTTTTATACTTAATATTAAATGGATATATAATTAAAAAATTATAAAGAAATTAAATTTCACAAAGTAGCCATAGCTATGAAAACAGCTACTATATTAAGAAAATTCTGATTGAAAGATGTCAGTGTCAAGTGAAATTGACATAGTGTGTTTGTCTTATAATTTTATTGAAAATATAGGATCTTTTGCTTTCTGTATGGAATTTGTATAAAATACATACAACTGCTTTAAGGTAATGTACAAGAAATAATAATAATAATAAATCTTTTATTTCTGCAGATACATTACACTGTATATCGAAAACGTCACAAAATAATAATTTTCTGTATGAAATTTGCATAAAATACATGCAACTGCCGGAAGGTAATATACAAGAAATATAATATTTAATTTAGCAAGGAACTTTCCGTTTGAAATTTGTACAAAATACATAGAACTGACGGAAGGTAATGTGCTGGCCACATCAGATTTTTTTATTATGTATGTATGTCACGTCCAAATCTTGGCGCCCAAAAATCTTCCGTATACGCTTACCAAATATCACTATCAAGTTACTATTTCAAGCCTCTACCTACATATTTGTGTTAAAAATAATTCTCGGTTTATAAAAACCAGGTTCAGTTATTTGTGGATTACGCAACTCTATAATTGTCACCAAATTTTCAAGGTCGCCAACATTAACATATGTACTGAATAAGGTACAGCATCCGTACACAATGATGTCAGATGTGGAAATGGTTAGCGCGTTCAATCATAGCTAATAAAAAGTACAGCGAGAGATAATTAGACAAATTGACGACCTAGTAGATGAATGATGATTTGGGACAGAAATAGATCTGGTGTAAATAAATATTGTCATGGTTTGTTATTCATTTTTTGCGTGCCAAGATGCTGGTGCCGTTATTCTCATATTTCGTGTATAATATGTATATGTATCAATCTTGTATCTATATCATATTTGTATACGTTTTAGGGCCACTTTTACAATCATTAGATAAACCTTATATAACGCTATACCAGGTATAATATTGGAAATTGTATTTTACAAACCTCGGATAAACCTCAGATAGTATAACCACCAGTATTTCTTATCCCATGGAATTCAGTCGTATAAACGTCGGATAACTTTATCCCTGGTTCTTATGGTTACCACGTAAACACAATCTGTGTTGTTATTCAGACGTTTGACAGATGTCAATAAAGTATTTCATCATCACTTTCAGAATATAAAACATCGTTTATATCATCTAATATTGTGAAAAATGTAAATTAGAAGGCAGAAATAATAACAATATTGAAGAAAAATTGTCTAACAAGATAATTTTATTGTATCAATACCAACCTAAAGTGATTTAACGTAATTCCTGGTATAACTACCTGATAGATAAAAATGCATTGTAAAAGACAGTCTTGTTTATCGAAGGTATAATTGCTAGGATAAAGTTATACCTCCGATAGCTATATCATAGTTTATCCCCAATTGTAAAAGTGGGCCTTAATATATTTGGGTGATCAATTATTATGCGGTTTGGAGGCTCTTAGAGTAATTGGCACCCTGATCAACCCTTTAGGCACAGTTAAGACCGTCCCGTCTCCACTAAGGCTAGCCGGAGATTCAAACTACTCTGAGAGTTTGGATATTTTTTATATCTTGTGCCTTGTGTGTGTGTTTTTTTTTCATTTTCGGTTATCATCATTAAACAATCTAATCTTCATTGGTTTATAGTTTTTTGTTCATATTCAAGTTTTTTTATCACTGTTTCTATTGTCAATATCTACACTTTCGATATATTATTTTTAATATTATTCATTATAAAATAATATTATCTTCGTTCTTTTTCAATTTTACAGTTATCTTTTGTATACATTCAAGTTTTCTTATATTATTTTTTCTATTATAGATTTGTCAATATTTTCACATTCAATATATCTTCATTTTCAATATTCTTCATTAATAAATAATGTAACTTTATTATTTTATAGTTTTTATAAGATATTTTGCACAAATTCTCTATTTCGTGTATAACAATATGTATATGTATCAATCTTGTATCTATATCATATTTGTATAAGTTTCAATATATTTGGGTGATCAATTATTATTCAATTAGAATATCCAATTATTATTATTAGGTTTTTCCTTTCCCGGGAGCTTATTCCTCTGCGGTTTGTAGGCTTTTAGAGTTATTGGCGCCCGATCAACCCTTTAAGCACAGTTAGGACCGCCCCGTCTCCACTAAGGCTAGCCGGAGCTTCAAACTACTCGGAGAGTTGTGATATTTTCTATACCTTGTGCCGTTATAAACCGTAAAAAAATCGATTGTACAGTTCTTTTTCATTTTCAGTTATCATCATTAAACAATCTAATCTTCATGGGTTTATAGTTTTTTGTTCATATTTAAGTTTTCTTTTATCACTGTTTCTAATGTCAATATCTATACTTTCGATATGTTATATTTAATATTCTTCATTATAAAATAATATTATCTTCATTCTTTTTCAATTCTACAGTTATCTTTTGTATATATTCAAGTTTTCTTCTATTATTGTTTCTATTATAGATTTGTCAATATTTTCGCATTCAATAAATATATATATATTCATTTTCAGTATTCTTCATTAATAAATAATATATCTTCATTATTTTATAGTTTTTATAAGATATTTTGCACAAATTCTCTATTTCGTGTATAACGATATTTTCTATACTTTGTGGCGTTATAATCCCTAAAACAACCGCTGGTACATTGTTTCCATAATTTGTTTCATTTTCAGTTGTCATAATTAAATAATCTAATCTAATTGATTTATAGTTTTTTGTTCATATTCGTTTTTTTTATCACTGTTTCGAATGTCAATATCTACACTTTCGATATGTTATTATTAATATTATTCATCATAAAATATTTTTTTCATTCTTTTTCAATTCGACAGTTATCTTTTATTTTTCTTCTATTAATGTTTCTTTTATAGATTTGTTAATATTTTCACATTCAATATATCTTCATTTTCAATATTCATTATTAAATAATGTATCTTCATTATTTTATAGTTTTTATAAGATATTTTGCACAAATTCTCTAGTATACTTCTACCACTGTTTCTGAGATACAGCTGACAATATATCTCATTCGAAATGTCTTGCACCTTCATTTTCAATGATCTTTAAAATTAAATAATGTAATTTTATTCATTTATCATTTCTACCAGATTTCTTAATGTATAATTCAAATATTCTTGTATTATAATAACATATTTTCACTAATAAACATAGTTATTCAAAATCTACACCAGAAATACATTTCTGCTGTTATGTGTACACTGTAAATAAGTCTCTACTTGGTAGGGTAAACCTGCAGCTAACTTCACTTTGGCGGGAAATGCAAAATACTTTCTCATATTCTATTTTATTGTAAGTGTTTAAAACGTTCTTGTCTTCAAAATGTTATCTTTATAAGACCTTGCAGTTCTACTGACGTAAATATGTGGGTGTATATTTCGCTTAGTAAAGTTTAACATGTAAGATTATATACTTACATGCCAACTATACAAGGTTATGTTGTTACAAAGTATATAATGTTTCTAGTAGTGATTGTTGCTATGCTACTTACTTAAAAATAATAAATAATGATTGGTATTATGTTGTTGATTTAATTTGAAATATTGCTGTTCAATCGTTCGTGGATTATTTTAGGCAAAAATAAATTCTATGCATCTTTTATCTGAAATTTGTTTACTAACGATCATTTTCTTTATACATACATGATATTATTGAAGCAAGCGTACAACGCTTAATAATTCTTAGTTATAATTAGTCCTAAAGTTGGAACTTATAATTAATCTATACGAGATGTCAGTAATGACAGCATATTAATATTTTACTACAAAATTTAGTTATTTAAGTTATAATAATTAAAGATTTAGTCCTAAAATTTTGCTAATTCTTGTGTTGAAAATAATCTTAAATTGACATATCACCAGAACAGTAATGCCAACTCCTTTTGCCGGCCTAGGTCAGCAACAGCGCATTTTTGGACAATTTTGAGTTCTGTAATACTAGTCAAATTTAACGGAGGTACGAAAAATATTTTTTTTTAATAACACCCTGTAGAAATGCTAATAACGTGTTAGAATGTCATGTTATGTCGGAATAACTTTCTGTTCTGAGAAATGCTCTTAAAATTAGTGTCGATCGTAAATAAAATTATGAAATCGTGTCAAATTCGTTTAATTTTACGTAACTAATTATGAATCTATGCTGAGTATGCTGCTAATTTAAGTAAGTTTTATAATTTAAGTTGTTAGCGAAATTTACGACTTTTGTATTATTACTTCTTATCTAATGTTAAAATTGAAACGGACATATGTTGTGAAATGACTATTTTAAACAAACTTAAAAATGCTTTTAGCGAGTTGTAAATACATATAGTAATTATTACAGATCTGCATCGCATACTTTAATAGAAAATAATGCAACCTATTTTTAAAAGACTTTCCGTAGTTTATGCTTAATACGGTTAAAATAACTAGGCTTGCAAATAACTAGTGCTCTCTTTAATGGCAGTATTTACTTCGCTCTCTTTTGTTCTACTTCCGGTGTCGTAGGTCAGATCATTTTCAAACCGGAAGTATCAAGAAGAGATAATAAATAGTTCTCTCTTTATACGGAACTAAGCTGAATCATAATTAAACATAATTATTGGTAAATTTTATGGTATCAAAATTGAGAAGTTAATACCTTAATACCTTTAAGAAATAAGATGAATAATATATAGTTTTAATTGAATCTGTCCAACGTAAATTTGTACAATATTTATATTTCAAACTTAATAAGCGGTATCCTACTTTTGATTATGATTATAACGTCTTACTTTTCGAACAACATCTTCTATCTTTAGATACTCGTAGAAAAATTCATTCCTGTATTTAACTATACAAATTAATACACAACATCATATCTGATCCAGTCACTCTTGCTTCAATTTCTATATCTGTACCCAGAATAACTTCTAGAAATACCCGTACATTTTATTGCAGAACATCTCGTACAAATTATGAGCAAAAATCTCCTATAAAAACTATGTGTTCTATTCTCAATTCTGTATCTAGTACGCTTGACATTTTTGGTGACTGCATTGCTAAGTTTAAGAGAGGCTTAATTCAACAATTTTTAGTAAAGGAATAAATGGTGTCTTTTGTTTGAGTACTGTTTCATTAAGTAATTACTGTTTGGGATCTGTAACAACATATACTTCTCTGATTTCTGTATTATTTTTAAGTGTCTACTTTGTGTTCATTCTTATTTGTGACAATTTTTGTTATTATTGTGTAAAACCGACCTGTAATTGGCACTTAGTATCCTGTTGGTCTTGGTTAAAAATAAATAAATAAATAAATGAATGTCATCATCGTCAACAATCCTTAAGTGAATGTTTTTGTTTTCGTGCACGTATTACAACGCCACCTATTATTAATATTTCTCATATAAATAATGTATATACTTTTAATTTGTGTGTGAAACATATAATTATATCAAACGGTGAAAGTAAAAGTTAGTTGACATATTACAAAATATATTTTATTTTTAACCTATGGTACCTACCTATTACATTAAAACTGTTACAATCGTAATAACATTTAACCTAGTGTTTTAATAATATTTTGACTCTAATCGAAGGAGAGCTCATTTATTGGTACTTTTCTGAAAAACGACTACAACATTGCTGAATATGCAGCACCAATAGCCTTACTCGGGCGCCAACTTCTTCATTGACTTCTTCCCAACATTCATCAAGGACGTTGTTCATTGCTTCGGCTGAGAAGAAGATACTTGACGGATTTTATAATCTGTACTTTTACTTTTTGTCATAAATGTCATTAATAGTTATTTATACATCAAGGCACTGAATTTCTATTGTTTTATCAAGAATGTGGAAAATAAATAGCGGTAAAAAGGAACTTGTGTGCCGAGATGCATAATCAGTTTTATTTGAAACCGAAAAATTATGAAAATGAAAGGAATGTTTATTTATATAGGTTATGTTAGTAGTATCTGTCAGTTATTGTAAAATTAAAATTATGTGTTTTATCTCAAATTTATTTAGTTCGTTCTCCTTGCACATATTTTTTGTCATTTTACGTACAATAGTAGTATTGTACACCTGCCCAAATTATCTTAATGTAAGAGTACAATAATTATTGTAAGACTGGCAAAACCTTCCACATGAATTACAAGAAATATATGCATAGGCGAAGTTAGACTTTAAAATTAGGAGGTGCTAAAGTCCCTTATCTTAAAATGAAAAAAAGTTAGTTTACAAAATAAAAAAAAAATATTTATATAATTAATTTATAAACAAATACATAAAATATAATTTAAAGTAACAAAATAGTTATAATATTTTCAATACTTATCTACCTACTACTAAATTAGTAAAGGTTTTTGTGTCATAGTAGTGCTCAGCCAGTTTTTAATTCTCCACATAGAGAATAATCTTTCACAAATTTCTGTATATATAGACAATTTTATAAAGTTTATAATAATTACCAAATGTACCTTGATTAAGTAAACTTTTAATATCATTTGATTCTTGACTGATCATCATGTTCTTTAGAATAGTACATCTTTCAAAATATCTTTATTTACTGCAAAAGTGGTATAACGATCTACTTATATCTACGGCTAGTGCTAGTTCTTGGCTCTCAGGGGAAAATCGGAGTTTTAGGTTATTGCATGGTAGTCAAGTAAATATTAATTCGGAAAGAATCATCATCAAAAATTATTAGCACGAGTATGTAAGTCAGTATCATGTGAACTAGATTCAATTGTTGACTCGCTTTTTTATTTTTCTAGTTTTAATAGCTTCAATTTCAATATTGTTATTTTTGAAGAAATTTCAATATCTCTTCATGAGTACAAAAAGGTTTAGTCAATTATCTTTTTTTCTAATATTTTTTTATTACATCATTAATGATAGTTAAATTCCCTTCTTTACTTGAAGGTTCTTCTTTAATATGTTGACAATATTTAATATAAGTCAAAATAAATAGATGTGTCTAAAATGAAATTATTAAAATTTATAGAAATTTTGTTTGGGGGTACTAATTTAAAATCTGGGGGTGCTAAGCACCCCCAAGTACCCCCCTAACTACGCCTATGAATATATGTACATACTTATATTAATATGATCTTTGGCAAATAAAATTACAAAGAAATATTGTTGACATTTATTAATGAAGGTTTAATTAATTATTTTGAAGAAATAAATTTTTACAACATACATAAAACCTTTTGAACAAGATTACTTAATTGTTGAAATTCATTGTTGTTTAGGGGTACTTAACCCAAAAACGGGTAGTGGGAAATAAATTTCATGTTCAGATTTGAAATCCTCAGACATTTCTACATATGTGCATCAAGTTACAAAATTTTCTGAAGCTTGATACAGATTTTGTAAAAGATTATTTGAAAAATCAGCTGGTATCAAATATTTATTAATTTTATAAGGGGTATATTTGTCTTTCCGGGTTCATAAACCCCAAATTAGGGGTTGGATAATTTTGTACCACACATATTTTGATTCTACGGACTTTGTACATATATTCACTAGGATTTAGTCAAATCGATGAGGGATCCATTTTTGCTATGAAACGTTAAAGATAAACATATATTACGTTTACATAATTTGACTTGTGCAAATTTTATTATTTATTTTTTTTGTTTTATTTAAATTTTTATTACCAGTCTGTCGCGTGAAAAATAGGCCAGAACACTTCAGAAAATACTTTATTTAGATTATAAATTTTAATAGCACTTTGAAATTACGGGCAAATAAATTTAGAAAACAGCACGATTGCTCCAATAAGTTTTATGATCCATAAATTAGAACAATTTCCAATAAAATATGCTAATTTTATAAAGAGAAGATAAAACATATTTGTTTCGTAAACAATAACAAAAAGATGGTCATGTTGAAATTTTTATTTATTTCACATACCTATCATTTTATTGTTTGTTTATTATATTGTTTGTATTGTTGCAATCAACTGTTCTGTTATTATTCGTTTAATAAAGTTTGTAGAAATAATATTAGAATATTCTGAATTGTTATTATTTTTGTAACTTACATAATTTTCCCGCCTTACAAAAGGCTACAACAGTAAACACAACTAACTTCATGTCTTTAGTCTGCGCGCGAAAATGAAACAATGGGCTACTTGCATGCCATTTTTTATTTAATATTTTTGAAAAGACAATAAAAACTTGCTACCCATATTTTTTATTTTGGAAATATTGTCATTAATTGGCAAAAAAAATTAATGAAATTTTAATATTTAAATTACCGCCATGTATGACGTAAGTAGAACCAATAAATGGCTTACGGCTAGCAATAACATCGGTACATCCAATAGCAACAGCATGTGCGGGTAATTTAAACATGACAGATCATCTGTTTGACGTTTGGAGGTTAATATTTTCGTTTGTCATTTTAATCTTTTACGAGTATAAGCTAAGTTAAAATCCTTCTTAACAATTCGAAATACGTAATAAAAGTAACAGAAACCACGCAAATTGTAAATAACAAAGAAGAGAGACAGAAAAATGAACTAATGTTAAAATCAAATTAAAACTCGCACTCGCTCGCCATCTATAGGTTACATTCTTAAATATGCATCCCTTTCTCCAGTTCAAAATAATGACGTCAAAGAAAATCTTCTTTCTTAATTTATTAAAAACATACAATTTTTTTAAAATAAAATTTGTATTTTTACGTACGTTTACTTTAGGTATTTAGTGATAGATATCAGATACTCAGTACCACGCAAGTAGCCTATTCTCCCATTTGTATCTTCTATATTGCATCGAGGTGGCCTTGGTATCCCAAGACATATTTTTAAAAAAATTGTTTTTTATTTATCAAATTCCAGTTTTGTGAATATTGTTACTAGTTTTTAAATTTAGGTTAAAATGTATTTATTAAAAATTTATCTAAATCATTGAAATATGATGATATTGATTTGGCTTTAGTATTATTAATATATGTAAATAAATATTAGTTACGATGTTTTTCAATCAACTTTTTTAATAAACACCAAATTGTTTTTCTTCTATAGTCAACTGCTTGTTAGATTATATTTAAAGTTTAATATCCATTTTTAATTAAATTCTGATATTGCGTAACCATTTTCCAATCAATATTTCGAAAAAAACATCATTAAAAGAAACCCACATCTTGTAACTTTGCCAGGAAGTATTTTTTATTCACCAACAATGAAATAATTGAATTTAAATATTTATTTTCTTTTTTCATCATTTGCAAAACATGCCGTATCCTTATATTACTTTAAAGAGAGATGGGAGATACAAAAGTAAATGAGTAAGAGAATGAAGCAAAACAGAAACAATTTGCAAAGGGATAAAAACCAAACTGAGTTCATTAATTAAAGAAAATGTGGAAATAAATTGCACAAGTTTTTCTACAAATTACCGCAACAAACGATGTAAAACGTTGTTTTTTGAATCGATAACAAAAATAAACTACGAAAATAATTAATTTTCTTTAGTTTAAAATTGTGACAGAAACAAATGTTTCTTGCATTTATATTTACCTTTTGTTTTATTCACAAATGACATTGTGAAAAAGAAAATATTAACCAGTATATTTATAAAGAAAAACAAACAAAAATTGCAAAAAAATTTTCAAATTAACATACCACCAGACTTTCAGAAAATTATATAACAAGCAATACCAGACTGTCTATCTTGTAAATTAGAACACAACACATCATGTTATCCGAATATCAAATTAATTATTCATATAAATAATAAATAAAAATTTAGAGCAAGGGATTCTACGTTTTAAAGAATTAATGATGAAAAATATAGGTCACAGGTCTTTTATGTATTTATAGAGATGTAAGCAAATATAAAAGCTAATACGTGTATTGCGTTATTTAATTATATGTTGTTTTGGATAAAAATTTGTATATATTTGTAATGTTTTACAATAATTCAAATATAAATGTAAATTCACGAGTGACAAAAACATGAAAAACGTTATTATGTTCTAATATTCAACTGATAAAATGTTACATTCAAAGTAATTATTTTTTTGGCCTCCTAAAGTGTAAACATAACAATCCCACATCGTTGGCGTCCATGGTAGTTGCGATTTTACACATGCCATGACTTTACCGCACCGAATAAAGTAATACACACCCATATTTTTAAGTTTTAATAGGCCACTAATAAAGAAATCTACTTTGTAATAATAAAGGTGCCTACAAAAACGCTAGCTACCGCAATTTTCGTACAAAAAAGCAAATAAATAAATAAATAAATAAATAAAACTGAATTTCTTTTAATTTAATCCGCCAGCGCCATCTTTTGGCATAAGTCTCAGTCGACAATGTCAATATGTCAAAATTGTCAAATGATAAAATAAGTGGAATGATTGATGAGAATTATTTATTTTATTTCAAATGTTTGAAATTAATTTTAATGAAGAATGTCGAAAAGGGTAGATAACATTAGAATCATTCATGTAGTCTGTAGGAACTACGTATGTAGGAACTATTCTACCTAACCTTAATTTCCTTCCAGCATAGCAGCATAGACAATAGACATCCCTAATAAATAAAATAATCAAAGTGCAAATTCTTGGTCTTGTCCCAACCCAACCTCTCAATTGTTGACTTTTTTTCGTCACATCACCGTATGAAAACTTGATAATATCTCTTGTAACGGGCCTTTGATTTTTCAGGGAGTAATTCCGATGAAACATTTTTTGCTTGTTCACGTAACTCTGGCGGAGTAGATGTTATAGATTCGTCACTGTCTGACATTTTTCTCTTTGATAGATATGATTACAAATATAACAAGAAATACAATTTTTTGATTATTTTGACGTTTCGTTGGTTTTCAAAGCGCCTTGATGCTGAGCCTACAATAAATTGTTTTGATAGCAACTCGCTTGATGACAACAATGGTTTAAGGTTAACAAGCAAAATTTATAGAAAATACATATTTTAATAGATATCTCGGCCAAAAAATTTAATACATAATGTGTGCGTTAGGTATTTGTACAACGCTCGGTTTTATTTCAATATAAAACCTCGCGTTGTAAAATAACACCTACCGCACGTATAATGTGAATAACTATTACCGGTTTCAGGATATTATTCCATTGTTTACATGTACAAAAGTGGGTTGGTAACTAAGTAATAACTGTATCTGTATGGTAATATTATTACCATACTGACTTTTCAACAACGGCTACAAAATGGAAATAAAATAAAAAGAAAATATAATGCTCTTTATTAATACATACAGATAACGTTAGCCTATTGTTCTCAATACGGTGTACTTTATTCTAAAGTAATAAACATGTGAAACAAAGCACATAATTTGAGTATTTGTCATATTGACATATGTCAAAATAATTGTTCTGTTAACCATAGCAATCTGAAAGTAGCATTAATGAGAATTTCAAAAAATGGTATTTATCAATAATGTCTTAATTTTCTGAAACCGATAAACTATTGAACAAACCACGGATGTTATTAATCATAACAAGCCTTAGATGTCTTAAAATCCTCGCTCTACGAGCTCGGATTTCAAACCGACATCTTCGGCAATTATGATATACATAACATTCCTAGGTATGTTAATAGCTATTACCTTCCGTCAGGTATTGTTTTTTGTCTAGAGTCCCTAGAATACGATAAATAAAAAAATTCTGATAGACATATGTCAATGTCAAGTGCGATTGACATGTTTGAGTTATAATTTTACTGCAAAAATATAGTATCAATTCTAAGAAACTATCTGTATGGAATTTGTACAAAATATATAGAACTGAGGGAAGGTAATGTACTGGATATATAGAATCTTTCGTAAGAAACTGTTTGTATGGAATTTGTATAAAATACATAGAACTGACGGAAGGTAATGTGCTGGCCACATAAGATTTTTTGATAATAATTTAAATGATCATAATTTTTGCCATGAATATCGATGCTACATTTTTCATTTTAAGTGACAGTTAACTAAATACATACGAGAGCCCTCCTAAAATTAAAGATACAAAGACCAACTTGAAGTTGAAGTTGTCGGGTTACCAACCTAACGAAAAAAATTGTAACGTGGTTAGGAAGATACTGGAGCGAATATAGCTGCATATTGATTCTGGTATAAATAGATTCTTGTTACTATTTATTTGGTGTTGACTTTTGTCGCATAAAATCATTATTATAAAAAAATTGAATAAAATATTACATTTATTTTTCATTTTTTTTTTAGTTCAAAGAAAAACATTTTCTCTTTTTCCATTTGTAGCCAATTATGAAATTTTCTTAATCATTGCGAGGTTTAATAATTAAAACTGCCCCTCTGGGAAATTCAGCAAATGAATTTTTTGCCAAACAGATGACATTCGCAGTAATATTAATTCTAACATTTGAATGAGTTGTGACAAAACACTGTCGCCGTTGCTAGACTACCTTCAAATGTTATTATCTACACGGGTGGACAAATGAACATCGATCGATCCTAACCTCTGAAACGTTGAGTTTTATTCAACCCTGATAATTTGACAAATTTTGTTAAAATGTTACTGTTTAATTTTAAATCTAAAATTAACAACAGTTTAAATTTATTTTTCTAAAATAAATTACCTTTAAACTAGGTTAATTTATTGTTTAATTAATCAACACCCCTTTAATTAAATATCTCATCAGACCTAGTTGTAGCACTGAACGCTAAACTGCCGATATACTCAAATAGACGTTACCTTTATTGCATTGGATACAGATGCAAAAATGTACAAGACCTACAGTAGCAATTGTAGGACTGCTAATACCATAAAAAAGTAACTTTTATAAAATTTTAAATTCTTTATCCTCGTTACGAAATGTACAAAATAAAATATAATTATTGAATTACAAGTAGATGCAGAATTTAAATCTCTACAACATTTATTGAAGTTGTAAGATGGAATAAACGACAGATGCAGTCAAATAGTTATTTATGCTACAAGAGATGTAGGTACCATTTACTAATCGAGGACGATTTTGCGCCCGAGCGATAGCGAGGGCTAGCAAATAAGTTCGAGAGTGGTCAAATGTACCTACATCTCGTGTTGCATATAAGATTTTTTATATTTTGCGTTCATAATGACCTTCATTTCGATACGCACTTTTTTGTTTTAGACGGTTGGTACTAGATGACGTTTCTTTAACCCATTTTGACCTAATTTATTTTTATTTAATTGACAACTCATTTTAATAATATAAGGTCGAAATTATTATTATTTTTTTATTTAGGGACAATTTTAAGGAATGTTTAATAATTAATGTATCCGTTGGAATATTTTGATGAAAGTTGGTATACTTATGTTTTTTGGTACGAGGAATTTACTGGTGAAGTCGTTGAAGGTGTACCGCACACCTATTTTTGGGTATGAGGATGGTGTGGTTTAAAAAAGGGTGGAAATTTTTAAAAAATTAAAAATTCTAAAAATTTGTATTTAAGTAGTTTGAAGAGTGTAGATTTAAGATTTTAAAACCACAGGTCGATATCTCTTTTCGTGTCCGAGATATTCGGCCTCAAAACTTTGCTCAAAAATGCCCATTTTTGGGTCATATCCCAAAAATGGTCAGTTATACACCGCTGGCGATATCACCATTAGATTCTACGAGCAAAATTACATAAGCATACCAATTTTCATAATTTTTGAACAACTATTACAATCTCCAGAAGGAAAAGTCTGAAAATAGCCAAAAATCGCAAAAAATCTAAGGTGTACCCCTTGCGATTTTTTCAGTTTTTGACAATTTTAAGGAATGTTTAATAATTAATGTATCCGTTGGAATATTTTGATGAAAATTGGTATACTTATGTTTTTTGGTACGAGGAATTTACTGGTGAAGTCGTTGAAGGTGTACCGCATACCTATTTTTGGGTATGGGGATGGTGTGGTTTAAAAAAGGGAGGAAATTTTTAAAAAATTAAAAATTCTGAAAATTTGTATTTAAGTAGTTTGAAGAGTGTAGATTTAAGATTTTAAAACCACAGGTCGATATCTCTTTTCGTGTCCGAGATATTCGGCCTCAAAACTTTGCTCAAAAATGCCCATTTTTGGGTCATATCCCAAAAATGGTCAGTTATACACCGCTGGCGATATCACCATTAGATTCTACGAGCAAAATTACATAAGCATACCAATTTTCAGAATTTTTGAACAACTATTACAATCTCCAGAAGGAAAAGTCTGAAAATGGCCAAAAATCGCAAAAAATCTAAGGTGTACCCCTTGCGATTTTTTCAGTTTTTGACAATTTTAAGGAATGTTTAATAATTAATGTATCTGTTGGAATATTTTGATGAAAATTGGTATACTTATGTTTTTTGGTACGAGGAATTTACTGGTGAAGTCGTTGAAGGTGTACCGCATACCTATTTTTGGGTATGAGGATGGTGTGGTTTAAAAAAGGGAGAAAATTTTTAAAAAATTAAAAATTCTTAAAATTTGTATTTAAGTAGTTTGAAGAGTGTAGATTTAAGATTTTAAAACCACAGGTCGATATCTCTTTTCGTGTCCGAGATATTATTTTATTATTATTTTTTTATTTAGGGAAGATTATTTACATGAAAATGTACAAATGGTCTACCCACCCATACAGAGCGGCTCTGATCGTAGTTATCTAGTATCTAGCGTACGATTTGTGGGAGCAAACGAAACCATGAAGATAGAGTAAACCTGCAAGCGAGCGATAGTTTGTTGGCTGACCCACATTTCTCGATTCAACGGCCGTACTCGCATTTAAATCGTCTGTAATAATTATATTTACACATGCACCCGCCACGGGAAATATTTAACCTGGACTGCAATGCTATAAATCAACAACGAACCCAACCAGAAACTCGTTTAATGCAAAATAAATTAGTGCTAGAAATGGTTCCAAAATTTGAAAGTCGTTGGTGATATGCAGTTGCCAAGCTACCACTGTGTTTAAACATTTGCAGCCGTATTCATAGTAACTAAGATAGACCTGGTTTTTCAATTTTAACACCCAAACAACTATATGGTGAGAATGACGAGGAAAATTTATTAGCTAACTATGTCTTGATGATTTGCCCAATAACGTCGAAATTTTAAGTATTTTTCGTTTAAAATTCCATTTTGATGATTTTTGACAATAAACTGTGAGTTTATTTTGTTGGTATTTAAAATATCACCAAACTTGGACTGGGCGTAGACCAGTGGTACTTGAAATGTCATACAAGTTTAAATATTTCTGCTTTAAATAGATGGTTTTAGATTGTAAAATTTATTGTAATATTAATAAATGTTCATAACTAAAGGTATTTTGTTTAAATTTTATATAGAAATTATCTGGAAATTAAGAAAAATGTTAATAAAATGTAAACTTTTGGCGACCATTTCAAATGTCAATGACAAACATGTGATAGATGTCTTAAATTATAGAGATGTTAAATAAAAATGTTTTTAAAGGTAAAATGGTTTATTGTATATTAATTATAGCATAATTAGATGTATTTTGTTGTTATTTAAACACAAACCGTGTCTCAAAATCGGTTTTAGAATGAGAATTACTTGAAATTGAAGTCTAACCGTTATGAAATACAATATATACGTCAAATATTAAAGGTACGTCTTGGATTTTATTCATTTTCTAACGTACAAATGTTTAAAAGATGTTATTGCAGTGTGTCTACAGGTCAAGTTTTCATTTTAGGAAGGATCACGTGGAAATATAAGCTTTTTATAGTTTATAAACCCTAAATAGGAACATATGTTAATCGGTAAGTAATAAATATGTATATTTACTACACTATCACGAAAGATGATTATTCAAGGTCATTCTTTCGAAGAAAGAATACACATCACTTTACAGCAGTAGATTAGCAACATTTTGTATTAGCAAGAGAAAGATTATTTGACCTAAGTCTATTTAATTTATGTAGTGTGACAGATATACGTAAATAGTGGCATTACTTTCTAACACACTATAAATAATAATGACATATGTCGTAGAATTACAGATACCTAATTATCAACTACACTGCCCTCTGTGCTAATATTTACCCAGTGGCGTTGACGTTTAAATCAAATTATTATTCCTTGGTTTATAAGTTAAGTCTTTGTTTTTGTATTTTGCAAAAACATAAGTAAAGAACATAAATCTTTCAGAAATGCATTATTTAGAAAGATAGATAATTTTCAGATGAATTACTCTGATTTTTTCACTTAAAATGTGTCCATAAATATTTCATGTTGCACGCGTATACATACGAAATGTAGTGAAGTTATCTGCAAGTAATATTATGTCAGATGGCTCTCAAATAACCTTGAATAGTCATCTTTCGTGAATAATAGTTTAGATATGAATATATTTCTGTAGGAAATGTCAATGAATCGCTAGTCATACTATACCTACGCTTATACTTATGCAGTTTACGTACTACATAAAGTATTTTATCATACACATGTTACAAAATACTGTTATACTTAAGTACGTTGAAGTGTTTTCTATATTCAACAATATTCAATGCACTTGAAAATCTTAATTTTAGATATTTAAATATAAATAACTTTAGTACCATATGGCAACATTTGAAAAAAATGTTAATGTATTTAATTTATGTTATACGGATAGGTAAGACTGGACACTTCAATATAACATTTCAAAGGTGGTGAATTTAATATTTTAACAGTAAATAACTTTGGTTTGAATCACACAAATATAACATGTTGTAAACTACTACTAACTATTACTAGCAAAGTAAAATTTACTCTTAAAGTAAAATAGTTTATTCCAGAGATTTTCGTTTTATAAAACAAGAATAAAAATATTAGCTAAGTAAATCTACAGAATGAATTACTCCACCAATTTTCGAGGAAGTAATTTTTTTTCTGTAGAATAAATTTGACACACCGACATTAATTAAATTAAATTCATTATAAATTTCATCTCTTGCATTATTTTTACATTTATTTATTTATATCCAATATATTTGCTTTGTCTATTTCTGTGTAATTTTTTCCTCCTTCTTTACATACAGAATACAATATTATTAAAATATTCTGCGGCACATTTTTTGGAATAGATCCTCTTCAGTTGGAGATTAACATTATCGTTAGTAGTGATTTTAAGGGTTACCGTCTAGTAATGTTTTCCTGGTTTTATCAATTTCTCTTATGCTCCAGTAGTGGTATAAGATTAGCCGGTATAAGAAACCGTAGCCTGAGTGTACTACGGTATTCACACACTTTTCATGGAGGCTCTTTTCCTTGTCCCCAGTTAAAATTGTAGTTGCAAATTCATAATAAAATAAAATGTTCTTACCACTCTGGCCTATAGGTTCTTAATATAGTGAAAAACAATATTAAATGTATATAATTATAGAAAATATTAAAATATTTATATGCAAAAATCACAAAATAATGACAGATGTCATGTCTCTGTCGGTAAATGACCAGGATACCAGGATAAAATATTTACTCAGCAAGTAGTTATTTTACTATACTATTATTCACGAAAGATGACTATTCAAGGTCATTTGTTCGAAGAAAGAATACATATCACTTTACAGCAGTAGCTTAGCAACATTTTGTATTAGAAAGAGAAAGATTATTTGATCTATGTCTATTTAATTTATGTGGTGTGACAGACATACGTAAATAGTGGCATTACTTTCTAACACACTATAAATAATAATGACGTATGTCGTAGAATTACAGTTACCTAATTTTTTCTACACTGCCCTCTGTGCTAATATTTACCCAGTGGCGTTGCCGTTTAAATCAAATTATTTTTCCTTGGTTTATAGTTAAGTCAATGTTTTTGAATTTTGCAAAAACATAAGTGAAGAACATAAAGCTTTCAGAAAGGCATTATTTAGAAAGAAACATCAATTTCAAATAAATTACTCTCATTTTTTCACTTAAAATGTGTCCATAAATATTTCATGTTGCACGCCTATGCATTCGAAATGCAATGAAGTTATCTGCAAGTAATATTATATCAGACAGCTTACAAATGACCTTGAATAGTCATCTTTCGTGAATAATAGTTTATGTAACTTGTTTTATAAAACAGACATTTTTATTTATTCGTCGATTAAATTTACTTTTAAAATAATAACTCAGCAGTTTATTCGATGTTTATAAAACTGGGCATTAAAATATTAAATCCTACCTTTGCTGCTTTCTCCAACGTCTCTGCGGCATTTGCCATGGCACCAAAAGTCTGTCACCAAGTCCTCCACCAATATTTTACTTGTCACCCACTGAAATAACCATAAATTATTTTTAAAATCTATGAAAAACACTAATAATGTCTGTAGTATTTGCATACGACTCTACGTCACGCGATTAACTCAATTGTGAAGCCACAGTATTATGTTTTAACAGGTTTGTGTTTGTTAATTTATAAATAATAAATGAACTGTAGGTATTAGCGGGAATGTTTAAGTTGAAAATTGTATAAAATAAGATGAAAATTATTGTTTATATGGAAAAGATCGAATGAATATTGTTTTGAGTTTTAATAAAAAATTAAAATGGAACATGTACGGTAAATTGAATATGTATGTAATGTATTTACATGAATATTATAATATTACTGTGGTATTCTATAAATAATAATAATTACAATTTTAATTAAAATTGTATACGTACAGCACACAATGTTTTTAAAATTAAATTATTCGAAAATTGCAATATATGTACAGTATAAGTAACGTGCCATACGTCACCACTTAATAAACAAAGTTGCAATGTATCGTAATCTGCAATAATTCTTTTCTAAAGTGCTTGTTGCAATGGAGTCCACTATAACGATGATATGACGTCACAATTTCAATTTTGTTACATTTTACCAGGCGAAAATAAGATAATTTTTTATTATTCAAACCTAGTGATAATAAAATCCATATATTTATATGAAAATGTATGAAACATTTATCATTTTTATCAAAATAAAACATATTTATTCAAAATCATTATAAGAACAATTTTTACCTTCCGTCACCTTTAGGTAAGGAAGGTATTGTCTTTGGTCAAAAAATTCGGTGGTGAGTTTTTGATGAATAAGCACGTTTTAGGGTCCCTACAATACGATTTTACTATTTTTACGATGATGTCTGTATGTGTGTGTGTGTGTGTGTATGTGTGTGTGTGTGTGTGTGTGTGTGTGTGTGTGTGTGTGTGTCTGTGTGTGACAAAATTTTCTAATGCGATAACTCTAATACTACAATTGCAAAAATTATAATTCTTTCGTATTCCTCTTCGTTATATCCATGTGAAGAGCTGATTAGATTTTGGTTATAATTGGTCAACCGGAAGTACCCTCATTTGAAGATTTTAACAGTTTTTCTTGAAAAAACGATGTTAAATATCATTTTTTCACATTTAATGTTATTACAAATATTAAATAATTATTTATTCTCTATACGATTTGAATGCATTTTATACTTCACATTAAATGGACATAGAGTTAAAAAATTATAAAGAAATTAAATATCATATATATTAGTCAGCTTTGCTATAACTCTGGAAACAGCTGCTACATTAAGAAAATTCTGATTGAAAGGTGTCAGTGTCAAGTGCAGTTGACAGAATGTTTATGTTATAATTTTACTGGAAATATAGGATCTTTTGTTAGAAACTTTCTGTATGGAATTTGTATAAAATACATACAACTGCCTTAAGGTAATGTACAAGAAATATAATCTTTTGCAAGGAACTTTCTGTATGACATTTATACAAAATACATAGAACTGACGGAAGGTAATGTGCTGGCCACATCAGATTTTTTTCTTTGACAAGGTACAACTATAGTTTTCTAAAAGTGACAGCTGTCACTAGTTATACCACCTTGACATCAATTTTTGACAGAATTAATGACATTGACAGTTGACAGGTGAGTCAACTAGTGACAGCTTTCATTTTTAGAAAACTATAGGGGTTTTTACCTCCCGCAACCCGTTCTAAGAGAGGTATTTATAGGGATCGTGCTAAAAATCGCATATCGAGATTTTGGTAAATGCGTAAATGACCACGTTTTAAGATCCCTAGAATACAATTTTAACATTTTCACGATGATGTATGTGTGTATGTGCTTGTATGTGTATGTATGTATGGATCCTCCACTCTAACTCAAATACTATCACTCAGAAAAATTTGAAACCTTGTGATTCGACTTTTTTCTATTATGGAAAGAGCTCATTAGATTTTAGTCTAAATCTGATAACCGGAAATGGCACTTTACTTGAAGTTCAAAATAGTTTTTCTTCGAAAAATACATTTAAATGATATTTTTCGAGATTAATGTTATTATAAAAATTATTAAATTTTCTACAGATTTGCATTAATACTTTTTGTACATATTTTATGGATAAATTTATAAAATTATCTATAATTTAAATCCCGAAGCCTACGCTTTAAACAAAAAAACTCCTTGGTTACGCAGTTATTCAAATGTGTGTATCTGACAGATAAATGTCACTGTCAAAGAACTAATCATTTCAAATTAATAATAGTAAAGTTTTAAAAAGAAAAAAGTAAATAGAACAATAGGAAATGAAATCAATACAGTTTCTAGCATAAGTAAATATGTAGGTATGTATTTATACCTTGATTGTCTGAAATTGGAGACAAGAGACAAGTTTACCCAATGTGATTTCGCCTACTTCAAGTTTGCGCTGTTGCCAGTTCCATCTACTGAATGGCTTAAATGAAACATTAATAAAAATTAAATATTTGCAAAAAAGTTTAAGCTAATCCTCATTTTTGGATTAGTGAATTCTATTCTATCCCGGTATTTAAAATTTAATCTTTATTTTATTATCAAAAAAGGTAGTTACTTGGATTAGTTTAGACTATATTTTAAGAAATAAACTGTCAAACTAGAGTAAAATTCGCTTATTCAAAAATAAGGATCAGCTTAAATTTTTCTTTTTTCATAATATGACAAAATATACGTAATTTTTTTTAGTACCAGACGCCGTTGCGCCTGGACAATATAATATGTATTGTAGATACTATATTGCAGTAGTTATATCATTTTATTCTTGTTCTTTTTGTCAGCAACGGATTTTGTAGATAAACGCAAAGCTCTGAAAATTTATAGAGGATTTCAAACCTGAATTCGGATTGGATTAAGGGCGATTGTGTCTCACAGTTTCATTTCGGGGGGATTAGTAGAGATTATGGTTTTAAATACGTTGATTCTTCCTTCTTCGAAATGGATTGGTGAACACAAGATGTAACAATACTATAATTCTATCCGAATGAATCGTGTGTAAAGAAATAATAGAGAGTTTTTGCATAGCGTTTTCCCGAAAGACGTATACGCTAACATCGTGGTTGCTAGGCAATGTCATATTTGTTACTTGTCGTACGTGAAATTTGGGGTAAAAGACGGGCCAGTTGACGTTGGTACGTCTACTATAACCTAGTGGGCCCAACATTTATTTTAAAACGTGAGAACCTTTTTGTTTTGCAATCAGAACTGTCATAAAAATTCGACATTTTCTTATTTATTCCTTAAATTGGGTAAAATGTTTCAAATTGAGAGTATTTACCATTGAAAATAATTTGAAATTGCTAAGAAATGTAACAGAGATGAACCTTTATGAATATATGTGGTTGAAACATAATTTAAAAAAATCTGATGTGGCCAGCACATTTCCTTCCGTCAGTTCAATATATTTTGTACATACAAATTCCATACAGAAAGTTTCTTGCTCAAGATTCCATATTTGAAGTACTACCTTCTGTCAGTTCTATGTATTTTTTACAAATATAGTAGCGGTTTCCATGATTATAGCATTGCTGGCTGCTTTATGAAATTTAATTTCTTTATAATTTTTTAACTCTATATCCATTGAATATGAAGTATAAAATGTAATCAAATCATATAGAGAATAAAATATTCTTTAATATTTGTAATAACAGTAAATATGGAAAAATTATATTTAACAGTGTTTTTCCAAGAAAAACTTCGGTGGCCTTGCCGTCTTGATGGCTAGGCTCTAGTATTTTTTAGTTGCCCTAGCGTGTACCCTCTGATTTTTTAAATATTTATTTCCGCACTAAACATGAACACCACCAACATTTTAACAAAAAATTACAGAATTTCAAAGAAAGTTTATCATAAAGCCCCAATATTTTTAAATTTTGAGCCTTTTTCTTAAAATAAATATTTTTGAAAAGTCTCTAGTTTAGCCGGAAAATGAAACTTTTGCAAATTTTAATAAAATATGAGACCCTCACTGCAATCTACAGACAAAAATCTATACTACATACCTGGAAATTTTTATTAAATATTAATAATTATTTTCATGTTTCATAACACATTCAGATAGATTAAATATATTGTAGTTTAAAGTATTTTTTGGTTATTTAATTTTTTTATTGAGCAAAACCAATAAATCGATAGATTTTGCATTGGATGATCAAAAATCAATACATGTCCTGGCATCTGTATGGAATATCCTGAACTAATATGTTTATAATAAATTATTTAATCAAATGTATTTTAACTTATAAAATTATTTTCTAAATATATTTTTCAATTTTATGCTTTAAATTTTTTGGATATTTAATTTTTTTATTGAGCAAAACCAATAAATCGATATATTTTGCATTGGATGATCAAAAATCAATACATGTTCTGGCATCTGTATGGAATATCCTGAACTAATATGTTTATAATAAATTATTTAAACAAATGTATTTTAACTTATAAAATTATTTTTTAAATATATTTTTCATTTTTATGCTTTAAAAATGAATAACAACTAGTCTTTTCTAAATTGTTAATAACAATATTTATAACCTCAAATCTCAAATGACAACTGACGGCAATTATTAAACAATTGTACCTACAATGATTAGAACAGAAAACAACTAATTTAGGCAATTTTTATTTGACTTCAAGGTGGTATTTGGTAAGAAAACATTTGCTTAAACAGCAGATATGCAAATAAGTTATATTTCATGTGCTATAAACCGGTTTCAAAATGTTATGGATAATAAAATAAACCAGTTTGTTTGGAGTACCTACAAAACTTGAAAAACCGGTTTGTGGAAGTGAACTGGTTATAAAAACAATATTTTATGTATTATAATAATAGGGTAAGTATATTTGTAAATAATAATCATTATATGGCATTGTTATTACTAAATATGCATTGTTTATAGAATTGCAAATCAGCTGATTACAAGATTCATTTAAATGCAAACATTGGAGTTATCCTGCGAAGAATATTGTTGTTAAGGGATAAAATATCGTAGGACTAAACTTCAGGGGTTGTTTGTATGTTCTGGCTACTTAATTCAGTTGTGGATTACAGCCAAATAAGAATGCAGGTCAGTACAGATATCAAATAAATGAAATAATTCAGCAGTATTAAGACATTTTTCATGTTGTAGGTACTGGAGACCGTACAAAACGACCTGCAGGTATCTCAAAAGTATTATGCGATGCAGAAAATTTTGCAAAAGGTTGCCAAATTGTATTCAAAGACTCTATTAAGCATAACAGAAGTCAGAACTCAAAGAGATGACGTGAAAGAACATAATATTGGAAAGACTTTCTTGAACATAGCAGAGAAGACAATAATTTTATTGTTAATTTAGTATTTTTGTGCTACAATTTAGTATCATTGTAAACTGAATCTGCTGATGTATAATTGATTTACTTTTGATGAAAATTTTGTATAATGCTGTTTTTTGATATAAAACATAACTTTTAATGAAAATTTGTTGCAAAAAAATGGGAAGAAAACTGTAGGTGTCATGTCATTGTGTTATAGGTATAATATTTTTAAATTTATATCGTATTATATGTTTATTTCTGCAAACTACATTATAAGTACAATATTTACAATAAGATATTGTTAACAAATAATGTTTATAATATTCATAAATAATTAAAAAGTTCTTTTTTGTACACTTTTGTAATGGATATAACCAAATAATGTATTTATTAATATAAAAATTGAATAATATGTGTAATATTTTATTTATTAACCTCCTAGAATACATATAATAACAATAATTAATATAAAAATCATAATACATTGTCAAAATTTGAAGAAATTCCAATGTTTTTATTTTGGTATTAGGCGCCGGCGCTTCTCATATTTCACATACCACAAATAATTTGTTAATATAACAAGACGTATTGAGGAATTTTTTTGCTAAACAATTCTCGAGTATATCTTCTCTGAAAATAAAGTTTAATCATTTATTTTGTACTTTTTATAAACTATTGTGTTATATTTGTTGATTTACATATAAACAATAGCCAAAAAACCGATTGAATGTTTTCTGAAAACAATTATTTTTAACTACGGTACTGGATTTGATGAAGGTCAGATATTTGTTGAGAATATAGGTAGAGACATCATGTGCAACGGTGGTTGCAATTAGTACTAACGACAAAAAGCAACAAATTCATATTTTAAAACAATTAATACGAAGTGGTTTATTTATTTTTTTTATTTATTTATTTATTAGCTGTATCAAATAATAAAATCTGAAAAATTGTGTTGTTTGAATATTTCCCCAATGCCCATTGTTTATTTGTTTATCGTTACTGTCATTTGACATTTATTATAATTATTGTTTATATTAATTAACAAGTAATTATTTGTTACTTTTTTGAGGCTGAATGTAAATAAACTCATATAAAAATATTACTTAAAAATCATTATTTACAAATTGTTTATAAAATCAGAGTTCATGATATTGCCGAAAGATGCCTCAACTGGTATTGATTTTTGCTAATCCAATGCAAAATCAATCGATTTTTTGGTTTTAATCAATAAAAAATTATATTGTCAAAAAATATTTTAAACTACAATATATTTAATTTGTCTGAACAGGTTATGAAACATAAAAATAGTTATTAATATTTTATAAAAATTTCCAGGTATGTAGTATAAATATTTACCTGTAGATTGCAGTGGGGGTCTCATATTTCATTAAAATTTACAAAATTTTCATTTTCCGGCTAAATTAGGCATTTTTCAAAAACATTTATTTGAAGAAAAAGACTTAGAATTTAAAATAAGTGAAGTATAATTTGAAACTTTTTTTGATATTCTTTAACTTTTTGATCTGACATTCCGTTAATCAGTCAGCTGATTTGTTGATATATAATAACAATAACAATACGTGGTGTAGAGTATAAATAAGTAAAGACTCAATGTAAGGGTGAAAAGGAAATCTAAGAAAAACAGAAGGGTGCGTTTTGCATAATTACAATTGTTTTATAAGCATATCTTTTAAATTAAACAATCTTTTAGTAAAATTTCCGTTTATATTTACAGGGCCGCTCCGTGCGGGTGGGCAGATTGTGCTCCGTACAAAGGCCACACAATTCCTGAAATGATTTAGTTTTTTCAGTACAGACGCCTTCTTTAAGGGGCTTAATTTTCATATGTCCCAAATGCTCATATAAATAATACTAGGTACAAAAATGTATGTACCTAGAATCCAATTTTAACTTTTTCACGATGATGTATGTGTGTATGCATGTGTTTATTGGATTAAGGGCGATGGTGTCTCACAGCTTCATTTCGGCGGGATTAGTAGATTATGTTTTAAATTCGTTGATTCTTCGTTCTTCGAAAATGATTTGCTGAACACATAGAAGCAACAATAGTAGAATTGTATCGTAATGTATCGTGTGTAAAGAAATAATAGCTTAATATAAAAAAATGCGTCAAATAAAAGTTGTAGAGCATCAAATTCTACATATAAATCATTAATCGAATCATTCTGAAATATGATACTTTTTTATTTCTAACAATGCGGCTTTTTCTAGCTGCCCACTTTTCTGCAATTATCATATTCATTCTTTTTTAAAAGTCCGAGTCATTCCTTTGCCGGTGGCATGTTCTTGCTCTGGAATTTTTCTTGAAAAGTAGGCGGACATGGCATGTACGTATAACCACTCCTACCTACAATGTATATTATCTAATCCACATGATTTTCATAATCATATGGACAGAGAAATTTCTTCTTTCAAGATAAAAATAGATAACGTACAACAATGGTGATAATATAGATTAATGAATTTTTTATTTACAAACATTAACAATTTTTTTCTTAAACAATTGTTACTATAGGGTCATAGATTGTTACCAATTTAGTTTTTACCTCCCGCTACCCTTGGTAAGGAAGGTATAGGGATCGTGCTAAAAATCGCATATCGAGATTTTGGTAATTGACCTCGTTTTAAGGCCCTTAGAATCCGATGATGTTTGTATGTATGTTTGTATGGATCATCAAATATTATCATTCAGTAAATTTTGAAACCATTCTACTTTATTCTAATATGGAAAGAAGCCATTAGATTTTGGAGTAAATCGGATAACCGGAAATTGCGCTTTACTTGAAGCTCCAAATAGTTTTTCTTCGGAAAATACCTTAAAATGCAATTTATATTATTATAAAAATATTAAAGATGAAATAATTGCGTAGGCTTCCACAGTCTGAGTCATGAGAAATATTCGTTTTCCGGGAATGGACTGTCATATTTTGAGTCAGACCTCAACGTTTCGTCCGCAGTCGTATGGGGCATCTTCAGGAGCAAGGGGGATAGTACTGTCTTGGTTACCCGACGTGTCAACCACGCTAGAGGCCGAGTTTAAGCAACAAGAGGGGGAGACTCAGTTTACAAGGTTACCCGACGTGTAAACCACGCTAGAGGCCAAATAAACCAAGTGACGAAGGAAGGCCGAGAAGACAATTATATACTAATCTAAAGATACGGTAGATGAACGAAGCTAATGAGGACCAATGGGAATCTACCATTACGAACTCGATTCCCATACGACTGCGGGCGAAACGTTGAGCTCTGACTCAAAATATGACACAGTCCATTGCCGGAAAACGAATATTTCTCAATATTAAAGATTATTAAATTTTCTACATGTTTGCATTAATACTTTTTCTATATATTTTATGAATAAATATATAAAATAATCTATAATTAAAATCCCGGATCCTACGCTTTAAACACAACTCCTTGGTTACACAGTTCACAGAATCTGGACTTGTTCTAGAGTGCATCCACAGATTAAATGCACTAGGAGCGACGAACAAATTGAAATTAATATGGGGACCCGGGCATTCAGAGATCGAAGGAAACCAGGTAGCAAATAGTCTGGCTAAGAAGGGGACAAGTTTTCCTTTCACAGAACCAGAACCGGCTTTCGGAATCTCAGCGGAGACAGTTAAGCTAAAAATAAAAACATTGCTAAATCAATGGCACAAGAATCACTGGTTGGTGAGACACTCAAAGCTCTTCCTAAATGAACCAACCAAGAATAGAACGGAACGTTTACTCCTAATGAGCAAACAAGACGTTAGATTAATAACAGGACACTGTCTACTAAACAAACACCTAAACACGGTGGGACTAACATAAGAACCAACATGCAGGAGATGTGGTGAAGAGGAAGAAACCCCTCAGCTCCTTATATGCCACTGTGAAGCCTTTACGAGCAGCAGATATAATATCCTGGGGGCAGAAAAGATCCAGCAGGATATGCTGAAAGATTTAGATGTGAAGAAAACCCTGGAGTTTATTAAACAAACAAGACTCCTAGAATAGGAGTAAATCTGTAGGGTACAATAGATCTACAGGTCGCAGTATAGGGATCCACAGGAGACCACCTCTTGTAATATAATATACACAGTTCATATCTCAAATATATGTAACTGACAGCACAAGTAAATATGTAGGTATGCATTTAAATTAATAAAAATTAAATGGCGGGAGGTATATTGTGATGGTATCAGATTTTTTCATTATATGAATCTTTTTGCATCCTGATGTTGGCGTCCTGCATATTCTTTGTGATACACATCCGTGCCTGACTTTCCACCAATTGCGCAACAGTTGAAGCTTATGATGTTGACAATCGAAGCGTGATGAACCACGACTAACAACCAATACATAACCATGGTGACCGGATTCGTATCGTGAAACAACGAGGAGATGAACAAAGGAAGGCGCGCCCGCGCCTCGACATTCGGTTGTTTATACACACGGGTAGGCCGGTGGGATGCTTTTGTTTTGTTTCTTCCATAGTAGGACGATAGATGAGATTTGATAGTTTCATGTTTCATTGTTTTTGAAGTTTGGAATTTTATAAGATTATTGTATGTTGGAATATAAGAGACGAATGGTATTTTTTATTATTCTGAACAAGTGTAGAGTGAACTCTAGAATTCTAGAGTTCAGTATTTAATAGTCAAACTATACATCAATGCTGGGAATGCTTGGAACGATAACTTATAGAAAACGTGGGCAAAATTAATGCTTCGAAAGAATTCCAATAATTTATTTCACTTAGCTCAACCGTTACCAGAAATTTACGTGCTCGCACGGATAACAAGCTCGCTTCGCTCGCTCGTTAGGTACCGTGCACGCCCGTAAAGTTCTGAGGAACGATCAGAAAGTTTTAATATATATAATAACTTTATTCTTGCCTAATAGCTTAGAATCTACATTTAAATTCAACAATAGAATTAGATTAAATATTTATATAGGTAGCTATTTTACAATTCATTAGATATACACATTAATTTATTTCATTTTTCTTCTTCTCTCTTCTGAATTATGTATCTTAAGCATTCGGAGCCTTGCGCTGAGTCTTTCAATATTTGTTCCACACTTCTTTCTTCTTTCGTTCCTTCTTCACATTCATACAGTATGTGCCGGGGTTTCTTCTTTCTTCTTACACATTCTGCACATCCGCTCTTCATCTTTTAACCATATTTTGTTTGCCCTTTCCTCATTACCACTGCAATAAGACGAGGGTAAGCGCAATAAGAGATAAATAATTTTTTATAAACTCTTCTAAATTATAGTTTCAATAATCATTTTAACTCTGTTTATCTGTTTAAGTTATAAATGTCAAAATTCAGTTTAGAAATTCTTATCGTATTATGATAGTCACGACATT
Source organism: Harpalus rubripes (assembly GCA_963082715.1). Classification (NCBI taxonomy): domain Eukaryota; kingdom Metazoa; phylum Arthropoda; class Insecta; order Coleoptera; family Carabidae; genus Harpalus; species Harpalus rubripes. Next base: position 16,680,964 of record OY720460.1, read on the forward strand.
TATTTGTTGATAATTAAGTCTGGAAATTATTATGTATACGTGCGTGACTTTGAATGTCATGGGATAAACATGTAAGAGTCGAGTTTAGATAGTTATGGGGTAAAGATGTAAGGGCTAGATGAATTTGTCGCGTCGGGAAGACGTTAGTTGACGGAATGTAGTGTTTTTACGGTTACGGAATGTAATCATGTAAATAAAAATTAAAAATGAAACTAAATAACAGAGACCACAGTATAGGGTCCCAAAATAGCTTCAGTGACTAAAAGAAACGAAACATGAAAGTTCGCGTGATCATGAATTAATTGCTGCATCTCTCGGGCACGGTAAAGTATATAGAACCGACGAGTAACAAGAATAGAAGGATCAATGTCGGTTCTCTTGACCTAGTGCTATTGGCATACAGGAAATTATTCACGAAAAAGGGTTACCTCATTTTATATTAAAGTTAGAATTGCCAAACAACAGAAATAGTGATAACTGTATTTCGCACAGTCTATAAAAAAATAGGTTATATGAAATAGGAAATATAGTTACTGACAGCAAAACAAAATCATATTGATAACCTTGTTGGTTGATTTCAATTATTGTTGTCGAAAATGTATCATGGTATTCCAAATACTGACCCTTGGTGCTATGGTACTCACTTTAAATTCTCTGGAGAACGATTTGCTGTCTTCCCCGGAAAAATTTATTGACTTATGATTAATGTTAAAAATATGTATTGCAACGAAGGTTATAACTTTCTTATCACTCAGAAAGTAAGTTTTATTTTGAACATTTTTTCTTATCTTGTTTTGTTGTTTTATCTTTTGTTTTGTTTTTCCACGGCTTTCTAGCTACAATTTCTATTCGACCACAACTATGTATTTAATATATACAAGTGGAATAGATTACACCTTACATAATGTGATAAGGGGTAGATACCTCAATTTAAATATTTGTTTATATATATATATATATATATATATATATATATATATATATATATATATATATACCCCAAAAAAGTCCAATAAAACAAAGCAAACATATACCAGGTGTCTACTTTTTTATGGACCATAGAAAATACATTGGTAAAATTTTTATACGACTGTAAATTCTACCCTATTAATATTAGAACTAAAGTGTAAATACAAAAAATGTTCTTTATGTACCAAGGGCGTTACGATGATGACAATGCTAGGAAGGCGACGAGGATCTAGATCTAGAGGGATAGATGTCGTCCGATGGGTATTATCATCTAGTACCGCTCGTGGAGCATGCAAGTTTTCATTTATAATAATTTTGATTACAATAATGCTTAAGCTTTGGCGTTGCTAAGGATGTTGTTTAATTGTTTTGCTTATTATCAACATTTATTTATTCTTAAAACATCAACGTTATATATCGTTCGAGATGATGGAATGGATGAATTTGATGTTTCGGAAGATATTTTATCGAAACGGTGTAAAGAAATTATTTTGAATGCTTCTGCATACTTTGAGGAAGACAAACGTGTAAATGTTCCCCTAATTAATCCATTCTCGTCTGTAGAAGATGTATTATATTTTGAGGTTCGTTTTCACATGACATATCTCCGTTCTTTATTTCTTATGCACTTATTTCTGAATATTATTACATTTTAGAGAGTTTGTACTGTTTTGGATGTGTCACAAGTGACGGTAAATAATATCAAAAATGAATTCAAACGTGGATAAATATCGTCCTCAAAAAAATTAGTGATCCTTCCAAAATCAATGCGAAACATTGCAGTCTGCAATTCGACGTACTTATTATTTACATGTGTGGTGAAAGTAAATTGCTTTTTAAAGCCCTTTTCATAATCAATTTTTGGTATTATAATTAAATTAAAAATGATTTCTGCGTTGTGCTTTCAAAGCTGTTTTCTTATTATCTTCATTGTTGTAATCAATTAATGTATTAATTGTTGTAATCAATCATTATTATTGTAATGAATTATAATTAAAAAGAAAATAATTTTCACTATATATCGTTCATATTATTTCTAATTTATAGTCCATAAACGATGATCGGATATTAATGTGGGCATAGTGAATTATTATGCCCTCATATAATGCCCCGGTTGTTCGAAAACGAAACGTAAGTAAACAATAATTTTGGACTAGTTAGATGCGTAGTTTTTAATTCTGAACTTTTTTGTATTTACACTTTTGTAAACAATATGAAAAGTTTAACATTGTTTTTCTTATGGTCCACAAAAAATGTAGATATTCGGTAGTTAAGTTAATGATTGTAAATATATAATACGTTTATTTTAGGGTTATTATATTTACCTCGATATTTACTCAATCTAACATCCTCAATTTCATATCTTTGATATCTAAATTTAAACATAGTTAAGTAATAAACAACTCTGATAAGTTTTATGGTAAACACTCCTATCGTATACAACTACTCAGTCCACGTTCCATAAATACACGTCATTTAGTCACCTTCATCTGTTATTGTAATCACGGTAAAACATAACGGAGCTTAACTAACGCAGAGGGCCATGGATCTGACAGTTGAATTAAGTGCGCGAGTGAAAACAGTTGAGGACTGATTGTTGTCAAGAAAAAGGATAACAGTGTGCGGTGATCGAGTGGATTTTGTTTTAGTGTAGGAAAAGTGGCGCGAGAAATATAAATGGGAGAGTGAAATGGTGATAGTGAAAAAATAAAAAATAGTTTGGTACCATTAAAAAATAAAACATAAGCAAAGCTTGTACAATTAATTGAATTATTTACTGTCGATAAAAAAATTCTTTTAAATAAATGTAAATAAATAATTCCTTTTCACTCAAAAAGATCAAAGCGATAACGATAATCAAACATATGCAAAATTATCACAATCGTTTTTATACAAAATAATCAATCAATTCAAATTTGATTGATCAGGAAGGAAGGTTTCCAATACAAACAATTAATTATCATTTTGCTGACCAGCAAAAAGTTTTACAATATTATAATTAATCAAATTATATGTCAGCAATGTTAGCATTTGGGATGATTATATGGACGTAGTTACATTTCAGATCGCGGGACCGTTTTCAAAAAATTAAGTACCGAAGAGGGGTGGCGGACGACTGAACTAATATTATATTACTGGAATGCGCCGTGATGCGATATTCCTATAGTAACAAAACAGGCCGAGAACGATAGCAACACGAGGGTTTTCTTTCCTTTACACACTGGCACATCAGGCCTATATTCTCTATAAAAATTAAATAAAAAAATAAAACAAAATTATAATAACCACACATACCACATGTGAATGTGAAAAAATTAGTATAAAAATTAAGTCGCAATATGGTAAAGAGTTACTTCATAAATATAGTTGTTAATCCGAATGAGGTATATACGTGGAGTATGTGGATATGTAAGACGGGATCGCGTGAGGAATAATTTGGTGTATGAAGAATGTATGGTTAGGAAGAATGTTGTTAAGAGAGTAGGAATGAGCCAGTTGAGATGGTTTGGTCATGTGGAGAGAATGAAGAGTGAACGGCTTGTAAAGCGTATATATATATTGGTGAAATTGAAGGTGTTCAATTGCGTCCAGTGTGTGAGTGGATGGATGTGATTGATAAGGTACTAAAAGAGACAAAGTTTCCGAGTGGGAAGAGAAGAAGAGCGTGTATGAATGCGATTATGAATGTGGCCGAGGCGAAAGAAGTGTGCTTAGACAGGAATGTGTGGCGAAGGATGATTGTTTCGTAACTATTATTGTGATCCGGTTGCGGTATTTCGCTACCGAAAATCGGTCACTTTAATATGTTAAGAGTGAGGAATATATGTTGTACCTATGATATCAGGTTAGTAAGAATGTTGTTGAAAGAGAGACTGATTTTTTTTTGGATGATTCCGGGTTTGTGCTAAACCACTAAGTGGGAAATGCGTGATTTTATGTATGTATGTATGTATGTTAATCCGAATGGAGTACATTCTCGAATATTTCTTTTTTCAGGTAATTCAAATTATAGAAATTCGTTTCAAGATCTAAGCATTTATTTATAGATATTTTTTGTTGGTTTTTGAATTAAATAATGTTTCCAACCGTTTTGACTCCAATACAAGAGAAAATGGAAGTAGAATATTTCTTAATGTCGACAATAACAATAAAAATAACAGTATTGAAAGTGGAATTTTTGGTGCACTTTTAGCACCTTAAAAGCACTTTTAGCACTTGTGGTGCATATGTGGTACTTTTTTTAAATGTTTATTGCACTTTTTACATAATTAAAAATGTTGTTGATACAATTCAAATGGTTTTAATATGCAAAATACTTTAGAAATTATAAGAGGAACGTTAGGTGCACTTTTAGCACCTTTGGTGCACTTTTAGCACATTTGATGCACTTGTGGTACTTTTAAAAAAATATTTATTGCACTTTTTCCATAATTTAAAATGTTTTTGATATAATTCAAATGGTTTTAATATGCAAAATACTTTGAAAATTGTAAGGGGAACTTTTAGTGCATTTTTAGCACCTTTGGTGCACTTTTGGCGCACTTGTGGTACTTTTAAAAAATTGTTTATTGCAGTTTTTACATAATTTAAAATATTTTTGATAGAATTCAAATGGTTTTAATATGCAAAATACTTTGAAAATTGTAAGGGGATCCTTTGGTGCACTTTCCGCGCAGTTTTAACACTTGCGGTTCTTTTTTAAAAATGTGTATTTCAGTTTTTAGCACTAAGGACATTAATTATTTGACATTTGTCAATGAAAATATATTTTTTAACTCAGAATGTATAAAACAAAGACGGAAAAACCCCAAGTTTCTTCGCATAATGTTGACGGCACATTCCAATAGTAACGCGGGACCGTTGTGAACACCATACTTTACTTGGTATATCTAAAAACAACAAAAACATATACCTAACGCACAAAACTCGGACTTAGTTTTCCAGGCATGAATTTTGTGTTATGATAGATAATGTTAAATGTATTTAAAGAAATTGCGTAAATCAAGCGTATTCGGGACTTTAATTTTTTGAATACGGTCCCGCGGTCGGCACCGTACACACTTTCATGATTATTTGAAAACTGCGTATTTAGAAGCAATTAAATTGTTGAAGTAAAAAGCAATGAGATCATCTTGAATAGATAGTTTTCTAAGAAAAAGGTGTGTCACAGATTGTGTACGTATGTGTATGTTAATATAAATATGTAAGAGGCATTTAAACGATCACACACCTTAGAATACTAATAGTATAACGTTATGTAATACGGAAAATGTAACGTATTTATCATATTTCAAAACGGTTATTATTGTTTTGTACGCGGAAGAATTTGATAATAATATATTGTTTTTAAACATAAAATGCATATTGATGTTTGTTTTAGTTATTTCTTAAGTAGCAGTTCCAAAAATTATTTCAAACAATAATGTTAAAGAAACAGTAAGATTATTTTACTGTACATGGCTTCATTTCATTAGAGCGGCACCCTATAGGCGATGTGCACATTTTGAGCGTCAGCGCCTCTAACGGCTACATTGGCATTTTTGATTACCGAATCAATTTTGACATTTCGAGAAAGTGATATAATTTACAATTTTATTTTGAGTTGTTGATATTGTGTATGAATATTATACATCATAGTATATTGAAATGAATAAAGAAAATATTTAAAATGCTGTATATGTAATGTGACAATCAAAAAAGTCAAAATACCAGCGAAGGTACTGTGGCAGAAAATATAATTTTTCTCATAATATGTGTGATTTCTATAAACCATTTTATCATATTTGAATTTATATTATAATTTATAATATTAGTTAAATGTTACAAGATGCACAATCCATTGAAATTGAGATTAAAAAGTTGGAAAACTTGAATGATTGGAAAGAAGAAAATTTCTACATATCACGATATCAGTGTATGATGTTAGCATCTTTCTTTTATATTCGCAATAAATGAAGAAGATTCTTCATTGAAAATATATCAGGCTCTAAGTGGAATCATTTGCACAAGCTCGGAAAAAAATACACATTTCTACCTTTAACATTAACATTACATGTACAAAATTTATTATAAATAGGCGAATTATGTCAAATAGACTTCTATTTCATACAACTACAAGTATTATACAATTTCAAGACAATTTTTTGCTTCTTGTATTATATCTTGTTCAAATATTAACTTAAGAATCACATTTTTAAATAATTCATTATTGCAGTCAGACGATTATTGTTGGAATTTTATTCATACGATAAGTATCTTTTACATTGAGAAAATATATTAAACCTACAGAATTTTTCATGTTAGTAGATATCTGTTGAAAAGTTATTTTCTTATACATCTGTTCCTCATATAATATGGGAAATTTATAAAATTTGATACTTCAATCGGTACTTTTGTAAGAATTATTACATCCCCCACTGCATCATATAATATTTGACGTCCTATCATTCGCATTCATTGGAAATATTTTATATAATAGAAATTGCAAAATTATTCTGACATAAAACATAGCCTGTCGGCGCTGACTACTTTTGTGCACACCGCCTATAGTAAATTCGCTGAGACGAGAGAATGTGGAATTAATTCTTGAAAAGAGACAAGTCATTATATTGGTTAAAAGATGATAACTTGTTTCTGTTCAAGAATTAGTTCCACATTCTCTCGTCTCAGCGAATGGAGTATAATCAGTTCATACTAACATTTAAAATGATTACTAAGAAATTTGTAGAAGGTTTTGAAACTTAACTACACTTGTCATATTGTTTTGAAATATAAATTTGACTTCTGTCAATATGTCAAATAAATTTCCTGTCCCACTTAAACATTTCATTTAGATGATTCATACATTATTTTCATTTACATTAAAACATTTTTTATTCAGTGTTCAACATTAATCTCCAAAAAAATCCCGCGATAAACTTGTGGTAAAAAAGTGATTGTGATCTTTACTTCCTGCCATGTAAGCAACCGCGGGTATGTGGCGTTACGGACAGTCCAGTGGCGGCGAGAGTGGGGCACCAATTGCTTCCGGGCCGGTGCTCAGGCACAACTCCAGCTGCGAGGTGCAAATGCGCCCCGATGTTACGAGTCGCCGCTGGCAGAGGCCGAATTCATGGGCGGCGAGTGAACCCCGAAAGGAATACGTTTGCAATAGTGTAAGGAAAACATAATTAAAGTTACTTCGTTTTAGATAAGAATAGATTATAATCATAGGTTTATATTTTTATTAAAATCATAATAATACGTCGATTCCTAACATTTTAGAGGTTGGGTAATACGTCATTTCTAACTGTAATAACAATTTCTTCAGTGGAAATAACTGATTTCACTTCCATCCCTCGGGTTGGAAATGTTTATGTATATGGGTTGCCTAGCAATATTGTTATAGATCTCTAAAATAAGGTAGGCAAAACAAATTTTAATAGTCAAAAATATTAATAAAATTAAAGGTGTATCTCACCTCGAGGTTTCGCCTCTTGGTAATATAAGCTCTCGGCAGTAATGAAATATATTCTACCTTGGATATATATATATATATATATATATATATATATATATATATATATATATATATATATATATATATATATATATATATATATATATATATAATATTAACCAGAGCTATATACAACATTTTTTCTATGATTAGAAAGATTAATCCAATTTTAAATGTAATTAATAATGGTTTTATTTTCCACTTATATCATATATATGATGATATGTATGAAAGTGAAAATTTCGAGTGTAAGTTACTAAGGAAAGAATATATTGATCTGCAAAGTACCTACTTTGTTATTATTAGTAACGATTTACAAAAAGCTTTGATTTGCAATTAACCAAATAAGGTTTGAAAAGCTATTTTTTATTGAATATAGAAAAGAGTATATTGTGTTATTAGGAGTAAAAGTGATACTTTGTGTTGCGAGCATGGAAGTTTGCACGACGAGCGAAGCAAGTCGAACAATTGCATGCGAGGCACACAGACACTTTTATTCCAAATGACACATTATTTTTTTTAAACGCACTACTTTTCTTTTTATTCACTAATTCTATGTAGTTTCTATGGATATTTATTTATTTTATTTCTACGCCGCTGGAAATTTCTACGCCGGTCAGTCACAAAAAATGCCATTTCTACTACGTTTGAAAAAATATATATTTCCGCAATCATATTTGTTACGTCAATAATTTGCTACTGATACGTTATGTGTCAGAGTATTCTATGATAAAAGTCATTGATCATAGCAGCATCAACTTTTTAAAAATTATGACAGTTTGCGTTTTCAAAATTTGTAAGCTAGTAAAATTAAATGAAAATCATTTATTTATCCTCAATATTTGTTTAAAACTATAAATAAATATGAAAATATTCGTTTGACAGCAAAAAATTGAGCCTGCATTTTTTTCCTGCAAACTAATGGCATCTAATCAATTAACCCTTGTTCATTGATTCAGTTTCGGATCACGTACAAAACTTTTCTTAACATGGATCACTCCATAATCTTATCTGGATCGCAACAAAACGAACGTTACGTATTGTAGAATTAACGGCGAGTAGCTCCGTAAATTAGGTTGCCCCATTTGCGCTTTCAAACTTTCTTGCACCGAGGAGAGTATTTACGTTTGCACTAACCTACTTTTAGTTTTAGAAGAAAATAGTTTAGGGAAGAGATGCACTCATATTTTGATGATAAATTACTCTTGATGTGCTTTCATATTAAATTAACTAAAGATTTTTTCGTTTGGCACCTTTGATATGAAGTTCAAGGACGGGATTAGCCTCGTAGCTAGCCTAATAGTAATAATCTTTAAAAAATTGAAAATTGAATTTACTGGAATTCATTGCCTAGATTTTGAGATGAATTTCTATAATTTGAATACGGCTGTTGCAAGAATTTTTATATGCCTTCTTGGTATTAAATTTAAATAGATATCATTATTTAAATAGCCTCAAATTTGAAAATATCAGCAAATATCCAATAGATATTTTACAATTAATTTTTGAAATTTGGATGTTATTTTGAAAAAGTCATGTGATCTGAAACAGAATGTGACGTCACAACACATACATCTTCATCGGCTCCAGTTGCTCCCTTTATAGTGTCAATTATTTGTGTTTTGTTACAAGTGTTATGATAAGTATATTGTCAAAGTTGTCAAACAAGTGTCAATTTTTTTAGTTTGGTTCGTGTTAGATAATAAAAAATCCAATATAAAATGCGTAATTTACAGTATCGTATTGTGCTTTCCTGCAAAATTGCTGCTAGGAGCAAACCTACTATTGAATTTATAAATATGCCAAAAGATGCGAAGAAAAGAAAATTGTGGCTGGAAGTAATAGGTCGAAGAGTTGATATTTGGGTTTTTACATTTAAGTTTACCTTAACTCTTTAACACCTCTTATTTCGGCAGTAGTAAAATAATCGTTTTCTGATATAAATTCAGCCACCATCCAACTATCGACTTTCAGTTAAATGTTCGACTTAGCTTGAGTGTAGTCTGTATTACCCATTATTATAATGGAAAATGTCAACGTCAAATGTCAAATTAGAAGTTTTTTATTAACATGTGACAAACTAACGCCTAGGTTTATTTACCTAATAACAAAAATAAACGTAGGTGATGGTAAAACTGTTTTTCTATTGGCTGTGAATGACGTAATGTATGTGCTTGTACAACACAGGAATGGGGGGTTGTTTTTCATGACTATTTTTGGCGCCAAACTTTTAATTTAATTATTTACGAAATTAACAACAAATTATTAAAAAAATGATTATTAATAAGAAAAATATTGCATAAACTTTCATTTAAAATACTTTTTGAAAAATGTGAACCAGGCTCATTGTAAAAACTTATTAAGTACACCGTTACTACAAAATTGATATTTCCTCTTAAAGAACTTTACAGTTTTAACAGATGGTACCTATTGATTTATTGATTTTAATGTTACCAGGACATACGTATGTTTGATACCACAGCTTATCTCAATATTAAAAAGTTTACTGCAATATATGACATCAATTGTGGCTTGTTACATATGACCTTCCTTGGATATAATGATCAATAAATAATGCAGAAGTTATAGCAAATAATAATAAATATAATTTTATTTATATAAATAAAGATAAGTATAATAATATACATTGCTTTCCCATGACTATAAGTCTTCGCGGCAATACTAAACAAAATACTGTTATCATTGGCAATTTGTTTTATGAAAATTTTATAAATTTTACTAAAAATGATACTACACTCCTAAATTGTAATTTATATTGAAGTATATAGTGCTGTAATAATTTTTAACAATGATGCAAGAAACTATATCACAGTAAATCTGACATTTATAACCTTTGGGTATTATAGTGTTCAACTAGGCATCATACTCTGCCCATGTATGTATGTCGTAACTCCTTTAGCCATGTGTGACAAATCTACATCCACACCTACACCAATATTTATTACCTTTATCTATGAAACATTACAGTTATTGTAATAGTTTATCTTTATATGATCATTTGAACGGTTTGACCTTTGAAAAGATATTAATATTGTATTGAAAGTCACTATATACATACGATAACTTCTTACACATATAAAAGGTCTTGCGATTCCAAATTTTTAACGCACAACTCGAAATAGGAGATTACTGCTCAATCGAATTAAGAGAAATTAGAAAAAAATAATGAAAGTAGATGCTTAATAATGAATATTAATAAAGAAATAAAACGATGTAATTGAAATACTTCGGAAATAAGGAGGTTATTGTTTTAGCAGCTCGTCACTCATATGAAATCAATATATATTATTTTGATTGGCGACTAAAAGACCACCTATAAATATATAACGAATACCGAGTTAGGGGGTTGAGTCTACTACCAATGGACGTAGACAAATTCAAATATCGGACACGTGGCTACCAGTCCAGTACTGCAATTCTCAAACAATATAAATTTCTTGCATTAAACTTAATAATTGTGATACACTTGCAATTATAAAGCATGTAGACTTGCACAGCATTACAATATTAATTTTTATAAATATAATTAAAAATAGCATACATTTCAAAAACATTTTAGATCCACGAAGGAAACAGTTGTATATAAAAACTTATATTCGTGATGTCACATCTATATTTTCAAACTTCGGGGGACCATAACTCGCTTATTAATAAGAATTTTTTCACCAATATTCTTAGTTTTATTTGTACTCCCTGATGAAATTATACGATTGTTTTACTTCCTTGTACATCATAGTAAAGGAAGTATTGTAATCGCGATAAATTTCGGTTATCAGATTTTAACGGGAATATCCATTTTGACCATCCCTGAATCCATTTTGACTAATTTCGTCGTGACGCCTGTACGTACGTATCTCGCATAACTCAAAAACGGTAAGCCATAGAAAGTTGAAATGTTGTATTTAGGACTACTATGACATCTAGTTGTGCATCTCCCTTTTTGGTCATAACATATTTTCCAGAAATGATACTTTATTTGAAGCCTATAATAGGTTTTAATGAAAACCTATTTTAAAATATAATCCAAAACTTTTAAAATTTGGTATGTAAGACTTTAATGTCAGTAGGAATAACATAGTAGATTTTAGTTAAAATAGGCTAACCGGAAGTGATATATTACCTGAAGTTAATAACAGATTTTCTTGAATAAAATGGTTTTATTTTATATATATTTTAGAAATAAATGCTTCAAATTATAGTTTTAGAGAATTAAATTCTGCGTCTAGCACAACCAATATTATTAAACTAGCCTTTAAGCGAGATATGTAAATTTAATAAATATATACTTTTTGGTTTTTGTAATAAAGCTTGCTATGGATTAGGACAAAAAAAAATAAAATAATATTAGTGTCAAATTACGTCAAATACGTGCAATTTTATAATTGGGTCTTTGGGTCTATATTTCATGTTGGTCTTGCGTCAAGGAAGTCGTGTGGTGTCCACATCAGATTTTTGAGATATCGTTATCCAAACATAATATTTTATATAGGTGACTTTGATGAAAATTAACATTTACCAATAAAACTGTTTTTACATTTTTATATATTCTTCATAATTTTAAAAGGAATTGTTACTTCGTTGCAATAGCCATGACATTTGTTTTCTTTTTTCTGGTTCGATAACTCTATTGGTTTTTGAGATATCGGTACCAAATAGCGTATTTTGTATAAGCGTTTATATGTACAGAACATGTCAGGCCGTATAATATAAAGGAAGTTTCATCCGACCTTGAAGTGTCTAGCTAGCGCCATATAATGTTCCATTTTTCTTTTTCTCAAATAAAACTAAGTCGAATGTGAAATGTTTCGCCAATACCGAATGCAATTCTCAAATGTCCTAAATTTCAACGTCTCTTATTGTTGTCATATTCATGATTTTAAATGTAAGATCTTATGTAACGTTTTGCAATTGTTAATTTGAAATTTAAAATTAACTTTCACTATTCTATTTGTGTTGCAAATTTGATCATTATTTTTTTCTCATTACTAAATTCAGAAGAACTTTTACCCTTTTCTGGGTGTTTTCTTATTAGATAATCTTTTATTCTTTATTAATTTTTCTTGTAAAAATTGAATAACTCTAACTGAAAATCGACGTTGGCATTGTAGTGTCAGAGAACAACAAAACATCGACTGTGTTCTGACGTCACGATCAATCATCGACTGTCGAATGTTATACGCAGGAAAAAAAATATAAATAAAGTAAACGCCAGCGAATGACAGTTTGAGGTTACCATGAGAACGAACAGTAAAATGCATGTGAAATGCGAATATAGTACAACAGAGAATTTGCATGAAAAGTTTGAAATAGGAATGTTTTAGAAGTTTGTGTATTTTTGGAAAACATGGATGTTACATAAAAGCAAAGAGGAAAAATAAACAATAATAAATTGAAATGTTTATGAAGAAGAAACTTCATACTGGCAAGAAATTTTAACATAAATAGAGAATAGAATGTCAATACATTATAAAAATTATATAAACATTCATATTTTATTTCTTCATTTTGTATGCATTTCACATGTAACATACAAATGCAGATAAAAATGTCAACAACCCCTATGATTTTGGAAGACAAATGACTGTTTCTATCCAAAACATCATCCCTTGGATGGAGACATAAGCATAAAAACAACGATTCTTTTGTTTTTCTTCCTCCCTTTTTCATTTGTTCGTAGTGCACTGACATCTTTGTTGCATCTCGTAAACTTATCTAAATCTTTACCCGGAAATTACTTTCAGACATTGAATAGAAGAAAGAATTCTTAATCAAAAGTGGCAATAATTGATAGCAGAAATTGTTTTCTTGATTAACTTACTTTCTAAGTTTTTGTAAGATCAGTAGTTGATATAGAGAAAGTATTATTTGGAATTTGAATATTTTATATCAATGACATTTTTTATCGAAAATTATTTACAGTAATAATATAAATTATAAATTCTACACAAATGGTTAGTAATTTATACAAACTTCTTTCGGCTATTTTAAATATTTAAAACTTTAAAAAACTGCAGGACAAATGACTAGTGATAATAGTTCGACCGACATTTTAAGGGTCATCTTCTAGTCCTAATTTCGCTTCTACCGAGGCCTTTTACTTTTGGCAACTTGGTAAAAAACCAGTGCGTATAGTAAAACCTAGAAACCTTGCAAGACATATGGGACAATACTCACAGCTTAATGTAAAAGACTTAGGAATACAATACCTATAATAAAATTTAGAATTAAAACTGATATTATAGTTTGGTTAACATTATTTGGCGATGGGTTTTTCAGAAGGTATTCCGAAAGAGGATTAATGGAGTAATTCATTAATAACACTATTCAAATCATACCTAGACGAAAGAAAACAGTACATTCAATATAATGGGTGTAAATCAGAGTTGTTTGAGTTGTCCTCTGGAGTTCCACAGGGTTCTAATCTGGGACCATTGTTATTTACATTGTATAGATGATATATGTAAAGAAGTCAATTGTATGAACTTATTATTTGCAGACGATTTAAAACTATATTGTTCAATATCCAACAATAACGATTGCTCAGCCTTACAAATTACAATAAATTCTGTAAACAATTGGTGCAAAAATAACAGAATATGTTTAAGTCCATCCAAATGTAAAATTATATCATATCACCGTAAGAAAAATCCCATTACATTTGAATATAGTATTGACAACAATCCTCTTGAACGCACCAATATTATTAACGATTTAGGTGTTTATTTTGATCCTGTCTAATCCTTTTCTTTTCATCAGTGTTGTGACTGATCTAGATCATTTGATCTAAATCACTGATCTAGTTCAAGTAGTATGGTTTTTGATCTGATCTAGATCATTTTATGTATTCAGATCTTGATCTGGATCTAGATCTAAAAACTATAATATATGATTTTAAAAAAGATCAAATAAAATAAATGCTTTAGAATTAATTAGTTCGAATGACCCAACCGTCATCTGCACTTAGTGAAAATCAGTATTGGCAGTTAAATATTAGTTCCTAGAAGATGCAATTATTTAAGTGGTAGCAAATATCAATCTTTGATATTTTTAAAGGGAATTAATTTTGTACATAGCCTACTCCGAGTGAGGATTTGTTTGACACACTGTGTATTCTTTGTAATTCATTTATTTTTTGTCTTCCTGTTTGAGAAATAAAAATCATTTGAAAATCATTACTGATCTTTTTTATGATCTAAGAAAAATAGATCCCAAATTTCTGATCTGATCTGAAAAAAAGATCCGATCGCAGAAATTGACATATGATCTGGTCTAGTACATAGTAATTGTAAAGATCTTGATCTTGGTCTAGATCCTTTATAAATTGATCTGTTACAACACTGCTTTTCATACATATTATGTTGTAAAGTCATGTAATAAATTATTAGGATTTATCATTAGGAATACTAGATGTTTCAAGAATACTGACTTATTAAAATTATTGTACTCTACTTTTATACTGTCAAAATTGGAATATTGTATTCTGACATGGTATCCTATGTATAAATGTTATATAACTGATTTAGAATCTGTACAAAGGCGTTTCCTGAAATATTTATCGTACAGAAACGACAGTTTGAATATCTCTGTAAATATTTTTGTCCCGATATCAGTATCGGGAATGGATTACTAACATCTCGCAAATTTCTTAGCATTAATCTAAAATCTTGTTTAAAAATGTATATAATTATTGGGCATGTAGGTATATATTAGTTTATATATAGTTTACCTTTGCTGTCGTCCCTTTATTTCCAGTAAACGTTTATTTCCTAACACATTTTTTTAAGAAAATCCATTTACCAACGGTTTTTACTTCCTTGTACGAAGTAAAGGAAGTATTGTAATCGCGAAAAATTTCGGTTTTGAGATTTCAACGGAAATATCCATTTTGACCATCCCTGAATCCATTCTAATTTCGTCGTGACGTCTGTACGTACGTACGTATGTACGTACGTGCGTATAACTCGCATAACTCAAAAACGGTAAGCCGCTGAAAGTTGAAATTTTGTATTTGGGACTTGTATAGCATCTAGTTGTGCACCTCCCTTTTTGGCCATTACATAATTTCCAGAAATGGTACTTTATTTGAAGCCTATAATAGATTTTAATGAAAAACTATATTAAAATATAATCCAAAACGTTTCAAATTTGGTATATAAGACTTTTATATCAATTGGAATAACATAGCAGATTTTGGTTAAAAAAAGCTAACCAGAAGTGATATATTACCTGAAGTTGTTAACAGTTTTTCTTGAATAAAATGGTTTCATTTTGATGTTAGAAATAAATGCTTCAAATAAAAGTTTTAGAGAATTAAATTCTGCGTCTAGCACATCAAGTATTATTAAATTAGCCCTTTGTATAAGCGAGATATGTATATTTAAAACTTATATACTTTTTGGTTTTTGTAATGTAGCTTGTTATGGATTAGGACAAAAAATAACGAAAAAATAAAAAATAGATGTTAATGTCAAATTACGTCAAATACGTGCAATTTTATACTTGGGTCTATACTTCATCGTCATATTGGTCTTGCGTACAAGGAAGTCGTGTGGTGTCCACATCAGATTTTTACCTTCCGTCACCTTTAGGTAAGGAAGGTATTGTCTTTGGTCAAAAAATTCGATGATGAGTTTTTAATCAATAAGCACGTTTTAGGGTCCCTAGAATACAAATTTACTATTTTTACGATGATGTCTGTATGTGTGTGTGTGTGTGTGGATGTGTGTGTGTGTGTGTGTGTGTGTGTGTGTAACAAAATTTTCGTCTGCGATAACTTTAATACTACAGTTACAAAAATTATAATTTTTTGTATACTTCTTCGTTACATCCATATGAAGAGCTGATTAGATTTTGGTTACAATTGGTCAGACGGAAGTACCATCATTTGAAGATTTTAACAGTTTTTCTTGAAAAAACTATGTTAAATATAATTTTTTCACATTTGATGTTATTATAAATATTAAAGAATATTTTATTCTCTATACGATTTGACTGCATTTTATACTTAATATTAAATGGATATAGAGTTAAAAAATTATAAAGAAATTAAATTTCATAAAGTAGCCATAGCTATGGAAACAGCTACTATATTAAGAAAATTCTGATTGAAAGATGTCAGTGTCAAGTGAAATTGACATAGTGTGTTTGTCTTATAATTTACTGGCAATATAGGATCTTTTGCTTTCTGTATGGAATTTGTATAAAATACATACAACTGCTTTAAGGTAATGTACAAGAAATAATAATAATAATAATAATAATAATAATAATAATAATAATAATAATAAATCTTTTATTTCTGCAGATACATTACACTGTATATAGAAAACGTCACACATAATAATTTTCTGTATGAAATTTGCATAAAATACATGCAACTGCCGGAAGGTAATGTACAAGAAATCGAATATTTACTTTAGCAAGGAACTTTCCGTATGAAATTTGTACAAAATACATAGAACTGACGGAAGGTAATGTGCTGGCCACATCAGATTTTTTAATACTAACAACGAGAGAAATGCAGTTGATAGATTAACAACTCGACGTAACGACTAGTTGTTAAATTTTAGGAACTTGATGTAATAGTGAATTGGGATTTTGAACTTAGCAACTGACATTGAAATTAACAACTGAAAATGGTTGTTAATTTTAACAATTTTGCTTAGAGAATTAGGCCGTATGTAGAAAAATAAATATAATTTTGCCCCCAATTTTTTTTATTTTTTATCTCGTTGTAGAAACTTTCCGATCCGCCCTCGTATCCATCTATCATCGTCGTATAGGTGATGACAAATACTTTTACTTCAGATTTGTAATATCTATTTTTGTTTCACAATTATCACAGCTCCTTTTAGCGTGTTAGTAATGTTAGAAGAATCTCGTTGCGGCATAAGTACTTGAGAGATACTTCACTCTTCGTTCAAGGTCTGTTTGTACTAAGGCTTTCTAAAGTGAAATTGCTGATTTGATACCCGAGAAAGTCTATTTTTGTGATTATGAGGAATTTTTTATGGGAACTATTATTGTTTGCTTTATTTATTTGATTGTAATGAAATTGATGACTGGAATATTTATTTCAAATTTATATTGTTCTATTATGCAATGTTGACATTGTCTTTGCATAGGCGTAACTAAAAAAATTTTCTAGGGGGGGCCAGGCCCTTTGAGTTCGAAATGCAAAGTAAATAGAAATCCCATTTTGTATGTATGCATTAAAAAATGTGTTTTGAAAATCACTGTTCTAGAATATTCCAAAAAAATATTGAATATCCCATTAAATTCTAGAATATTTCGGAAAATTCTAGAATGTTCTATAAATTTTTGGCATTTTTAAATAAGTATATAAAGGATGGCTGAGCTAAGTTTAGTTTTAATTAGCGACACAAACAGATAAAACTTTTTGGACCTTTCAAAAAATTCTAGAACGTTAAAGAACTTCATGGAAAAGGAAATTCTAAAACGTTCTGGAATTTTATGGAAAATTTCAGAACTCTCGAAATTCTGAACTTTCTGAAACATTCTAAAACTCTCTGGAACTTTATGAAAATCTTCTTAAACTTTTATTTACATTTTAGATTATTTTAGAACATGTAAGAAACTTTTTGAACTCTCCGGAATATTTACGTATACCTATAATGTGGATTGTTTTGAAATTTTATCTTCTAGACATCGCTGGTTACTTTAGCTAGCGATGAAATACAATGAATTTTGTGGTTAGGATGTAAAGTACAAAACGCTTATTTTATTGTTTAAAAAAAGCATAATTTGTGGAATAATTATTGCTTTATCAGAATTTTTCAATTCAAATAATTACTAAATTGTGTACTACTCACTTAAATTTCTGTCGATTGATCAATTTACATCACACCATTCTCAAAATTATATCAATAATTAAAATATAAAATAATCACACTAATATGTAATTTTTCCTAGGGGGGGCCATGGCTATCCTGGGGAGGGCCGGGCCCCCCCTGGTCCCCCCTAGTTACGCCTATGTGTCTTTGTATAATGGAATTATGAAATTTAATATCGTATGTAAACTACTAATGTATATTTTGTATACTGGATGAACACGAGTATCAGTCTTAATTTAATATTCGAGCCCAAACCAGACATTTTTCTGTTAGAATATTGTCCCATCTGTCTTACAACGTAGGTTTTACTGTACGTACTGCATTTTTACGAATTTATTTTTCATTGTGTCAAAATTAAAGGGTCTCTTAAAATTTCTAACCATAACTATTGTGAGTTTGGACTCGTACCTATTTTTTGACATGTTATATGTCTTTAACAGTTTCCTCGACATTTTATGAAATATTCTCGTGTTTACCCTGTATACAAATATACAGGGTGTCTCACAACTCACGCCCCAAACGAAACTGACACTTGCCGACGACAATAGGTTGCCAACAAATAGAAGAACATAATTTGCGGCTGCTTGCATAACGGAGTTACAAGACTTTTTAATCCACCAATCCCGGAAGGATATCTTGAGGTGTGATGATATTATTACAAAATAAAACTGGTTGCTAGGTTTTAAAAATACTACTAGTGAGTTACAAAATTTGTTTGACTTACACTTTACTTTAGAGTTGACTTTTCACTGTCAACAAATTTAGGTTAGCGAAGGTGTCATCCGAGATCATCATTTATATCGTACATCGCAACGTGTTGTAGCAGCTGTGTAAAATGTGTTAAACGAAAACATTATTGTCAATTGAATTCTTTGAGATTAAAACAATAAATGGTGGTTTTAAATTTAATTTGACACTGACATTTTTCGAAAACTACAGTCGCCCACACATTTTATAGAAGATTTGATTTGTATAAAACCCTAATAACGTAAAATTACGGCAAACACACGTTAAAGGTGTAGGTCTCTGATTGGTCAATTTTAAGACGTCTTTTCTCGAATATCTTTTAAGCTAGATTTTTTTCTTCGAAATTACACATCCGAGTGCAGTCTCGTGTTTCCTCATTCGCTCTGTGGCGCGAGTTGTGAGACACCTGTATAATTGTGTATAAAACTTGGTCAAATCAATACAAGCAAAATCAAATCAATAAAATATTTAAAATAAAAAGACAACTTTTAAACTTTGTCGAGCGTTTTGTGATATTACCTTCCATCAACTTTGCTCGTTAAAGCTTAAAATTTTTTCTACCTTTTTTCTGTATCAACACTCGAAGACAAAGTTTAAATTACAGTTAGGGTAGGCGCATTCACCCTTAATTTTTAATGCATAACAAACGAGAGTGCGAGTAAACATTTCTTAACGAACGAACTGTGTAAACAGTTGAGCGTCGTTACGTTTTAATTGGACGCACGAAATTATGACGTCTCTCAATTTTAACTTTTTACCTCCCGCTACCCTTGGTAAGGGAGGTATAGCGATCGTGGATCGTGTGGTTTAAAAAGAGTAGAAATTTTAAAAAAATTAAAAATTCTGAAAATATGTATTTAATTAGTTTGAAGGGTGTAGATTTAAGATTTTAAAACCACAGGTCGATATCTCTTTTCGTGTCCGAGATATTCGCCCTCAAAACTTTGCTCAAAAATGCCCATTTTTGGGTCATATCCCAAAAATGGTCAATTATACACCGCTGGCGATATCACCATTAGATTCTACGAGCAAAATTACATAAGCATACCAATTTTCAGAATTTTTGAACAACTATTACAATCTCCAGAAGGAAAAGTCTGAAAATGGCCAAAAATCGCAAAAAATCTAAGGTGTACCCCTTGTGATTTTTTCAGGTTTTGACGATTTTAAAGAATGTTTAATAATAAATGTATCCGTTGGAATATTGTGATGAAAATTGGTATACTTATTGTTTTTGGTACGAGGAATTTACTGGTGAGGTCGTTGAAAGTGTACCGCACACCCATTTTTGGGTATGAGGGTGGTGTGTTAAAAAAAGGTCTAAATTTTCAAAAAATTAAAAATTCTGAAAATTTGTATTTAAGTAGTTTGAAGGGTGTAGGTTTAAGATTTTAAAACCGCAGGTCGATATCTCTTTTCGTGTCCGAGATATTCGTCCTCAAAACTTTGCTCAAAAATGCCCATATTTGGGTCATATCCCAAAAATGGTCCATTATACACCGCTGGCGACATCACCATTAGATTCTACGAGCAAAAATACATAAGCATACCAATTTTCATAATTTTTGAACAACTATTACAATCTCCAGAAGGAAAAGTCTGAAAATGGCCAAAAATCGCAAAAAATCTAAGGTGTACCCCTTACGATTTTTTCAGTTTTTGACGATTTTAAAGAATGTTTAATAATAAATGTATCCGTTGGAATATTTTGATGAAAATTGGTATACTTATGGTTTTTGGTACGAGGAATTTACTGGTGAGGTCGTTGAAGGTGTACCGCACACCCATTTTTGGGTATGAGGGTGGTGAGGTTGAAAAAAGGGTCGAAATTTTTAAAAAATTAAAAATTCTGAAAATTTGTATTTAATTAGTTTGAAGGGTGTAGATTTAAGATTTTAAAACCACAGGTCGATATCTCTTTTCTTTTTCGAGGTATTCCATATTTTTTACAAAAAGGTGAATACACTCATTCTCTCGGTTATTTTTGCAGATACACATATTGATTATTGAATTGTGTGAAAATATTAATTATGGAACATCAACTTTGTAAATTGAAATACAACCTATACTATTTTTTAGTTTCATAAAATTTATTAAAACAGGTGAAATTTTTAACCAACGTTCCGCGTGAATCAAATCAAAAATCTCCTTCTTCTTCAAAATCGCTCATTTGAGTATTTTAGACTAGAAATAATAGTCAAAATCTATCATATTATGAAACTATAAGCAGGAAATACAATTTTCTTGCCAATTCCAAAACTTGGCTATGTTAAATTACGATATTCTCTTGACTTTTGACGTTTATAATGAATATTAAAATTGCTGGCTCCGGTCGTTTCACAGTATCTTATAATACTATCATTAATTTTTATTTTTCTGTACCACTGTTATATTTCAATCAAAATAAGTTTGAAAACTGATGTAAATATAAAGTAATTAAGATCGATTCCGGTAACTATAACCTGATAAAAAGCTGTTTACTGGTAACAGTTCATCGGTAGAATTTTCGTAAATACCTCATATAACTGACGGAAGGTAATGTGCTGGCCACATCAGATTTTTTATAACTATTTTGAGGACAACTGCATCCTGAAAATATTTTCAGTCCCTTTTGATACCTCGAAAACAAATCTTTGAGAATGTTGATTTTGCTAAAAGTTCCATTCACTCTTGCTCGTGAATCAACTGCTGACGTCAAAGAAAATGAAATGTATGGTCATCAGATTTTTCCATCCAGTACGTCCTCTCATCGATTCGCATTTCCACAGAGACTAGATCCGATTAACTGCACAACGACGCCAAATTTTGTTTCATTGTTTATTGGATTATTTTTAGACCGAATTAGGAAATGAAAAATTGATTAATGAAATTGAAGAATGAATTAAAATTGGTGTCAAGGATAAAGAAACAATTAGAATTGATAAAGAATTTTATTCTGCGATAAATGAAGAGAGTGTAGCTGCTAAATTAAAAATATAATGTAAAACTTCTCGGTTTTTGTCGTAAAAAGGGAAAAACATAAATTAGGTTAGAAAAAACAACGAAAAACAAAAATAAAAAACTCCACCGTCTACTGTTTCTTAAACCTGTCATGTCATCGTCGACTTCGATTATCTCTAATGAGATTTTCACTTGTTTTCTGCTTGAGCATTGCATATTTTACCTTCTTACTTTATTAACTTAAGAGTTTTGAATGTCAGGAAAAACGGATCACAAAAAATTCAATTTAGCTGTATAAAAGTGCGGATTAGGCAATCTTATAAATGGCAGCTATAATAACAAAAATATGGAAGAACGATTTTTCATTTATCAAAATTGGAACTGATAGCAGAAAATAGATTTGGAAGTATATAACCTATCATGAAATGAAAACGTAAATCATTTTGATTAAAGAATAAAAGATTTATGAAAATTATTTTTATAAATCACATATTCGTCAATGGATAACAGTTTGGTCTAAAAATATGCATGCAAATATGCATTCAAAATATATTTAAATATGCTCTTCTACAGGCTGTCTCACAACTCGCGCCCCAGAGCGAATGAGGAAACACGAGACAGCATTCGGATGTGTAATTCTTTAAAATATGTGGGCGACTGTAGTATTCGAAAAATGTCAGTGTCAAATGTGGACGTAACGCCAGAGAGGCAGCACGAGTCTATTCGGAACGTTTTCCGGATAGAAATTTTGTGGATCATAAGTTGTTCACTAACAATAACACATAGCCACTGCCTCTGTTATATTGTATTTATTTTTTTACTTGACAGCACTTGCCAGTTATTTGCTACTGAGCGTTCTATTGCTTTAAGAATATTCTTATTCTATAGTTCATTTTTTTTAAGAATACAGTACAGGGAAGATAGGGCTTATTTGACCTTGTTCTCTGATTGGCTTAAATCGAGGAGAAGTTTACACCGCCGATATTTATTTCTCCATCTCAACCTTTTTTCTACTCATCTCTATCTTTTTCACATACATTTGTAGTCATTAGCGTAGAATTTGTTGATATGTAATTAAATGAATATAATACTAGGAATAATTTCTAAATATATAATGTAATGTAATATAATATATTATAATATAATATAATAGAACGTTAAATTATAATACGGCTAATATTATTGTCTGTAAGCTGCCGTTTGAACTGATCTGTTTGTATCGTTTTGATTTTTTTGCGTTTTCCTCCATTTATATGCTTGCATTTTATTTCTATTGTTGCCATTTGCTGTATTTAGTCTGTATTTTTCAATACAAACAACAGTAGTATTCGTTTTTTCTGGTTTTGTTGTTTTATCTCATTGAAGAAAGTGCATGTGCATTGTCGTGTAATTTTAATTTCTAAACTACCATGGCTGATAACAAGGTGCCCAGTACTTCCAAAGGTATAAAGCAAAATCCAAAGGGAAAACTTTTAAAATGTGGACAAAAGGTAATGGCCTACAACAGTTACTTGGCCCATAAAAGTAAGGGTGCAGCAAAAACTAAAGCTGTGGCACTCACTGCAGCAGCTGTTGGAATTAACTGATTTACAAATTTTTGTTAATTTCTTGAAATTTTAAATAAATCCATTTTAATTGTATGAGATTATTCTTTTATTATTATAATTTTTACAAAACTATTACTTTTTCAAATGCAGTTTTATGCAATAAATTTAAATATGTGCTTTCATTATGCTTTTTAGATAATTATTCTCATTTTAAATTACTAATTTCAAAAGTAAATTTGATTTTATTTGATTACCATTACTAAATTACCAATTTTATATTCAAACATAATTACATGACTATTTATATTTCAAATAACTATATTTGAATTTAGCGCCAAATTTTGTAACTAGATTGACCATTTGTCATAGTGTAAATTAGATTTCTAGTTTCTGCATTCTTAAAAAAATGGACTATAGTGGGAATATTTCTGACACCGATAGAACGTACCTAAAGTAATAAATTATAAAATATTATTCACTACCTTTTCCATTTTTGATTTATGGCATAAAAATAGATCAAGTATGTGATTTGTATATGTCTTGTTTAATAATTGATCGCTCCTTTTATGTTACATAAGTATTGATTATTATAAATATCAGTATATGATCAATCAATTTTTCATTTAATTAACATTATTATTCCTGAAATATTTCCTTTTAACCACACGCAACTTTTATAAATAGATACCTACGACCCGGATATTTTATATTACATGAAAAAAATAAAAAAATATTGAATACCCCAGTTTTTCAAACTGAAAAAGATGACGTTTTTTCTGCGTTTACGTCTAAAAGAACAATGCTACTGATGATTAGTCATTGTTTATGAATATTACATTCAAGGAGTAAATAAAATATGAATATTTGCAAAAAAGTATGCAAACGATAAAACTGATTGTTGTTAAATTTTTCTAATTTTCAAAATTATCTTAATTCCTTTCTTTGTTTCAGAAGGTGGACCCAGAGTTAATATTCACGAAGCAAGAACGTATTGGCAAGGGTAGCTTTGGCGAAGTCTTCAAGGGTATCGACAACCGTTCTACCCAAGTGGTAGCCATCAAAATCATCGATCTAGAGGAAGCTGAAGATGAAATCGAAGATATACAACAAGAGATTATGGTGCTGTCACAATGTGACAGCCCTTTCGTCACCAAATACTTCGGGTCCTATCTCAAGGTAACGCCTTTTTTATCAAAAATCTATAAAAGGAAGGAAGCCAGAAAGTTTATTCTTCGATTATCTTAAATTTGAGAAAATGGATTAAGGTTGTTTTTGCAAAAATCTGTTCAATTGATCCGTTGATATATATTTATAGTGTTCAAAAAAAATTTCTAAATCGGAGTAGGTTATGAACAAAGAAATTATAAGGAGAAAAAACATTTCAGAAGGATACAGTATATTGACATTCTATTGTTTCCATTTCCATTTCTAAAATAAGATACAAGAAGAAAAGCTTTAGATAACATTTTTTGACAATATCTCATGTCGAATTGACATTTAATGAAATATTTTTAAATTGTCATACGTTTCTTTGTACATAGCATACTCCGAGTTAGGATTTTTTTTGAAGACACTGTACTACGTTCCGTAAGCCTCATTTCCACCGATTGTCTTAATTTTTAAGAGCTATAATTAATAACTAAGCGCAATGCGTAAAAATGTTTATCATATGACAACGTGTACTACCATTTCCAGCTATGCATAAGGCTTAATGTTTAAGAACTAAGAGCAATGCTTAAGAACAAAAGTTTGCAAACTCCAAGGTTTAAGGCGTAATGCCTAAGCGTAATTGTGAGACGGACATACATATCTGTCATCTGTCATTCTTTATTTTATAAACTGAACTGCCAACTGTCAGTCTATTTTATAATTATTAGGTTTTTATAATTTTTAGATATGGATAAAGATACAGAAAATTATGTATATGTCATATTAAAAAAAGAAGAATTACTGCTACAATGACAGTCTTCTACACTTAAAAATAAAAAGAATAAAAAAGGTGACATTTCTGTCGAATTATTCACTAAACAAAGTAGCTGGAAATGGTATCCTAGTAAATTGTTATAATGCATTAAATCTTATGTAAAAATCATTATGCATTAAGCATTAAAACATTCGGTGGAAATGAGGCTTAATTCAACAAAAAAAAAAAACCCAGTATCTTGATTCCGGGTACACCAAGGTTCCTGAATATTTTCATCTATTTCGGGACAGATTGACATTGAATCATATGGCATTTAAGATTGACACAACCTGACAAAAATAAAAATTAACCAAATGAATGGTAACGTTGAATATAACAACGAAATTGAACATTCTATTACATTTAATGCCAATAAAAATAACACAACCAACAATATATCAAATATAAATAAAGTTTTCATACTTACATCTATAATAATTATTAGTAATACCACTAATGTGGTTTAGAAATTTGACATTGACATATATCGTTTGATTTTGTTATGATGATGTTTGAAAGTAGCGGTAGTGGGGGTAAAAATACCAGAGAAACCAGGATTATTTCGTGGTTGTCGTGATCCGACCTTTTACCACTTTTTTCAGGAACCGCGTTCCCAATAGAAACCGGTAAATAATTTCAGGGTTTACGGAACACAAAACCGTTAACCTGATCGAACCGGTTGCGTTACGGGACATACTATTAATAGTTTGATAAAAAAAATAATAGACTAAATGTAAACAAAAACATAAAAGCATCAGCTTCGCGATTCAATCAAATGTTTAAATCTTCCGGTAACTTTGCAATTCAAAAGTTTTGTGTTCTAATATCAAATGAGAGTTGTTCATTCCTGAAAATTATTCATCAAATGAAACTTTTTGTAATTAAAAATCTCTTTCTTTGTGTTTGAAACGTAGTCGGTGATTGGTTGAACTTTAGCTCCCTTGAGAGCTTTCGTTGGTGCATTGCGCCTGGAGCTGCTGTGAGAAGCCGCAGTCCGCAGTATCTAATGAATGACAATTTTTACCTCTGCATTATTCGAAAGGATTGAGACTTACCTTCCCTCATCAACAATAGAAAGCCTGCTTTAATTAAGTCACGATTTAAATCAAACGTGACCAGTGATGAAAGAAAATTAATACGAGATTGATTAGGTTGAATGATTATAGTAATTTTAATTGTGTTGTTTGGACTATGTAGACAAATATATTGTCCAACCAAACTATAAATAATTATTCACAGATAGCGGTGACAAATATTCTATATACAGGATGTAAATGAAATAAGTTCATTAAATTTAACCGGTAATATAACTCGTCGAGAGCAATAATATTTCTTAATAACTTTTCTCGAAATCACATATTTTTTTAGCATTTTTACAACCCCGTAAATTGACGAGTCGTTCCAGGTATTTTTAAAATAATTGAATGCAGTAGCAATCTGACAAATTTTGTTTTAGCAATTGACAGTCCTGTCAGTTGTTGCAATTACTAAATTTTGACATTAGTAATAAACTTTTTTATAAGGGTAAAATTCTGTCAAAATGGTTACATTTACAAATAGCGAGTACAAAGACATTGTAATTACTTACCTATGGTTTATTTATTTATTCGTATCTTTACTACATTTTGATTTGTGGTTGGTATACAGACAGTGTTATAGAGTTGCCAACGCATTTAGACGGAGCGTTTCCAAATCATACTGTTCCTAATATTCGCACATTTGTTAATCTTGTACATCTTTATCACAATACTGTGTGTCATATATAACAATTTTTTAAAAAGCAACAGTTGTATCCATACCATGTGCAAAAAGTTCAATGTTTTCAGCACATAACAGACTTCAATATTGGGAATGACTCATAATGTTCATTAATGAGACTGAATTTACTTATTATGCACAATACACATCTCGACAGACGAAAATGCTGTAAAATTTTTATTTAAAATTATATTGAATATTAATATTTATAAATTTATTCATATTATTTGACTGTTAGTATGATTTTAGAGATGATGAGAAAAAATTGGAGATGCAGTCGTGGTAAACAGTGTTTATTAAATAATTTAATTAACTTTCCTACGTTTCGATTCCAAATGAATCATCATCAGGGATAGTTAAAGTACAGTTGGAAAATAAGATCAGTACATTACAAAATCAAAAATGTAAGAATGAAAACTGATGTATGCACGTATTTATGACACTTTTTGGCATTTTCATCCTTACATTTTTAATTCCCGCTACCCTTAGTTAGGAAGATATAGGGATCGTGCGAAAAAACGCATATCGAGACTTTGGAAAATGACCACGTGTCAAGGTCTGTAAGAGTTACAGATTTGATGAGAATTGCAGTATTAGACTGTTACCAACTTAACGAATAAAAAACAATCCCTAAAAACAGTTATATACAGTCGAATTTTTTAAACATAAACCGGCACTGCATTTACGTCATACATTAATTAAAGAATATTTTGGTAAAAAAGATTAAAATATATAAATATTTTACTGGTTTGAATGTTAAAACATTTCATAATTACACTAATAACGACCTTTTAAAATTGCAAATATATGCAAAACTATACATTGTTAATTATAAAATTCTTAAGATGAACTATCATTTTAATTTATTCCAATTCAGAATTTCAATTATCTTTTCGCAAAATTGTTTCCATTTAGTAATTCCTTTTTGTCAGGCGAAACGAGGTGAATTATTTGTCACGTTGGAATTATTATATCCAGGCCTTTCGTGACATATTTCCATTCGAATCACGATTTTGCAATCACGAACCATCTGCGTCATACATTGGAAAAATAAATTCGTCGTTCTAAAAACCCAAAACACGAAGCGACGTATGAAGGACCGTGCTAAGCCTAATAATGATAGATTGTGGATTGGAGTTTAAAAATGGACAAAGCTATTTGATAAATACTGTTATTGGGGTGAAGTGTAAATATTAGACAATTATTATTAATTAAAATAAAGATTTATTAAACTATAATTAAATATTAATAAGGTATTAAATAATGACGATTCCTAATATTGAACAATTATTAAAAATTAATTAAGACTAAAACCATAATTAACTAAATAACACTAACACTATTTATTTATTTAACCAATTAACACTACTATTTATTTCCACGATATTACTAATTATTTATTTCCACTACTTATATCACTTTTATTCATATTACGTTCAACTGTCCACCTACCGACCTCCACAGCGTCTATATACTCAACTGACTCAACAGCGTATGTATATTCAACTGCTCGGACAGAAGTCACCTCTTTCGCCACACTATCTGTCTATTTATGTAACTCTGTCTAACTTCCACAGCCTCAGTATCACCGACTGTCCATATGCCACAATTCTTCAACACCAATGCGGAGTATCCACTCCCAACTCGCTGTTACTGTCCTTGTATACCTTGTATAACTTCTAGACTCGCCGTTACTTTCCTCATACACTATAGCTTCCCAATACTCGTCAACACTACCGAGTATTCTCTTTCACAGCTATCCCGGTATGCCAGTAACTTCCAGAGTACCTAGTCCATTCGACACTTTACTGCATACGCTCACTAGGATACTGCTGTGCTTCTGAAACTCACTAACACTATGTGAATATCTCTGTCTCTGAATGTAACTAACTATCTAACTAACTAACTCCCGAGCATAGCTGCGTCCCTTTTATACAGCTGCCATTGACTACGTTTACACGTATGAGAAAAATTGACTTTGACTTGACTTTCAAAAGGCGACTTATGAAAAGTCAATTTAATGGTGCTTTTACATAGAAGGTCAAATATACTTCACTTTACGTTTGTTACTTGTCCTTCACTCAGCTTTGACTTTGGCAGTAAAGTAAAGTTTGGTTATAATACGTGTGATGTACGTTACTTATTATCATATAAAAAGAATAATTTATTTGTCGAAAAAATGGATAGTAAACTACAGTTACTAAATTTAAGCGCGATATTTTTAAATAATATAACTATGCAGCGACAATATTGGATGCGAAGTAGATTAAAAAATAATCGCATAAAATATTTTAAATTCAGATATTAAACATAAAATTGTGTAATTAAATATCTAGGAATTTGTGGATGAAAACTAGATGTCACTGTTAGTAAAGTAAAGTATGTTTCGTTCGTTGGTTTACACGACTTTTTAAAAGTCACTTATATGAGTCAAGTCTATTTTATTTTGGACTTAACTTTAGGAAGAAAAGTAATAGGCGAGAGTGTTTACACAACGGCAAAAGTCGCCTTTTGAAAGTCAAAGTACTTTTTTGCTATACTTGTAAACATAGTCAATACCTTCTAGAAAAGCTCTAGAATGTTCGACCGCATAACAATGAACACAAAAGGTTCAGGCGACCGCAAGTAATTAAACACGTCGCGACCTGTTTGCATACGTAGCCTGGCCGGTCGATATGATAGTCGATTTATAAAATAAAATCAAACATTATATGCTTGTCTTTATTAAATATTTATTTATCTCTGGTAAAACTATCTGTTAACTAAACTATTAATTAAAATAAAAAATGTTGTATCGGTGGAGATTTCTCCATATAGCAAAAATTTTCTTTCCAGGGCACGAAGCTATGGATCATCATGGAATACCTGGGCGGGGGTTCCGCCCTGGATCTCATGAAAGCTGGAAGCTTTGAAGAGATGCACATAGCCATAATTCTTCGAGAGGTATTGAAGGGTCTGGACTACCTCCATAGTGAGCGAAAATTACATCGAGATATCAAAGCTGCAAATGTATTGCTTAGCGAAATGGGAGATGTTAAATTAGCTGACTTTGGTGTGGCGGGACAACTAACTAACACGACTAGTAAGAGAAATACGTTTGTGGGGACGCCATTTTGGATGGCGCCGGAGGTAAGAAGAAAATTTGACAAAAAATCATCTTTTATCATCGCAATAGCTTTGTTCCAGCAGATAATTTTGGACATTTGCAACATGTATCTGATTTTTTAATGCGCATGCGTGTAGTTACATAAACTAGTTACAGGTTGACCGCTAAGCCGTGAGCTGTGGGGATCATAAGGTAGTTAGGGGGGTACTAATTTTAAATTAGCACCCCCAAACTAAATTTCTGTAAATTTTAATAATTTCATTTTGTAAGAATACACAGATATTATTGTGTGCAATCGTGACTTTTCATAGTTGTGGCACATTGATATAAACACAAAATATAGGATAATATACAATAGGTGCAATAAAACAAACGTTTTTAACAGATACATAGTCTAAATTTATTATTTTTGTTTTTATTGATAGTTATGTTTGAAGCTTGTTTGACGTTTCAAAACCCAGTAGCGAACCTACCGGGAGAAATATTGTGCTAAGGCTCTCATTTATGCAATAACTACATATCTAAAACACCGATTTTCCCTAGAAAGTCAGGAACTAGCAATAGCCGTAGATATAGATCAGAGGTTATTCTAAGATTTTTTTTCCACTGCACATAAAAGAAAAAATAGCTGTAGATTTATAATAGTTTAGAGAAAGATCTTTTTTAACTCAATTCAAGTTGGATTTTGACGAAATACTAGAACATCCACAAATAGAAAAGTTGCGGAAACTGACGCTTCCAGAGTTAGTTAAGTTCTTAACTATATCTTCGGAATTCCTAACAGCAACTAAAATTTTCGTGCGGATTTTGGCTGCCAAACCGCATAGTGCGGATGTGGAAAGACTTATAAGTACTAGTAATACCCTAAAAATTGTGTCTCGGAATAGCTTGTTAGTAGATTCCGAAAATGCGTTTTTGTTTATTTATTACAACATGCCTTCTCTGTCAGAGTGAGATCCCCGGCAAGCCACAATGATTTGGTTAAATAAATGTGAGCACAGAGTCAAGTCAACCCCTAAAGCCAAACAACAAAGATAGTACAATGGTATTTTTAATGAGGCCAAATCCAATGATGATCAGGCAAGCGGAGTGTCTGTAGATAAGGCTGAGGGAAAATCTGGCACAATTTTTGTGCTTATACTCGTACAGGCTGTTTCTAAACCTGTGTCACAAATTTTAAGAGTATATAGTACTGACTAAAATGAGTAAAAAAAAGCTGAATCATCATAGGTCTGATCTTCAATTGTTTCCGAGAAAAACGAAAACTCGAAGAAAAACTGACAAAGATAGTGATCGAACAAAATTTTGTATATGCCAGTAAATATTGGGCAAGATCGCCACAACATTTAAATTAGTACAATTATTATTTTTGAAAAACAAATTTTGTACGTAGTTTACGTTTTTCTTAAACTTTATTTGGTTTATTCGTAATAAATGAAAAATAACTGTACAAATTTTAATTTCCTACTGCACATTTTGTGTCCAACTGCACGTTAGAATAACCTCTGATATAGATCATTATACCACTTTTGCAGTCACAAACTATCAACAATGACAATCTGGAACAAAGCTAATATAAAGAAAATTTCAACCATTATTAAAAATATAGAACGGAATTAATGTATCAATAGTTATAATCTTCGAAGGATATTAGAGTAATAAAAAGCCTTTTATTTAGTACAAGACAAAGACTACCAAATATATAAATAAACAAAATTAATGAAAAACATCAATAAATAGGAAATTAATCCGTAATTCATTATGTTAAAGGTAATAAAACAGTCCGCATACGACTCCAAAGCTGACATCTGGTCGTTAGGAATAACAGCAATCGAACTAGCAAAAGGGGAACCCCCTAATTCCGAACTCCATCCCATGAGAGTGCTCTTCCTTATCCCTAAAAATAACCCTCCCCAATTAACGGGAAACTACACCAAACAATTCAAGGACTTCGTAGAAGCGTGTCTGAACAAGGATCCAGAAAATGTAACGATGATAATGATAATGATAATAAGCTAATGATAATGATAATTACTTGTTTCAGAGGCCTACGGCTAAAGAATTGCTCAAATTTCCTTTCATTAGAAAAGCTAAGAAGAATTCCTATCTTATCGACCTCATAGACAGGTACAAGAAATGGAAAAGCCAAAGGAGTGAAGAAAGTGAAACCGAGTCGGAAAACTCTGATTCGTAAGTAGAAAAGGCTATTTTCCAATAATCAAAAATATAAAAGGTTATTTGCGTAACAATATTTTTATAAATTTTAGGGAAGAATCTAAACAAGAAAGCGATATGGACGAACCATGGATCATGACAGTAAAAGGTCCCCATTCAATAAAACCACCCATAGAAGACCTTACCCCTAACCATAAAATATCCCATAAGGTGCAAAATGGTTCCGGACCAACGTTAGCCAAATCTCCTCCAAAGGATGCCAACCTCAACCACTATAGGCCAGAAAAAGCCACGCCTGTAAATATCCACCAATCAGAAAACTGTTTACAAAAAATAACAACCATTATCCTTTTTAGTCTTCGCGGCCTGTATCTTCAGTTTCGTTAACTCCAGCCGATAACCGAAAAGATCTGTCCCGAGAGAGAGATCGAGAGAGAGAGCGAGAACGAGATCGAGAAAGAGAGAGAGAACGGGAGCGAGAAAGGGAGCGGGAAAGGGAACGAGAGCGGGAAAGAGAACGAGAAAGGGAGAGAGACCGAGAAAGGGATCGAGAACGAGACGTCAAAGAACGAGAAAAACGCATTTCTAGAGAGCTCAGCCCTTTGGACCATCGGGGAGAGACACAAGAATCAGGGGATAAAAAACCGCTCCGTAGGTCTCTTTCGAGAGAGCAGCCGGTTAAAGAAACTCGGACTCCGTGCTTAAGTGGGGTCATATACCCGCTCATATCCGAGGTAAGAAATAAAAAAACCAACGAGCGATTTTTGAAATTTAATTATAATTTATTAAATTTATTTAATTGGTATTTCAGTTACAGAGAAAGCATCACTACAATGGTCGCAGTAATGATTCGCCGCATAAAAGTACAGATGCCATTGAAGAATTAAAGAATGCGTTCGAATTAGCTGAAAGAGCAAGTCCGGGTATAAGTGAAGCCTTCGTTCGTGAAATGGTGCAAAAGTTGGTTCCTTCTGTCACTGAGCAGAGGCTTAGGAGTGTCATGGAAAAAGTCACAAGGTAAGGAAAATATTGTAATTAGCAACAATACTCACGTTCAGCGGGATATCGCTGGCCTAGCATAAATTAGGGCAGTGCTAGATGCGTCCTGAACGGTAATTTTGTTGACTCATAACACACGTATCTCGAACAGACATTGGGCCGATTTCAGCACTCTTCACTAGTGTAGTGACCGTCTCTAGTAACTATGGAAACAACTTGCATCTTTTTCTTATTAAATCATCGATGCATATGGCTCTCTTTATTTTGTTATTTTTAGATAAGCTTTTTTAAGTAAAGAAGCTTATTTAAAAATAATAAAATAAATAGAGACATATTGTATGTGTCGATGCGTTAATAAGAAAAAGATGCAAATTGTTTCCATAGTTACTAGAGACGATCACTACACTAGTGAAGAGTGCTGAATTCGGTCCATTGTCTTTATTTTTACAAAAAATATACTACACGACGTTTCGATTGATAATATCTCCAATCGTTATCAAGTGTAAACTGAACAATAATCTTAAAGCTACGACATTTTATACTAGGAGGGATGTGATGAGCTGTGACGATTCCGTTTCAGATGATGAAGTTGACCAATTAGGGGGCGCCACACGGTATTAGTATCTGTGCTGGGATGGCTGAATACTCCACTGTTGTTGGTGATGTACGCTGCTTCTTTGAATTTTCTTGTATACCAATGACCTTCTCTGTCATTAATGTGGGCTTCATTCCATTTGATGTGGTGTTATTCTGTCCAAGCGTGATGTGCAATACCTGACTTTTCAGTTTCTCCCAATTGCGTGTTCCTCCTATGTTCTTTGTCTTACGGCTAGAGGTCTTTTTGTTTCACCTATGTATGAGGCACCGCATTCACATGGCACTTGGTATATGCAATTCTTCGTGTTGTCTGTCTTCGGCTTTGTTCTTGTGAGTGCACTTCGCAGAGTTTCTGTTGATTTGAAAACCGTCCTAATGTTGTATTTTCTTGATATTCTGCTTATTTCCTCTGATGTCCCTTTAATATACGGAATCATTAGAAGCGGTTCTTTAGTTTTGTTTTGTTCTACGGTGCTGGTCTGATTCGATCGGCGTCCAATGGTTTCTTCAATTTGGCGTGTGGTATATCCATTCTGTAGTAGGTCTCTCTTCATGTTGTTGAGTTCCGTTTGAAGTGCCTCTTCTGTGTTGCATATACTCACGGCTCTGTCGTATAGTATATACTGCAGAATGAATATACTACACGCCAAATTGACATCAGAGGAAATAAGCAGAATATCAAGAAAATACAACATTAGGACGGTTTTGAAATCAACAGAAACTCTGCGAAGTGCACTCACAAGAACAAAGCCAAAGCAAGACAACACGAAGAATTGCATATACCAAGTGCCATGTGAATGCGGTGCCTCATACATACGTGAAACAAAAAGATCTCTAGCCGTAAGACAGAGAACATAGGAAGAACACGCAATTGGGAGAAACTGAAAAGTCAGGTATTGCACATCACGCTTGGACAGAACAACACCACATCAAATGGAATGAAGCCCACATTATTGACAGAGAAGGTCATTGGTATAAAAGAAAATTCAAAGAAGCAGCGTACATCACCAACAACAGTGGAGTATTCAGCCATCCCAGCACAGATATTCGTACCGTGGGCGCCCCCTAATTGGTCAACTCCATCATCTAAAACGGAATCGTCACAGCTCATCACATCCCCCCTAGTATAAAATGTCGTAGCTTTAAGATTATTGTTCAGTTTACACTTGATAACGATTGGAGATATTATCAATCGAAATGTCGTGTAATATATTTTTTGTAAAAATAAAGACAATGTCTGTTCGAGATACGTGTGTTATTAGTCAAAATCAACCATTGTCTACAACCTTCAAACAAACGGTATTTTTGTTGATAGTTCTACCTGTGTGGTGTACTTCCTTGTATATTGACAATAATTGTTACTGAGTTCGTACAAAGAATACTAAACAGGGAAATTAAAACGTACGTAAACACAATAGATTAGCGCAGGCAAATCGTTCCAATAAATTTGCATGTCTAGCATTGCCCCGGCCGACCGCTAGCAAATTGATAACAAAAATAAATACTATACATTTTAAAGATGTCTGGTGTATCATGAACGAATTAAAAGTTGATATACAGGGTGGGGCAGAAAAACCTATCCGATTTCAAATCCCTTTTTCCCAGAAGAGGGAGCAGGTAGAGTAGTGGGGTAAAAACCGTTAGAAAGCCGGTTTTATGCCATTTGTCAGTAGTCAACATGCCTTGGTCTGGTGAACATCGTGCTTTTGTTATTGAGCGGTTTATCGAATGCGGCGGTTCGATAATTGCTACACAACGTGCTTTTCGAATTCATTTCGGACTCGGGCGTCATGATCCTGTTCCACATCACGCTACGATTAAAGTGTGGGTGTCAAATTTTAGACAGACGAGTTCAGCATTGAAAAAGAAGTCGCCTGGACGTCCCAGGACAGCAACAGGACCTGAAAACGTGGCCAATGTGAGAGCCGCGATTGAACGTTCCCCGCGTCGTTCGGCGCGAAAACATTCGCTCGCTTTGGCGATTTCCAACCGCAGTATTCGGCGCATTTTGCACCGGGAACTCAAAATGCATCCCTACAAAATGGTTGTTGCACAGGAATTAAGTGAAAGGGATTTTGAAACCCGTACGAACCTGTGTCGCGATCTCCGAGAACTCCCAAACGACGATGTTGTGCTCTTCACGGACGAAGCCCATTTTCACCTTTGTGGTGCCGTTAACAGGCAGAATTTTCGATATTGGAGTGACGAAAATCCTCGAGAAATCCATCAGGAACCCCTCCATAGCCCAAAAGTGACTGTGTGGTGTGCTCTTTCCCGCCTAGGCGTCTGGGGGCCTTACTTTTTTGAAGAAAATGGGCAAACCGTAACGGTCAACAGCGAGCGCTATTGTTTCATGCTGGAAAATTTTCTTAGACCCAAAATGGAAGAAAATGGCGTGGAAAATGTGTGGTTTCAACAGGATGGTGCAACCGCCCACACATCGCGACGATCAATGGACATTCTCAGGGAACTGTTTCCCGGTCGCCTCATTTCCCTGAGAGGTGATCTTGGCTGGCCGCCGCGCTCACCGGATCTCACTCCATGTGACTTCTTCCTTTGGGGTTACCTCAAATCGAAGGTTTACCAGCATCGACCAAGGACCCTTCTTGCTTTACGAAGGGAAATTGCTCGGGCAATTGAAGAAATTCCTGTGGAAATGACGGTGAAAGTCATGGAAAGCTACCGCGAGCGCCTAAATCAGTGTATCCGCTCCCAAGGACGACATTTGAGTGATGTGCTTTTCAAAACTTAAATTTAAAAATGGCATAAAATTTGCGATATGTTAATAAAAAAAATTTTTGACAAGTTGAGTGGTTTTAATTTTATAACGTTTTGAAATCGGATAGGTTTTTCTGCCCCACCCTGTATTTATCTCTCATATTTGTCTTGTTGGTGCAACTGGGCATAAGGCTCTCCCAAACTAACGCGAAAGATTCGCAATGGTAGCGACGACAACTTCGCGTTAATTGCGGCAACACCACACCAAAGTTCACTACTCAGTTTTATTAATAACTGTAGACTTCAGACGATGAATGAAACGCCAAATTTCTATTTATATACCGCGTATCTATTAATTAATTCTTAGAAAATAAAATGTACAATTGAAAAGAGGATTACTACGGCCCTATTACATCACACATATTTTTATAATTCTGTGAACATTTAAGATTATTGATGAGGGGAAAGAAAATCTGGTGGATTTATTCATAAAATCAAAGCATAACGATTACGGAGAATTTCATACAGTGACGCCACAATTTCAACAAGATAGACAATGCTTCTATACACTGTAAATGAAATAAGGCTCACTTTTACAATTGATGGATAAACTATGGTATAGCTATCGGAGATATAACTTTATCCTAGTAATTATACCTTCGATAAACAAGACTGTCTTTTACAATGCATTTTTATCTATCAGATAATTATACCAAGAATTACGTTAAATCACTTTAGGTTGGTACCGACACAATAAAATTGTCTTCTTGTTAGACTATTTTTCTTCAATGCTGTTATTATTTCTATCTTCTAATTTGCATTTTTCACGATGTGAGATGATATAATAGTATATTAAAGAACGTGTTTTATAAGACATGTTTTTTTCGCACGCGTCAAAATTAAGAAAAATTAGGTAAAAATGGGTTAAAGAAACGTCATCTACTACCAACCGTCTAAAACAAAAAATCGCGTATCGAAATGAAGGTCATTACGATACGCAATTGCGTACAGAAATGACTTCATTATGAACGCAAAATATAAAAATGATTTTTTTGATTCTGACAGTGATGATGAAATACTTGATTGACATCTGTCAAACTTATGAATAACAAAACATCGTTTGTGTTTATGTGGTATCCATAAGAACAAGGGATAAAGTTATCCGAGGTTTATACGACCGATTTCCATGGGATAAGAAATACTGGTGTTTATTCTATCTGTGGGTTATGCGAGGTTTGTAAAATACAATTTTCAATTTTATACCTGGTATAGCGTTATGTGAGGTTTATCTAACAATTGTAAAAGTAGCCCCGAGTACATTAAATTTAACCCGTAATATAATACGACGAGAGCAACAATATTTTTTTTGCACGTATTTTTTAATAATTTAATACTGTAGCATCAGCTATGAAACATTTTGTTTTAGCAATTGACGGTCAAAATGCTTACGTTTACGAATAGCGAGTACACAGACATTGTAATTACTTAACTATGGTTTATTTTATTTATTCATATCTGTACTACATTTAACTTTGTGGTTGCCATAAAGAGAGTGCCACGGAGTTGCCAACGCATTTAGACGGAGCGTTTTCCAAATCATTCTGTTCCTAACATTTGCACATTTGTAAATCTTGTACATCTTCGAGATTCTCACAGTACGGAGTGTCACATATGACAAAGTTTTGCTATCGCTGTGAATATTTCTCGTTGGTTTGGGATAGCATTAAAACTTGTTTTAAGTTTTCGTAATATAGTTTCTTTCTTTTCAGGGATCCGTCATAGAACAGCGTGGTTGCTAACTTCGCTGATGGTTCATAGGTTTAAAGTTAATTTCGTTCGCTCAGAAGCCCCAACAAAATTGTCTCATGATATTACACTTTACTGATAACATGACAATATTCAATTACCCATTGGAGCTTATATTAGCACTAGAGTATACATAAATTCCGTATTTCAAATTCAATCTTCCAGATTGAAAGTGTTTAGTTCGATTCCAGTTAGATGCGATTTCTATCGCCGGTTCACGAGGTAGATAATTTGTTTTGTGTTTTCAATGTTCATGAATTGTTGAGGGAACTAATTATTGTATATATGTATCTAGAATTGATTATATCAACTTAAGAGTAATATTTTTTCTTGCAACTGCGAAAGTGTATTTTTTTAGCTGTATATACATATTACATAATATAATATATAGTTACGTACATTTGATTCAGCGGACAGTTTACTTGGTATAAGTTCGCTTCGTGCTCAGTCCAAGTTCAGTTATTTTTTTTTGTTAAGCGGAACTCTGATTTTCTTTAATCATTTATGTTTTTACTAATGTTATTGGTAAAATAAGTTTTCTTTTCAGTACAAACAAAATCGTTTATTTTAGTTGACTGATAAATTATTCTTAGGTATTTAGAATATATTTTTATTTTATGTTTTTCTTTTATTCATTATTATTAGTAGGGATATATGGCATGTTATAAACAACCAACCCACCCACTCAATCTTATAAGGGTAAGCTTATAGCAGAGGTTATTCTAACGTGTAGTTGGACACAAAATGTGCAGTAGTAAAAGCAAATTGTGCAGTGGGAAAATAAAATCTGTGCAGTTATTTTTCATTTGTTACGAATAAACCAAATAAAATTTTAAAAAAACAAACTAAAAATAAGAATATAGGATTTATATACAGAATGTTTCTAAACCTGTCACAAATTTTATGGGTATATAGTACCAAAATGAATAAAAAAGTTTAATTAACATAGGTCCGATCTTCAATAGTTTCCGAGATAAGGCAGTGAAAAATGAGTTTTTACGTAGTTACCTCTGCTATCTCGAAAACTATAAGTTACGACGTTTATTTAAAGTAAAATTAAATAATTGTACTAATTTAAATGGAATATAGAAAATTTTGTTCGATCACTCTTTGTCATTTTTCTTCGATTTTTCGTTTTTCTCGGAAACAGTTGAAGATCGGCCCTATGACGATTCAGCTTTTTTTTCTCATTTTGGTCAGTACTATATATACTATAAAATTTGTGACACAGGTTTAGAAACATCCTGTAGAATCACTAAAATTGTGCCAGCTTTTTCCTCAACTTTATCTACAAACTCTTCGCTAGCCTCATCCTCATCAGTGGCATTGGCCTCAGCAAAAATACCATTGTACCATCTTTATTGTTTGGCTTTAGGAGTTGGCTTGACTCTGTGCTCACGCTTATTTAACCACATCATTGTAGCTTGCCGGGGATTTCACTCTAACAGAGAAGACAAGCTATTCCGAGACACGATTTTTAAAGTATTGCTGGTACTTGAGTCTTTCCACATCCACACTATGCGGTTTGGCAGCCAAAATCCGCGTGCAAATTTTAGTTGCCGTAAGGAATTCCGAAGAAATAGTTAAGAAGTTAATTAACTCTGGAAGCATTAGTTTCCGTAACTTTTCTATTTCTTCCATCCAACTTGAATTGAGTTAAACAAAGATCTTTCCCTAAAATATTATAAACTCTTTCTCTGTTCCATTTAAGCCATTCGGTATTGCAGGGAATACGGAATAGTTCTGACCTCTCTGATTGGCTGAAATTGGAGACAAGAGACAAATTTATCTAATGTAATTTCGTCTACTTAGAATTGGCGTTGATGCGAGCGACATCTGCTGAATGGCTTAAATAGAACAAAATAATCAGCGATTTATTTCCTATATGTGCAATGGAAAAAAAATCCTTAGAATAACCCCTGGCTTATAGACGAGGGAGGGTGGTAGATTAAGCCAGACAGAGTGCCAAACAGCTTTAAAAACAGGTTCTAAACAGATTAGAAACAGCTTTGAAACAGCTATAAGCAGCTTGGAAACAGCAACCTGTTTCTAAGCTGTTTAGAACCTGTATTTAAAGCTGTTTCGTAGTCTGTCTGGCTTAAGCTACCACCCTCCCTCGTCAATAAGCGTACCCTTATAAAATTGAGTGGGTGCTTGGTTGTTTTAGAACGCATCATCTATCCCTACTATTATTGTTAATTTTGAGTTTTTGTTGATAAATATGTGTAAATCATTTATTCTAAATATGTGCTGCAAGCTGTATATTAGCAGTATTTTTTGTTAGCATTAATTTATATTCAAAAAAATTATGGTTATGTTTATGTTTTTATAATATTTTTACAATTCATGTTTTTGATATTGTAAAACGAATATTTGTGTAAATAAAATAGTCAGAAAAATAAACTATAAAACCGTAATTATGACAAAGCGGCATATCATCGTTTGCTTTATAATATTGGATGCCAGTGGATCATTATTTGTGCCTCTCTATTCATGCATTGAAAACTTTAACAGCTATTTTTGTTTGAAATGTGTTTTTATAGGATTGAAAATTGCATTCCCAAGAATAATGTCAAACAAAAATAGTATTTGTGTTAAAGGAACGGTAAGATTATTTATTATTTTTCAATGCATGAATAGAGCGGCGCAAATAATGGTCTATTGGCATTCAATATAATAAAGCAAACAGTGAGCGATATACCGCTTTGTTGTCATTACGATATTTATAGTTTTATTGCTAGACACGACAGTCAATTTTTCTGACAATTACAAAATGGTCAGGAGGAATGTCACACTTCATTAGTGTATAATTCAGAAGTAGTTTTTTTTTCGTTTTAAGTGGTATACAAAATATTAACGAATTGGTTTACCTTTTATGTTTGTATTTAAAAAATTTTTGAAATTATATTTTTTGGGTTTTTATATTTATACTCTTTGCGATTAAATATTAGTTCCTTAGTTTTTTTTTTTTGTATTGTATTTAAAGGGCTCAATGAAAAAGTGTGCAACAAAATTTAGACGCTGAGAAAACGATTACAGTTAAAATGAACAACTGATTAAGGGTGTTTATTTTGTGAGCATTTGATTAGCATTGTTATTTCTTTGTCAATCGTTTATAGATTATTTTAAAGAAAAATACTTCAAATAAAAGAGTTGAATAATTAATTGTTCATAATAATGATCACAGTCTTTATTTTATTTTCATTATTGTTGTCATTTATCAAAACATCTTTCCCGCTGTATAAATCTGGTGGCCGTAGACATCTGAGAGTACGTTACTCTGCCGTCATAACTCAAAATTCAATCTTTGGTTGTCTGAGTTTGTAGCATAAACATTGATTACAACAATAACAATGTTGATTATCGTAATAAAAATTAAATACAATGAAAACGATATAAACTTAAATGTACGCATGTTTTTTTCTTTTTAAAATTTTATCACCTTTTGATTCCTGTGTCTATTTACCTAATCAAGTAAGTGCTACGAAAGTAAATTGAAAAAAGAAACAAGCGCTTGTATATAGGTAGTAAGTGAGATGGGTAAACAGTTACTTAGCTAGACAGAGAAACTGTGCTAGTCAATTGATCGCTAATCATCCGTAACCAGTTGTCCATATTAATTGTCAATATACAAAGTCCTGCTATAAATACTGTCACATGGTTTATAGGCTGCAAAAATTTGTAAAAATAATAATACATTTTGTATTGCAAGTAAATGAATCGAGTATTTACAATAGTAAAAATATATATCTTTTCAATATGGCCGCCTTTGGCTTTAACGCAACGGTCTGGCCATTCTGCTATGGCAACACGCAGCGTATGTATCGGTAGTTCCCTCACTGCCTTCTCCAACTTTTTCTTTAGCCGGTCCAAATTTCGTTGTGGCTTATCGTAAGCCTTCTCTTGTAACACTGGCCGCAATGAAGCCTCTAAAATTGGTCCGTAGTCAGACCTGCGTCGTTCTAGCCTTTTGTGCCAGGGGTTTTCATAACTTCTTCTAAAACGTTCACTCGATAAAACATGCCTGCGCCATAGGCTGGTGACGTACTTTTTTTTGCTAATATGATAGAATTGAGCGCCCCCTAAAAACTGTGCGCCGTAGGCTGTAGCCTAGTCAGCCTATTGGGAAATCTAGTGCTGGTTCGCAGTGCGGGAACTACTGATAGGCAAGCTGTGTGCTGTTATAGCAGCAATGCCGGCCCAAGACTTTTGAGCGCCCCAGGCGAAAATTGTAAATTGCGCCCCTCATTTATTACAATTTTGTTTAGATTATATAGGTACAAAAATTAGAAAAAAGGCGATTTGTGTCGCGAACAATCACAGAATCTTAATCTGAATGAATCTTTTTTGATAATATGGATATTTAAAATACAGAGATTTGTTTTTTCTTTTGGGTTATACAGAGTCGCTTTATTTTTGTCTAATACCATATACAGGATTAGTCACGGGAGAGTTACTTTCAAAGTCCGTTTGTGTGCAACCCGAAATACAATTTACAGCTTCCTCTCTTAAAAAATAGAATATTTAATTTACGATTGCTTTGCCTGTCTAGTGATGGTTCTGTCATTTTAACAATAAACATTTAAATATGGTCTGTTGTCATTAGTATTTAAAATAACTCTTCCGTGACTAACCCTGTATATAGGGAAAGAAAAAATATTTCTTAGTGTAGGTATAAGTCTCGGTATAAATACTTTTCGTTATTTTGCAATTCGGAAAATCTAATTTAACTCTTTAACGGTTCGTCCAAGGTAAAAAATATAATAATCTTGTTTTGTATAAAATTTCGATACGGGTCACCGTTTTTCCAAATTGGGGAGGGACTGTTGCATCAGTGTATTTTTCTGTACAGGATTCCGTATAAAAGCTTTTGTTGCAATTTTTATGTTAGAGGTATTTTTAAGTAGATTTCCTGAACAACAATTACTTCTTCAGTATTTGATATGACAATGTTTTTAATTGATATAATCGCCAACTAATTTAACCTTTCTTCTTTCTTAGTATAACGTAAAAAATAGAAATAGAATTTAATTAATATAAGTTTGCTGCAACTGGAATTGTCAGCATTATGATTAAAGCTACGCACTGGACGAGTCAATAAACTTATAA
Source organism: Harpalus rubripes (assembly GCA_963082715.1). NCBI lineage: Eukaryota > Metazoa > Arthropoda > Insecta > Coleoptera > Carabidae > Harpalus > Harpalus rubripes. Next base: position 16,724,771 of record OY720460.1, read on the forward strand.
TTAGATTTTTAATTTATTTTGCAAAAAAATAGTATCAAAAATAGTGGCCCTAAGACCCTGTATAGCAGAATGGCCGTCTTAGGCTTGCGTTAAAGCAGTGTATAAACCATGTGGGACTACGTAATTCGGATTTTTTTTTCATTAAGCCTTAAATTATGTTTGAATGAATAGTATTAAACATAAATGATTCTAAGCAAATGACAGTTCCTTTTTGGAAGCGAACTTGTATGAAGTGTATTTCGGTTCAGGTAGATTGTTGAAGTGTCCTTTACTGAACGTTTCGCTGGCAGTGAGTGCTGCTCCTGTTCTTCCTGTACTGTAGCGTGTGTGTTGGGAACTTAACACTGTGATAGAGTGAATATGGATCACGTGCAGTATGTACCTACTTGTACTTGTCTTGTATGCAGATATGCAGACGCTTCATGTTGAATTGTAAACTAATTATTGTTGATTTTTAATTGTTTACATGATTATCTTAAGTAGCTAGTACGTCGAGTTCAGATTCCCGCATGGATACTGTACAGTCAATTACACAGTCGACTTCAGAAATCCTTAGCTATCGTTAAGAGTAACTTGTAATATATTATAATACATTCAAATTATTAATCGGTCAGTATAAGATCTGCTTGTACAGACGTATACATAAATAAAATATATACATACAAATATACATTCATCTTTCTTATTTTTACCTACACCCTACAATAGCGGTCGTTGACTATGCAACACCAAAAAATTATTAGGAATAAATAAATGAGATTCAGGGAGGAGCATCATCTTAGTCGTCTAGCTTTACAAGATCGCACTAAAAGTGCTCCGGTGTATGTTCAGAGAGAAAGCAGGTTACCTGTTTCCGATTTAACTGCTTTACCTGTTTTAACCCGCTTAAAAGCTGCTCATCAGACGCCTGTCCTGCAGCTACTACCCGCTTTCCGATTTTGCCGGAACGAAAGCAACGTTCGTATTTGTCACTGTTTGGCGGAATTTAGTATGCATGCCGCACACTATAAGACTTCCTTTAAGGCTCGGGCCACACTATGCGTTTTGGCGGGACCGATTGACCGGGAAGACAACAACTTATTGTTTTAAATGAATTCGTCCACACTGATGCGGTTGCGGTCCGGTTGCCGGATACTACCGCAGCATGTTGCGGTTTGACCGGACGGTAATTTTGCCGCATGACAACTACAACTCATTGGAAATAATGCGAGCGTTCACAAAGGTCTGGTTTTATTTTTTAATAGACAACGTATACTATTTGGGCTCCGTACTGATCAGACATTAGTCACACTGTGTTCAAATCGGGTTGTCAATGCTGCCGTCCTGTTTAGCGGGATATATGTGGACGCTGTATGATCCATCCCGTTTAACCGGATGCGGTTTTACCGCTCCCGTTAAAACGCTTAGTGTGGCCTGGGCATAACTGCGCGCCGTAGATCTTTGCGATTGGACTGGTGCAGAGAAAGATGACTTTGGAATCATGAATGGCATAACCAGTGGTTGAAGTGAGATGGGATGGCATCCCGCTTCTTTTTTTTCAAGGTGAAACCATCCCACAACTTCCTTTAAAAATGGTTAGTATCTCGGAACTCTTTATTTTCTTGGGGAAACACGTAAACGTTTGTGAAAAAAACAGTGCAAGTACAAAGCTTTAGAACGAAGGGGGGCTGACTCGACGACCAATACTTGTCGCTCTTGATAGAATTACTTCGAAGCACTTGCACTAACACAACACTTACGAAAGGTAGCATATAACCAGGTTCACCTCGCTGCACACTAGGAAGAGCTATAATGCTAAGCTCTTCATGATAATATAAGATAAAAATGACATGCAGATTTCTCTGCTACCATATTTTGCAACAATATAGGTTTAGTTACAATGCATAAAAAAAGCTGTGTAAACTATTATTCACGAAAGATGACTATTCAAGGTCATTTGTTCGAAGAAAGAATACACATCAATTTATAGCAGTAGCTTAGCAACATTTTGTATTAGAAAGAGAAAGATTATTTGACCTATGTCTATTTAATTTATGTGGTGTGACAGATATACGTAAATAGTGGCATTACTTTCTAACACACTATAAATAATAAAGACATATGTCGTAGATTTACAGATACCTAATTATCTACTACACTGCCCTCTGTGCTAATATTTACCCAGTGGCGTTGACGTTTAAATCAAATTATTATTCCTTGGTTTATAAGTTAAGTCTTTGTTTTTGTATTTTGTAAAAACATAAGTGAAGAACATAAATCTTTCAGAAAGGCATTATTTAGAAAGAAAAATAATTTTCAAATGAATTACTCTTATTTTTTCAGTTAAAATATTTCCATAAATATTTCAGGTTGCACGCCTATGCATATGAAATGCAATGAAGTTATCTGCAAGTAATATTATATCAGATGGCTCACAAATGACCTTGAATAGTCATCTTTCGTGAATAATAGTTTAACTCCTTTCATCGCGATTAGTTGCATTTTCATATATTCATTGATGTCTAAATTATTTTGTAAACATAACTAGAGGTAACAAGTTGGTTGCCTTCTAATAAACTTCTTGAGCTCTACTACAAGTTAATTTTATTTATACAATGTAATTAAACCTATATTTTTGCAAGACGTGGTAGCAGAGAGGTCTGCCCGTCATTTGTATCGTATCTTATATTATCATGAAGAGCTTAGCATTATAACTCGTCCTAGTGTGCAGCGAGGTGAACCTGGTTATATGCTACCTTTCGTAAGTGTTGTGTTAGTGCAAGTGCTTCGAGGTAATTCTATCAAGAGCGACAAGTATTGGTCGTCGAGTCAGCCCCCCTTGGTGGAGTTGGTTTCCCCAGGTTTGGATCTTCAAGGGACGGCAGGCAAGTGACTTGCTGTGAACGTCTCCACTAGTAGAGGCCCTTTGAAGACGGCCATCAGTTGTCGTGTTCTGTCTGATGACTACGCTTCATTCCAGTCACCTTCGTCGCTGGGACAATAAGGTACTAGAATTGGTTTCATTTAAATGCATTTGTTTGAGGCAGTTGAGATGGTTTGGTCATGTGGAGAGAATGAAGAGTGAATGGCTTGTAAAGCGTATATATCTTCAAGACAGTAAAGTAAATAATAGTAATTTTTTATAAAATGCTCTTATTGGTAAAGAATTATTTATAGAACTATACAAATTAACGTGATAGAAGTGAACAATATATTTTTAAATTTGTTTGCATTAGAGCTTTATTTATAAGTAAAATAATTATCGTACCAATCGGTTCGTTATTATTCTAGCATTGTTATATTGAAATAATAAATATGAAAATGTTGATTATAACAATGAATATGTTGATTATAACTCAAGAATATTGATTACAAGAATTAATCCCACGATGAGTCCAATATTTAAATACCTACTATCATTTTGCAACGAGTCAAATGCACATACAATTCTGAAATCTGTTGTAAAATTGTTGATTACAACAAACGATTTTGATTATAACCTATTGATTACAAAAATGAATCTAGGAAAATTTCATAGCATTTTTGAAAAACAAAAAGTATAATTTAAACTTTAATTTGCAAATCTGTTGTAAAACAGTTCGAAGCTTGCATAAGTTAACCCTTATATTAATTTGTTTTATGCATTTTATTTTATGTATGGTTAGGAAGAATGTTGTTAAGAGAGTAGGAGTGAGCCAGTTGAGATGGTTTGGTCATGTGGAGAGAATGAAGAGTGAACGGCTTGTAAAGCGTATATATCTTGGTGAAATTGAGGGTGTTCGATTGCGTAGCCGTCCAGTGTGAAGATATGATTGATAAGGTACTAAAAGAGAGAAAGTTTCCGAGTGGGAAGAGAAGAAGAGCGTGTATGAATGCGATTATGAATGTGGCCGAGGCGAAAGAAGTGTGCTTTGACAGGAATGTGTGGCGAAGGATGATTGTTTCGTAACTATTATTGTGGTCCGGTTGCGGTATTTCGCTACCGAAAATCGGTCACTATAATATGTTAAGAGTGAGGAATATATGTTGTACCTATGATGTCAGGTTAGTAAGAATGTTGTTGAAAGAGAGACTGATTATTTTTTGGATGATGTTATTTTAATTCTTTCGGGTTTATGCTAACCCACTAAGTGGGAAATGCGTGATTTTATGTATGTATGTATGTATGTATGTTGTTTGTATACCAGTCTCGCTCGTATCACTAGTTCTTTGCCTCTCTGGTCCTTCGAGTTAAATGTTGACGTTTTAAATCATAAATTCATATTCCACTGTCTAGTAATACTCACCCTTAAATTTATACAGTCCATTTGAAGTTATCACTAAACAGACTCCGTAGGAGTGGGAAGGAAGTATTTGAGTCCGTGCCTCCGGCATGCGGAGGACATAGTTCTTATTAATTTTCATTTGTTCTTTATTGTTTAGAATTGTGAAATTTTAATCGTTTACACTACTAATAATAAGTAACTTCTAGGGTGCGGTCCGAATCACGCTTTGAGTACCGACAGCGCGCTAACAGTTGGTCCGAATCATATTTACAACGCTCACAGTTGGCGCTGTGAAGTGTATGACGTCAGAGGTGACGTCATCATTTCATGCTAACAGTGCTCACGCCCAAGAGGATGGGCAGCGTAAGCGCTGTAAGCACGTTTGATATTTTTACGCATTGCTTTGCTGAAACAATAAAATTGCTTGTTAAGATGGAAGATGTTAACGTAGTAAAGGATTTTTTTTTTAGAGGAAATTAATGAATTGATCAAACTTAAACTCACAAATGACAAGCAAGAAGTAAGAGCGCTTACGAACGGTCCGAATCGTTTACGCATTCACAATCGTCAGCACGTTCATTCAAATCGGACCAGCTGTGAGCGGTTTGAGCACTGTAAGCTATGATAGCATGATTCGGACCGCACCCCTACACTTTATTTTATTTATTTATTCCTAATATTTTTTCTTGGTTTCAGTGACATCTACTAATTATTACTCCTGTATTTAGCTAGTCGAGTGCTTCGCCGAGAATTCAGAAAACGATCCATTAAAAAAAATTATTCACTTGTCCCAAAAAGCGAAGTTCTTTTTTTCAGTAGGCTAAGCAGTGTCAATGATTAAACAAAATAAATACTGTTGTTTAAAAAGAAACTTACATTGAACAATAATAAAAAATATGTGGGTTAAATAATCGCAGAAATTTCTGTGAAACTAGTTTAGCGATCGACCTTCCACCATGAGTTCGTATGTACAGAAAAAGGAGCGGATGTTCCGCGAGGCGGGCGATGTCCTCGTGCCCAAGCGAAGCGTGGGCCGGATGAAGGCGTACCCCTCGTGTACAGACCGAAGAGCATGGCTGACTCAAGACGAACACCGCAGACAGTACATTCTCGAGCTCACCAAGTCCAACAGCAAGAGAGTATGACCCTAGTTATTACTTTGACAATAGACACAAATCAAAAAATGTCAAAAATAAAATCAAACCTTTTCCTGAAGCTGTCAATAATTTTTGATGACAGTTATTACATCAAAATAGTGATGCACGCGAGGCGTTTTCGGATCTGAAATCTCGATCTCGCTCTCGTTCTCGCACATTTTTTTGGGTTTCGTCTCGTTCTCGCGCGAGAGTCTCACCACAGTATAAAAAGTATTATACAATAGTGAAACTTATGATTCTGTCACAGCGCGCATGCGTCAATCAGCGCAACGAGAACATGGCGTCCCTTTAATTAGGAACATGAGCGTAGAGTTTAACTTTTATCACAATTAAAATATTCAATACAATTATTTATTTGTACATAAAATATATTGAACGGTCATATATTTTAAATTTATAACAATTTAGCTCAATTTCAGTATATTTTGTACATAAAATAAGGCTCAAGAAATATGCATCCGTGTCTGCCTGTTGATATCGCCGCCTATGGCATTGTTTTCAATGATTTCGACAGAAGGCGGGAATATAATAGTCTTGAACGATAATAAAATCCCACACAAAGATTTGTGTATAACTTGTAAAAAGACATCATGTTGTATACTGTTATTATACTAAAACCAGGTAAAATACTTTTTATTTGTATTGTATAACTGGTTGTAGTATATATGATATTATACTTTGCTTCATTCAAGGTGCCGACACAGAGTTTCGCTACTGTATACGTTGTGTATACTGTGGTCTCGCTGTAAAAATAAGCGCTACCGCACTACGTATTTACCTCGGTATTTACGTATCAGTTGAACTACAAAAGACAAGTTCGCACCAATCGTTCCGTCTTCCTTGTATTTACAGTCGTATAACTATAATAAAGAGACGAAACACTAAATTCTAGTCACCAAATTATTTCAATACGAACATCTGTTAATACATTCTGTCTGTTAAACATTAAAAAATATATTTTTTGTAATTAACATTTTCTACACTTTATCATTTACTATATGCCACTATTTCAGTAAGATTTACTCATAAAAAAGCGCTACACTGGGAACCCGCTGGCAACCAATCACTTCGCTTCACTTCGTGTTGGCTCCTATCCACGCTTAATATAAGATCCTTTACTTTTCAAAGAAGACAAGAATTTTATTAACCGTAGTTTTAACTGGGATGAATTAGGGGCTGAAAGGTTGGGGAAAAACTAGTTTAGTCTTTATTTTGCATTTCCTCGCTCTGCGACCGATATCATTCGACTCTAGATAGACTCAAAAAAATATAGTCAATTCATATAATTTTCACATTCACCTGTTCTATGCACGAATTACCGTTGACTCCACTCCCTGTGCAGTGCATTTTTCATTGAATTTATGAATTAAAGCTACAAAGTTACAAATACTTTTTATTGCGAGAATCTCGCGAGATTTCTCGCTTCTCGCAGTTGTTATATCGGTCTCGCCTCGAATTTTAAACCGCAATCTCGCTCTCGTTTTCGTCTCGCATAATGCAACGAGACGAAACGAGATGCGAGAGTACTCTCGCCTCGTGCATCACTACATCAGAAGTGTATTATCACGGCTTATAATTGTATAAATTTATTTCAACTAGTTTAATATATAAATTTTAAACCTACAAAAACTGAATATGTTATTCAAATATTTTGCCTTTAGTATTGGGTTTCATTGCCTTTAATTCTATTACAAATTGTATCCACAAGTCCTACCATATTCTTCTTTTAAAGTATTGCCTCATATGTCTTGCGAGATAGGTTTTGTTTTACTTATTTTTAAATTTATAAGATAATGATTCACTTTGAATTAAAACGATTTTATTTTGAACTTCCATTATCTTTATACGAAACGAAACGGATACACGATTTTTGGCCATTTTCAGACTTTTCCTTCTGGAGATTGTAATAGTTGTTCAAAAATTATGAAAATTGGTATGCTTATGTAATTTTGCTCGGTGTATAATTGACCATTTTTGGGATATGACCCAAAATGGGCATTTTTGAGCAAAGTTTTGAGGACGAATATCTCGGACACGAAAAGAGATATCGACCTGTAGTTTTAAAATCTTAAATCTACACTGTCCAAACTACTTAAATACACATTTTCAGAATTGTTAATTTTTTAAAAATTTCTACCCTTTTTTAAACCACACCATCCTCATACCCAAAAATAGGTGTGCGGTACACCTTCAACGACCTCACCAGTAAATTCCTTGTACCAAAAAACATAAGTATACCAATTTTCATCAAAATATTCCAACGGATACATTAATTATTAAACATTCCTTAAAATTGTCAAAAACAGAAAAAATCGCAAGGGGTACACCTTAGATTTTTTGCGATTTTTGGCCATTTTCAGACTTTTCCTTCTGGAGATTGTAATAGTTGTTCAAAAATTATGAAAATTGGTATGCTTATGTAATTTTGCTCGTAGAATCTAATGGTGATATCGCCAGCGGTGTATAACTGACCATTTTTGGGATATGACCCAAAAATGGGCATTTTTGAGCAAAGTTTTGAGGCCGAATATCTCGGACACGAAAAGAGATATCGACCTGTGGTTTTAAAATCTTAAATCTACACTCTTCAAACTACTTAAATACGTATTTTCAGAATTTTAAATTTTTTAAAAATTTCTACCCTTTTTTAAACCACACCCTTCTCATACCCAAAAATGGGTGTGCGGTACACCTTCAACGACTTCACCAGTAAATTCCTCGTACCAAAAAACATAAGTATACCAATTTTCATCAAAATATTCCAACGGATACATTAATTATTAAACATTCCTTAAAATTGTCAAAAACAGAAAAAATCGCAAGGGATACACCTTAGATTTTTTGCGATTTTTGGCCATTTTCAGACTTTTCCTTCTGGAGATTGTAATAGTTGTTAAAAAATTATGAAAATTGGTATGCTTATGTAATTTTGCTCGTAGAATCTAATGGTGATATCGCCAGCGGTGTATAACTGACCATTTTTGGGATATGACCCAAAAATGGGCATTTTTGAGCAAAGTTTTGAGGCCGAATATCTCGGATACGAAAAGAGATATCGACCTGCGGTTTTAAAATCTTAAATCTACACTCTTCAAACTACTTAACTACATATTTTCAGAATTTTTAATTTTTAAAAAATTTCTACTCACCATCCGCATACGCAATTACGTATCGTAATGACTTCATTATGAACGCAAAATATAAAAAGTAAATTGATTACTTTGAATTCTCATTAATCTGCGAATTAAAATGAAGTCTCGTATTAGTTGTTTTCGGGTTTCGTTACTCAAATGATTGTATACGCAGCCGTGTCTACACAATGTTTTTGAAATATACGTTGATTTGTCAATCCAAGCCGAAGACATCCAAATCATTTATCAATTATTTATTATCTATACGGTATAGTACAAAATAGCAATTGACTTGACTATGATTTGGTCGTTTAATATATCAAGTCAATATCAATTACAATATGGCATGGTTCCACCACGGGTCCCCAGATTCACAACCAGACTCACAGTCACGACACCCCAATTTAATTTTATTCTTATCCTCGTTCTTTGATTTTGTTTAGTGTGGTGGTGTAGGGAACTATATACCTTTGGAAGTTCTGATGGACATTTTATGTTCACAAAAAGGCGATCAATGTGACGAACTAAGAAATAAACTAGCAGAAATGGAGAAACTTCTAGCCATGTATGAATCTCTGGAGCTCACTGACGAACAGAAACGAAAACTTGGACTAATAGTAAGATACAACCCAAAATTATATTTGGCTACGAGGGTCGTGCTAATATTAGAGAATTCTCTCAATGCTACTTTCAGATTGCTATGGTTAACACAACAATTATATTGACATATGTCAATATGACAAATATTCAAATTACGTGCTTTATTCCTCATGTTTATTACATTAGAATAAAGTAGACCGTATTTAGAACGATAGGCTAACGTTATCTGGATGTATTAATGAGGAGCATTATATTTTATTTTATTTTAATTTTGTAGACCGTTGTTGACAAGTCAGTATGGTAGTAATATGACCACACAGATACAGTTATTACTTAGTTACTTGCCTACTTTTGTACATGTAAACAATGGAATCCTGAAATCGGTAATGGGGCCTATTCTGTATCTCAGTGGTTAATATTTAACCACTGGTTAATTTTTTTAACCAATCAAGTATGTTGACATATAACAAAAAAAGGGATTTTTAGTTGTCAAATCAATAATTATTGGATAAAAATTTTAACCAGTGGTTAAAAATTAATATAATAATATGTTTATTTCCTGAAGATCAAGATACATGACATAGGAAAAGTCAAAAAGGTGATACAAATACATTTTACAAAAATTTAAGTAACATATAAACATAGTCCTTCAAGTTACAAGTAATGCAGTTTATAACTTATCGTTTAAAAATTCATTCACATGGTAATAGCTTTTAGATACTAAAAATTTTTTTAGATCAGATTTAAATTTATTTTTTGAATTAACGTCTTTCATGGCTACAGGCAAATGATTGAATAATTTAATCCCTATATGACGGGGGTTGTGGACTGTTTTCTTCAAATTAATTTTTGGAATTATAAAATTATGTTTACCTCGAGTATTGTAACTATGAAAGTCACTATTAGTGAGGAACTTGTCTTTAGTTTTCCAAACGTCTATTAATGTATTAAAAATATATATGCAAGGTAAAGGCAAAATTTGTTCTCTTTTAAAAATTTCTTTGCATGACGATCTATAGTGAAGTTGAAATATATTTCGAAGGGCACGTTTTTGCAATTTAAATACACGTTCTGCTGATGTTGATAGACCCCAAAAGATTATACAGTAACTTAGAATTGGATAGAATTTTGCGTAATAAAATGTTTTTGCTATGTTAGAGTCTGTGAGATGTGTTAATCTTTTTATGAGATAGCACAGGGATGTTAATTGTGAACAGAGATTATCAATGTGAGGATCCCATAATAGATTTTCATGCATATCGAGTCCTAGAATTTTACATTTGGTAACTTGTGGTAAAATTTCCACCGAGTTACAGAATAGGGCCCAATAGCTATTAACATACCTAGGAATGTTATGATTAATAACATCCGTGGTTTGTTCAATAGTTTATCGGTTTCAGAAAATTAAGACATTAGGTTTGTTCGTTCCGCTACCCTGCGTCTACCGCAAACCGCGGCGGTGAAATTTGCTGTTTTTTTCGATTCGCGATTCACTGTAAAGTCACTAGATTCTGTTCGTTCCGGTTTTCTAGTAACTTGCGGTAAAACGCCGCGGCAGCTGGCGGTGATAATTTTTACAGTGACTCATGACTCGGTGGTAAAAAAATAATCGGCGGTAATGTTCGCGTCTACATATGAAGTGCTAGTATGACAGTTTTTGACAAATAAATATTAGGAAAAAATTGTTGTTAATTTAACGCAAACGGATCGAACAGAAAAATAATTTTTAGTAACTTAAATTATTACCGCGGCGATTGGCAGTGAATCGCAAAACGCAGCGACAATTACCGCCGCGTTTTGCGGTAAAACGCAGCATAGCGGAACGAACGAACCTATTATTGATAAATACCATTTTTTGAAATTCTCTCATTAATGCTACTTTCAGATTGCTATGGTTAACAGAACAATTATTTAGACATATGTCAATATGACAAATACTCAAATTATGTGCTTTGTTCCACATGTTTATTACTTTAGAATAGAGTAAACCGTATTTAGAACGATAGGGTAACGTTATTTGTATGTATTAATGAAGAGCATTATATTTTCATTTTATTTTATTTTCATTTTGTAGACCGTTGTTGTTAAGTCAGTATGGTAATAATATTACCATACAGATACAGTTATTACTTAGTTACCAGCCTACTTTTGTACATGTAAATAATGGTATACTATGCTGAAACCGGTAAACATAAAAAATAACCCGATCGTGCAAAAATGTAATTTGATATGTGTACTAGTACTTAGGGGCTGTCCTTAAATTACGTAACGCTTCAAGGGGAGGGTGGGGGTCAAGAGTAGCGTTACGCAGCGTTACGAGGGGGTGGGGGAGGGTTAATGTGTGCGTTACGTAACGATAAAATATAAAAAATATTGCTAAATTTGCTTTAACAGTTTTGAAACTTTCAAATTTCCCGGTGCTAATTCGTATATGCAGGCAGTCGTTTGTTTTCAATAACAGTCAACATAATATGTCGGCAACAGTTCAAATTCGGGCCAGTGGTCTTTCATTCGTGCAATGCAATTCATATTAAAACATGAATTCAAGTAGTGTTGATAAGGAAAAACTTTTCAATAGTTTGTTAAAAGCATATGGAAATGCATATGCTTTTAATTTCTGTGCTGTTATTTTTTCTTCTATATGTACATTAATTTAATTAGTTTCTGTTTCAAATTTTAACTGAATATTAAGGAGGCCATATACTTTTATATACAGTAAAAAAATTGGGGTGACAAGCCGTAGGGCAAGAGTAGTACATTATTTTTTATCTTTATGTACATTAATTTAAATAGTTTCTGTTCTGTTCTGTTATTTTTTATTTTTATGTACATTAATTTAAATAGTTTCTGTTTCAAATTTTAACTGAATATTAAGGAGGCCATATACTTTTATATCCAGTAAAAAAATTGGGGGGGGGTCAAGTACTGCGTTACGTAATATATGGGGGGGTTCATGTTTGCGTTACGGGTGCGTTACAAAGGGGGGAGGGAGTATCAAAAATTTCCTAATTTTGCGTTACGTAATTTAAGGACAGCTCCTTATGTAGTTTATTGAGTAGACCAGTGGCTTCAAAAATGTGGAGCAAAATATATAAAAAATTGTCATTTTTTGAAATATTTGAGGTACAAAGTTATGTGTACCTAGTACAAGTGAATAGGTTTGTTCGTTTCGCTATTTTGTGTCTACGGTTTACTGCCGTCTCTATATAAAGTATATGGGCGCGGCAGTAAACCGTAGACGCAAGGTAGCGAAACGAACAAACCTAATATTTGTAATTAGGGTACGTTTTTAAGTAAACCAGTGGCTCCAAAAATTTTGAAGCAAAAAATTCATATCTTATAAGGGGCTGTCCTTAAATTACGTAACGCAAAATTAGGAAATTTTTGATACCTCCTCCCCCCTTTGTAACGCACCCGTAACGCAAACATGAACTCCTCCCCCATATATTACGTAACGCAGTACTTGACCCCCCCCCAATTTTTTACTGGATATAAAAGTATATGGCCTCCTTAATATTCAGTTAAAATTTGAAACAGAAACTATTTAAATTAATGTACATAAAGATGAAAAATAACAGAACAGAACAGAAACTATTTAAATTAATGTACATAAAGATAAAAAATAATGTACTACTCTTGCCCTACGACTTGTCACCCCAATTTATCGTTACGTAACGCACACATTAACCCTCCCCCTCGTAACGTTGCGTAACGCTACTCATGACCCCCACCCTCCCCTTGAAGCGTTACGTAATTTAAGGATAGCCCCTAAACCATTTGGAATACATTGCTGATATTTTATACATACAGTGCAAACCCATTTATCTGAATTCGGTCCTATTGATTATTCGGGCCGTTTTTTGACAAATTATCACCTGAGGCAAGTGCCTCGCCCGCCACACGCTAGATTATGCCCTGGCTAATATAATCATCTCTCTTTTAGACTGGCGACGATTTAAGCAAGGAACCAACAACAACCTACGACTCAGACGTAGACGCAGACGTAGACGTAGACGTAGGCGCAGACGCAGACGACGAACTCTGCGCCTCTGGTGGTGGTGGTAAGAAGCACAAATCTTCCAGCACAGTCCCCAGCACAGTTCCCAGTACTGTAACATCGCCTAGGGAAGAAGCTAGTGATACTCGGGCAACTAAACAAGGAATAGAAAGCACCACAGAATCAGGGATCACGGAGTTACCGAAAGATTATGATGCGTTGACGTGTAGTGACCTTAAAGAAATGCTTAGGGTAAGTAGTGTTACTCAAAAGGCGCTATGAGATATGTATACTCTAATTGCAACATTAATGACGATGGAATATACAGGTGGCTAGTTTAGGTCTTCCCTTAAGATAAAAGCCGTTATATCATCAAAATCACAATTGATTCTCACCAGTCCATTTACGGCGTTCTGGAAGACTAATGTCCGGTTGCAGAAACGTTCATCAACGCATTGTTCGGTCAGCGGTTCATCAAAACGAACAAATTCGAATCAGTTTCCTTGTTCTTATGACATTTAAATCATTGCTGTCAAAAAATCGCATTGCATTTGTTCGTAAAATAATTGCGTAGGCTTCCACAATCTGAGTCATGAGAAATATTCGTTTTCCGGGAATGGACTGTGTCATATTTTGAGTCAGAGTTCAACATTTCGCCCGCAGTCGTATGGGGCATCTTCAGGGGCAAGGGGGATAATACTGTCTTAAACAAGGTTACCCGACGTGTCAACTACGCTAGACGCCGAGTTTAAGCAACAAGAGGGGGAGATTCAGTTTACAAGGTTACCCGACATGTAAACCACGCTAGAGGCCAAATAAACCAAGTGAAAAAAGGAAGGCCGAGAAGACAGTTGACGTCAGGTAGCCTTCCTTTCGCATGTATTAACATTTTTGTTCTAAAATTAGTAGAACAGAATTTACAGCAAAATCAGATTAAAATCAGATCGTTAACCGAGTTCCTATATCCAGAAAATTAGGCTCGTGTGACTAACGATACGAATATCGCTAGCCTAATAATGCAAATAAATTTGCTACATTATTTTGAGCCTTTCGACTCTTGGTGGCTCCAAGAAATATCGTTTCCGAAACTGTGACTAGACGGGATACGGCTTTAGAGGCGTTCAGGCATAATCCCACGGATGGTAGCTTCGCACCACCGCCCGCTCGAGCGAGAGCGTGATCCAAATGTCCGAACCTGCGGTTCCTCTCGTACTGAGCAGAATTTACTATCGCAACATGTCATCAGTAGGGTAAAACTAACTTGTCTCACGACGGTAAACGCCCGCACGGTACGAATATGCCATCATCATTACCGACATCTGCGTACAAAGCAGATTGGCACACCAAGCAATGGGTGAGATGCCGTGATGATATATTTATTTATGAAAATTTTACAATTTTATTTTCTATGCTCCACAAAAAAGTAGACACCCGGTATATCGAAAACTATTACTATAGTTATTATTTTTCTTCTTAGAAAAAAGATGCTGAACTTGACGCTTTGAGAAAAATGTCCGATATTCCTGCTCCTGATGAGGAAGAGGCTGAAGCCGAAAGTTGCAAAGACATTAAAATGATGCTTAAAGTAAAATTAAAATTTCCACTTTTTACCTTTCCTTGTTAACCATTTGTCTATTTAGGCCAAAGATGCCGAAATAGAAGAATTGAAAAAACAATTAGTAGTAGATGCAGATCAACAAGAATTTACTAAAACAAAATTGCAATTGCAAAACGCCGCAAAGGAAAAGGTATAGAAAACTATAATCTTGAAAGAAATTTCAAATTAATGTTTTTCTTCGATTTAGGAACAACTGGCAATGAGTTTGGTGTCTAGCAAATCGAAAGATCTTTCTGAAATGGAAGTAGAAATAGAAGAATTGCGGGCAGAAGGAAATCTTACGACAGAACAAGAAACGGAAATAATAAAGAAAGAACTCAGTGTTTTGAGGAAGTATTGTGATGATATGCAAGATATTCAAGAAGAAAATAACGAGTTGAAGCAGCAACTTGCTGAACTTAGGAAGTCATCTGCAGGAGACGCTAAGATAAGTAAGTTTTTCGTTTGTTGAAAATTTTCATAAATTTAGGAGAATTTAAGATTTGATCATTTAAATGCTGATTGCTTTCATAGTTAAAATGGAAATTGACAGATGATAGTTTAATGACTTTTCGAAAACTCCCTAATACGTCCACTGATAAAAAATTCCGGTATAAAAATGTTGTTGTTATAGTAATTAAGGTATCAGGGGTGTTACAAGGATAATAATATCTGAGGTCATTAGTGTACTTTCCGAGGGCCTATGGCCCGAGGTATGTACGTTGACTGAAGGCATTATTCGGCCTAATTCACTAAGATAGTTGTTAAAATAGTCGTTAGGTAACAACTGAGAGTTAACAACGATTTTTAGCAACTCTTGTCACAACTGTCATTCAATTGGTATTCAGTAAATACATAATCAACGACAGTGTTAAAAACGGTCATTCTGAACAATCGTTGTTAAATATAGCAGTGAAGTTATTAAAAAGTAAGTTAAAAGACATGTTGATTCTCAATATTTGTGTCTACATATTTCTACTCTATTCACAATAAAGTGACAGATTTTGATTCGTTTGACGTTTGAGTTTTTAATAATGAGTGATAGATGTTCCGCGGAACATTATTCTCTAATGGTAGATTTCATGATAATTTTGGACTAATTAAATAACAAAGCTAGTTTTACATTTCAGTTCTGATAACTGCTAGTTGGAAATTTTGCAAATAGTTGGTTGACTTGAAAAATTGAAATTTTTCCCTGTAATCTCTTTATAAGACCCCATAGCTAGGCGTAGAAATTAAGTGTTGGGAGAATTTGATGAAGTTCTACAGTTAGTATTCAATTCTATGCGATCGATTTAGAAATTTCAAGAATCATCATCAGGAATGACGCATGACCATCGTCTAGGAGTTTTAGCAGTAAAAATAATAGAAATTTGACATTGTTGAAATGACTGTTTAAATTTAATGTGTAAGATAAATGAAAATAAATTTCAAATAGATCTTTTCGGGAGAGAATCTGAAAACTTGTTCAATATTAGGAATTAAAATATTTAAGTTTGGAATAAATGTAAACCTTCGGGCATATACTGACTCAGTATGCTTGAAGCGTGAGACCATTCAATTCACGGATTAAACGACACTTGCTCAGTTCGAATATCTCTGTAAATATTTTTTTCCCGATATCAGTATCGGGAATGGATTACTAACATCTCGAAAATTTCTTTGCATAAATCTAAAATCTCGTTTAAAAGTTTATATAATTATTGAGCATGTATGTATATAAATAGTTTACCTTTGCTGTCGTCTTTCTATTTTCAGTAAAAGTTTATTTCCTAACACAAGATTTTCAAGAAAAACCATTTACCAACGATTGTTTAATACTAACAACGAGAGAAATGCAGTTGCTAGATTAACAACTCGACGTAACGACTAGTTGTTAAATTTTAGCAACTTAATGTAATGGTGAATTGGGATTTTGAACTTTGCAACTGACATTGAAATTAACAACTGAAAATGGTTGTTAATTTTAATAATTTTGCTTACAGAATTAGGCTGATTGTCCGTTTAACTCCCGTGGTATTTTAAACGTTTAATATCCGACTATAATTTTTCAATATTCTACGGATTACATAGGTATTAGAAAGTTTTAATAAAATTTACGAAATATGTAGGCTATGACATTACAATAGCAATAACTTATAACGCCCTTGAGTGTTATTTGTTATATAACAACCCTGAAAGCAGGGTTGTAAATAAAGTATTTACTCTGTCTTGGAACAAATGATGATGAGTCGTTTTAACATTTTTCTAGGTGAAGAGAAAGAGGCACTAGAAGCCAAACTCAAAGAATGCAACGAACAAATCAAACTCCTTCAAAGCAAACTCAACACCGCTACATCGGACGTCATGAACAGTGAAGAAGTAACTAATCTTCGTCGTCGTTCGCAAGTCGTTGACGACGTACTTAACGAAAGAGAAGAATTGCGCAGACATTCCACCGAATTAGAGGGAAGCCTCCGCAAACAGACCGACGAAATAGAAAGCCTTAGAAGACTATCCCAGCAATACGCCGACGAAAACAAGAACTTAGCTAGTGAAGTCAACGAATTAAGACAGACAAAACAACAACAAGGATCCATGGCCAACGAAGTCGAGAAATGCAAAGATGAAATCGCCAATTTGAAAGCAGATAAAGATAAGCTTAATCAAGCACTGGAAGCAGTTTCTAAAGAAAGAGATGATATGATAAGACAATTGGCCTTCGCGGAAAATGAAATAAACGGAACTGATAATGAATGCGCTAAACTTAGGACGAAAGCCAAAGAAGCAGATTTGTTGAAATTGGAAAGAGATAGACTGCAATTAAGACTGGAGGAATTGCAGAGCTTGGAAGTTGAAGTTCTATCATTAGTAATTAAATTTTTGTTCAAACTTTTTGCTATGATTAGATTAAGTTGTATGAATGTTTGTACAAATGTAGACCACAAAATAAGCGTACAAAATGTATATAAAATAAGTACAAAATATATAAAAACTCACCATGTTTTTTCAACCGCAATACCACCCGAAAACTGAAAAAGAAAAAAGCAATTAATATCAAATTTATAACATTTCTTTAAATTATATTTCTTAAGTACACGGTGTAAATCGAAAAGTGAAACATAGGAGTTTAACATGGGAAATCAATTTTTCTTTGCGCAAACGTTACCTAATTATGCAAAAATACTTCAAATAAAAGTTATAGAGATATATGGGTCGATTCTGTTCACAACTGTAAGTCTTACAGATCTGTAAATCTGTAAAAACATGACAAAAACGCATCTAATTTTAGTGATTAATATAAAATTATACATAAGAGTGCAGATTTCGTTTTGATTTTGTTCATTATTTACAAATTTACAGATATGTAAGACTTACAGATGTGAACAGAATTGACCCATTAAATGCAGCATTTAAATCATGTGAAACGAATATTTTATCTCTTCATATATGCCCAGTTTTATAAAAGATGGATAAGTAAATTACTAGCAGAGTAAAATTTACTCTTAAAGTAAAATAGTTTATTCCAGAGATTTTTGTTTTATAAAGCAAGAATAAAAATACTAGCTAAGTAAATCTACAGAATAAATTACTCCGCAGATTTTCGAGGAAGTAAATTTTATTCCGTAGAATAAATTTGACACATCAACATTAATTAAATTAAATTCATTATAAATTTCATCTCTTGCATTATTATTACGTTTATTTATTTATATCCAATATATTTGCTTTGTCTATTTCTGTGTAATTTTTTCCCCGTTCTCTCTTTTTTTCATGTTAGTTCACACCTGGCACTTTATGACATTTTATTTTCTATTTTGACTTTTGGATTTATTTCGTGTCAGGAACATACAGAATACAATATTATTAAAACATTCTGCGGCACATTGCTTGGAATAGATCCTCTTCAGTTGGAGATTAACATTATCGTCAGTAGTGGTTTTAAGGGATACCGTCTAGTAATGTTTTATCTTGGTTTTATCAATCTCTCTTATGCTCTAGTAGTGGAAAGATTAGCCGGTATAAGAAACCGTAGCCTGAGTGTAGCACGGTATTCACACACTCTTCATGGAGACTCTTTTCCTTGTCCCCAGTTAAAATTGTAGTTGCAAATTCATAAAAAAATATAATTTTATTCCACTCTGATCTATAGGTTCTAGTAAAAAACAATATTAAATGTATATACTTATAGAAAATATTAAAATATTTATATGCAAAAATCACAAAATAATGACATATGTCATGTCTCCGTCGGTAAATCACTAGGATAAAATATTTACTCTGCAAGTAGTTATTTTACTCTGTAACTTGTTTTATAAAACAGACATTTTTATTTACTCGTCGATTAAATTTACTTTCAAAGTAATAACTCAGCAGTTTATTCGATGTTTATAAAACCGGGCAATAAACGTAAAAACTAATTACAAAGTTAGTTTTTTTGAGCATTTTGTCTAAGCAGCCATGGATATATGACAAAAAAAACAAATACGTTGTTTTTTGTCATAAATCCATGGCTGCTTAGACAAAAAGCTTATAAAAACTATAACTTTGTAATTAATTTTTACGTTTATATAAAGAGATAAAATAATCGTTTCACATGATTTAGATGTTGCGTTTAAATCTCTATAACTTTTATTTGAAGTATTTTTGCATAAAATAATTAGGTAACGTTTGCGCAAAGAAAAATTGATTTCCCATGTTAAACTCCTATGTTTCACTTTTCGATTTACACCCTGTACATTAAATACATATGTTCAAAACAGACGTCAAATGACGCCACAATCCTACCAAGCTCACACAACAAAGTTATTTCATTTGGTGTTTGTACGCATGCCTGACTTTTACCGGGAATTATTTTTGTTGACGTTCAGACGTTAAATATATGTGTGCATGGCCGGCCCAAGCTACAAGCAAGCCAGGCGACCGCCTGCGGCGAAATTGGTCTTAAGGCGACATTTTTTGAGACTATTTTTTGCAAAATAAATTAAAAATCAGTGTGTAGCTTTAATCATAATGCTGACAATTCCAGTTGCAGCAAACTTATGTTAATTAAATCCTATTTATATTTTTTTACGTTATACTAAGAAAGAAGAAAGGTTAAATTCGTTGGCGATTATATCAATTACAAACATTATCATATCAAATACTGAAGAAGTAATTATTGTTCAGGAAATCTATTGAAAAATACCTCTAACATAACAAAAACTTTTATACGGAATCCTGTACAGAAAAATACATTGGTGCAACAGCCCCTCGCCATTTTGGAAAAAGGCAATAGGGCGCGAGCAGACACGTGACTCGAGCGACTTTGACGTGCTTGGAATCAGCTGATTTGTGTGCGCATGTCATTTTGACAAGAACAATGTCACGTTGACAATACCAATTTTTTGATTTATTTTGATTTTGAACTGCTTCAATGTTATTATTTTATAATTTTCAGGCAATAGAACATATGAAATTAAAAATACTAACATTTTAGCAGTTGAAAATTAAAATAAATCAAAACATTGGTCTTGTCAACGTGACATTGTTCTTGTCAAAATGACATGCGCACACAAATCAGCTGATTCCAAGCACGTCAAGGTCGCTCGAGTCACGTGTCTGCTCGCGCCCTATATATTTTGGTTTTTGACATTTTTCTTGAAAACGTGATCCGTATCGAAATTTTATACAAAACAAGATTCTTATATTTTTTACCTACGACGAACCGTTAAAGAGTTAAATTAGATTTTCCGAATTGCAAAATAACGAAAAGTATTTATACCGAGACTGAGAAATATTTTTTCTTTCCCTATATACAGGATTAGTCACGGAAGAGTTATTTTGAAAGTCCGTTTGTTTGTAACCCATAATACTAATGACAACAGACCATATTTAATTGTTTAATGTCAAAATGACAGAACCATCACTAGATAGGCAAAGCAATCGTGAATTAAATATTCTATTTTTTTAAGAGAGGAAGCTAGACGCTATTGTAAATTGTATGTCGGGTTGCACACAAACGGACTTTGAAAGTAACTCTCCCGTGACTAATCCTGTATATGGTATAAGACAAAAATAATGCGACTCTTTAGAACTCAAAAGAAAAAACATCTCTGTATTTTAAATATCCAAAATATTCTGTGATTGTTTGCGAGTTATGAACACAAATCGCCTTTTTTCTAATTTTTCTATCTATATAATCTAAACAAAATTGTAATAAATGAGGGGCGCAATTTACAATTTTCGCCTGGGGCGCTCAAAAGTCTCGGGCCGGCACGGCACGTGTGTAACAAAAGTCTGTGCCTAAACTTAATCGTTTAATTAAAAAAAATATGCAAATAAAAAGCACACGTGTGCTTATATATATATATATATATATATATATATATATATATATATATATATATATATATATATATATATATATATATGTCTTGCTAGGGTTGTGACGTCACGGAATGTCGCCATTACAAATTATAAAATTCTTTTGCATTTTTCTCCCTTTCTATAAATTTTTATAAGATTTTGAAGAAAATAGTTGTATGTATTTGGTTTTTGAATTCAATAAGCTAATTTCGATTATTCCTAAGGTTGAACAAATCAAAACAATGAGTATTGAAAGAGACATGTACAAGAGACAAATTTGCGAACTTGACTGCATCATTGCGGACCAAGAAGATGAAATTAAGCAATTGGTTCAACACATCGACCGTCTGTCCGAAAGCATCGAAAACCAACAAGTAATCCTATCATTCCTTTCCTTATTTTCCATTATTTATTTTCCCAAATTTTCAGGAAAAAGTCAAGAAAACCATGGACGTTATGCAAGAAGAACTGGCCGAAAAGAATTGTTGGATAGAAAACTCTGTTAATCAATTAAACGAATTGAAATGCTACAAAGAAATTTGCGATGAAACACAGAAACAACTTCAAGAAAAAGATAGAATGATAAACGAATTAATGAAAGGGGGAGGGGGAGGAACAGGTAGTAAATCAACTAATATGACACAACAATTAAACGAGGTTCAACAAGAAAACGAACGTTTAACTCAACTCGTTGCTCAATTACAAAACGCCTGTCAATTGAAACATATAGATATAATGCTTGAAGAATCCAAAAATGCTGTTGATGTTGTTATTAATGAAGTCCAAAACTATCAGCCATCTTCTGTTGGAGGTGGCCAATATGACAATAACCTCTACGACGAAAACAAAAAACTCAGAAAGCATTCAATGGAAATACAGAATCTCGCCCAAGAACGAATCGATGAACTCACGCAACAACTGAGAAAATCTATCGATGAAAACGTTGAATTAAAAGCAGAAAACGACTTGCTCAAAGGTAAGCCAAGCAGAGGACACTGTCATCCTTCTTGTAAGTTTTATAAACGATCTTAATAAGTCTATGTATAAAGTCAGTGTAAGTTCAAATACTGCAATAAACCAACTATATTTAACCCTCACTGTTGAGCATTTTTGCGTTCGTAACATAGAGAAATTTATAATAATAATAAAAAAGGGGGAGTTTGTTCATAATATACTTACGCGCACAGAAATCGATCACTTTGCAGTTTTGAATTGAATTATTTTCTTTTTTTACAAACTAGACCAGATTAAAATGAACTTATGCTGTTTAAAAGATTATTTAATACGCTTTAACATGAGCCTAAATTAATTACAATTCCGTTCGTGTTTTCAAACGAAAAGTTCTAAAAGAAAATACATACATACATACATACATAAAATCACGCATTTCCCACTTAGTGAGTTAGCACAAACCCGAAAGAATAAAAAAAAAACATCCAAAAAAAATCAGTCTCTCTTTCAACAATATTCTTATTAACCTGACATCATAGGTACAACATATATTCCTCACTCTCAACATATTAAAGTGACCGAATTACGGTAGCGAAATACCGCAACCGGACCACAATAATAGTTACGAAACAATCATCCTTCGCCACACATTCCTGTCTAAGCACACTTCTTTCGCCTCGGCCACATTCATAATCGCATTCATACACGCTCTTCTTCTCTTCCCACTCGGAAACTTTCTCTCTTTTAGTACCTTATCAATCACATCCATCCACTTACACACTGGACGGCCACGCAATCGAACACCCTCAATTTCACCAAGATATATACGCTTTACAAGACGTTCACTCTTCATTCTCTCCACATGACCAAACCATCTCAACTGGCTCACTCCTACTCTCTTAACAACATTCTTCCTAACCATACATAAAATAAAATGCATAAAACAAATTAATATAAGGGTTAACTTATGCAAGCTTCGAACTGTTTTACAACAGATTTGCAAATTAAAGTTTAAATTATACTTTTTGTTTTTCAAAAATGCTATGAAATTTTCCTAGATTCATTTTTGTAATCAATAGGTTATAATCAAAATCGTTTGTTGTAATCAACAATTTTACAACAGATTTCAGAATTGTATGTGCATTTGACTCGTCGCAAAATGATAGTAGGTATTTAAATATTGGACTCATCGTGGGATTAATTCTTGTAATCAATATTGAGTTATAATCAATATATTCATTGTTGTAATCAACATTTTCATATTATTTCAATATACCAATGCTAGAATAATAACGGATCGATTGGTACGATAATTATTTTACTTATAAATAAAGCTCTAATGCAAACAAATTTAAAAATATATTGTTCACTTCTATCACGTTAATTTGTATAGTTCTCTAAGTAATTCTTTACCAATAAGAGCATTTTATAAAAAATTACTATTATTTACTTTACTATCTTGAAACGGCGCCCCTCAAAATCAGGCGCCTTTGTGCGGGGCACAACCTGCCCATCCGCACGTAGCGGCCCTAATAGCAACCACTTAAAAATACACTGTTTTTGATATATACACTATTGATAATGTAGGCTCATGTTAAAGCGTTATAAATGATCTCCCAAACAGCATAACTTTTATTTTAAACTGAGGTCTAGTTTTAAAACTGCAAAGTGGTCGATTTCTATGCATGTAAGTGTATATTTATTTTTTTCGTTGATTACTACAATTAAAACAAAACATTCTTTGTTGTTATTGTGTTAACAAACACTCAATCTCAGTCATACAGTATTTATTCTTACAAAATCGATGTTTTAGTTACACATATAACTTTCTCAGGTCTCAGGGTAAGTAAACATAAAATCATTTTGAGAAGTAACAGATATGTATGCAGTTTTTACAATTTTTTTACGATTTTTGCAAAATTGAATGTTTAAACGAATGTATTTATGTGTATATACATGATTTTATATTAAGAATCTATAAGATCTTACCTACCCCTAAAGAAGAGTCGATTTTGTAAAAATAATTGTTGTATGATTGAGATTTCGAATAATTGTTAACACTTAATCTACATCACAATCGAGAAATTTAGCTACATCCTTAATTTAAAATGAAAGAATAATACAAAATTCTTTGTTGATTACAACAATGAAAACTATCTTCAATGATTGACTCATATTTTTCTTGGCCAATATTGATCAATAAAAATATTTAAATTTGCAAACTCTTCTGTTGGAAATATGATCAAGAATATAACTTAATTAGCATTATCCATAGTCTGGTGTGTGAGAAGAAAAAAAACTTTTTTCTTCGAAGTGGAGGACTGATATATTTCTTCTCTACAGGTATGGAAAATGACTTAAACAAATTAAGTAAAAATATAGAAGAAACACTATCTTCCAGTGATATGGTCGACAAGTTAGTAATCATGCAAGAATTAGAAGTATGTAAGGAGCAGAATAAACGTTTTCGAGCCATGCTCCGATGCGCCGGAATTCCCTTCATTGAACCAGAAAAACCAGATTTCAAGAAAGAAAAGAAAACTCTTCGTGAAACCCAAATTGACAAAAGAGCTACTACAGGTAGTGGAGTACCAACGGTCGACAGCAGAGCTACTACAGGTAGTGGAGTACCAAAGGTCGACAGCAGAGCTACTACAGATAGTAGAGTGCAAAAGGTCGACAGCAGAGCTACTACAGATAGCAGAGTACAAAAGGTCGACAGCAGAGCTACTAAAGATAGTAGAGTACAAAAGGTCGACGCCAGAGCTACTGCAGATAGTGCAGTACAATGGGTCGAACAAAAAGAATCAATGGTATGCAGTCCTTGTGAATCAGTAGAAGACATACGAATGGTATGCAGTCCTTGTGAATCAGTAGAAGAGATACCAACTGCAGTAGAACTACCAACTGCAGTAGAAGAAATACCAACTGCAGTAGAAGAAATACCAGCTGTAGTAGAAGACATACCCGCTCCAGTAGAAGACTTACCAACTGTAGTAGAAGACATACCCGCTCCAGTAGAAGACATACCAACTGCAGAAGAACACATACCAAGTACAATAAAAGACATACCAAGTACAATAAAAGACATACCAACGTCAATAAAAGACATACCAACTGCAAAAGTAACACCAAAAAGAGAAAAATCAGTTGAAGTTTGTGGTACATGTGGACAACTAACTGTGGTAACAGACGAAACCGGAAAAGAAACATTAATTTGCAGTCCTTGCCTGTCACATACTTCTTCAAGAGCTACAACAAAAGATACAATAAAAAAAACAGTATCTATAGCTCCTCAGCCATCTTCACAGGCACCATCTTCAATCAGATCCTTACCAAAAACTTCACAGGGACCAGTTTCAATCAAATCCTTACCAAAATCTTCACAGGAGTCACCATCAATAAAATCCTTGCCAAAATCTTCACAGGAAACATCTTCAATAAAATCTTTACCAAAATCTTTAGAAACTGCTCCACCAAGCGAAGAAACAAAAGAATATGAAGTTTGTAGCCCATGTGACTCTCCTTCAGCAGAAGAAGCTGCCAAAACTTCAATCCGCCTTTCAATAACAAAAGAAGGCAAAGAAGAAGAAGTAGAAATAAGTATTGATAGAGACACCATTAAAGATGCTGTTAGAACATCTATTCGCAGCTCAATTCAAAGCTCAAAAGATGTTAAATCGATAATAGAAACAGCTATAAGAAAATCTCTTGAAGAAGCAAAAGAAGATGGCACTCTTGCCGAAGATCTTCAAGGTGCTATACAATCATCAGTTCAAGGATCAACTGAAGGTAGACTTACTGTAGCAGAACAAACTGCACTTGAAGAATCAATCTTAGAAAATCTAATACAAGACGATATGGCTGGAGAAGAAGCTAGATCAATACGTAAATCCATTGAAGAAGAAAATAATCTACTCAAACAAGAGCTCGAAGAGAAGACAGAAATGGTACGCAAACTTAGCACAGACATGCAACAAATTCCAGCGCAAACTATGGAACTTATTTCTTCAGTTTCTGCTCAATTCAAAGAAGAAAACGATCAACTAAAACAAGAAAACGCCAAACTAAAAGAAGACTTGTCAATTCTTGAAGAAAAGCTGAAGAAAAATTCAGCCCAATTAGCTTTGCAAGACATAGATCTTCAAGAAGTAAATGAGAGGTTAGAACAACAAATCTCTGATCTTCAAAAAGAACTATTGTTGTATAAGAAATCAACAGATGATGTTTATGAAGGCACAGAAGAAGGCCTAAGCGATTTGAAGAGAATAAATGCAGATTTAGAAAAACAAATTGAACAATTGAAAAATGAAATAAATCGTCTTACTTTGGCTATACCTTCTGATGGGTTCCCGTTGAGTGATTCTGCCCAAGGAGACCTTACAGAGATAAATCGACGTCAATCTGACGAAATCAAACGTTTGGAAGGAGAACTTGGTAGTTTAATCGACCTGAATGCAGAAGTTCGCCGAGAAAGTCTAAAAACAGGCGATGAATCAACAGACATGAAAATAATTAACTACCAACTTCAATGCCAGATTCAACAATTGTTGAAAGACAACCAAGAACTTAAAGAAAGATTAGAAAACGAAGGTGCAGAGAATTTGAAAAATTTAATTCGGGAGCAAGAAGCAGAAATGCAAGAACTTCGAAATAAAAATAAGGTTATGGCCATTAATCTTCAAGCTAGCAGTTTATCACTTGCTTCAGGAGATAATATTACTGATGAAAAAGCAAAACTCTTAATTGACAAACTTAAAAACGACGTTTTAGACCTTCAATGCGAGAATAATTGTTTAAGAATGTGTTTGACATCCACTACACCTGAAGATGACAAGTTGGCCAACTTAGAACTAGACTTACACTGCCAGAACAAAAGACTTGAGGCTGAATTAAAAGATTTAAGAGATGAGCTAGAATGCATGAGGACTTGTGAAGCAAACAAAGAGTCAGACAGTGAAGAACTTGCAAGACTGCGAGCCCTAGTAGCCGACTTACAAAACAAACTCAACAAATGTCAAGAGCAGTTAGCCCAATCAGGTGGAATGCTACAAGATGAACTAGATAAACTAAGAGCTATGATCGAACAACTTCAACGGGAAAACGCTGATCTAGCCGAAAAGCTCAGAATGGCTACTGAAGACGCAGAAGATCAAATAGCTTGTCTCCAACAGAGAATCAAAGAACTCGAAGCTGATAAGGCAGAGTGCAGAGCAGAATTGGAAAAACTCAGAATGGAAAACAGAGAGCTGATGAACAGACTAGAAGAAGCTGTTCGAAACGCAGCAGTTGTAGAAGCAGAATTAGAAGCTGAAATCCGTAAACTCAGAGCCAGAATTGCTGAGTTAGAATCAGAACTTTTAAAACAGCAACAATTAATAGATCAACTTAGACTTGGTGATGACGGTAAAATTAAAGAATTAGAAGCTCGCGTAAAACAATTAGAAGCTGACAAAGCTCATTTGGAAGCTCGCATAGCTGAGCTTCTTCGCCAAATAGACGAGCTAACAGACAAACTTAACCAAAAAATAAGAAAGGGTTCAGTACAAGAAACCGAATTAGAATCAGAGCTTATTAAACTCAGAGCTAAAGTCAAAGAATTAGAAACAATAATAAAAGATTTAGAAAACCAATTGAAAGACTGCCGTAAAAAGCTTGGAGAATCAACAGATAAGCAACGTCTTATCGATTTAGAAAATGATTTAGCTGATATGACCGCCCAAAGAAACGCTTTACAAAAAGAAAGAGACAACTTACAACAAGAAAACGCCAGATTGAAAAACCAACTAAGCGATCTTGAAAAAGAACTTGAAAACCTTCGAAAACAAAACGCTGAACTGAAAGACATCCTGAAACAACTTCACGCGTGTAGAGCAGAACTAGACGACTTAAAAGCTCAACTTGCAGCTTTGAGGAGTCAATACGATAAACTGAAAGCCGAAAGTGAACAAGATAAAGCTTTAATCAACGCTTTGAAAAAAGAAAAAGACGCTTTACTAAAAGACCTCAAAGATTTGACAGATAAACTACAACTTGCCCCAGTAGACGATTCAGCAGAAAGAGATAGATTACTTGCTCTAATAAAACAACTAGAAGAACAATTAAGAAAATGTGAGGAAGAAGTCGGTAAAGGAAGAAATCTACAAGATGAAATCGACAGATTAAAAGCAGAATTAGAACGTTTGAAAGCAGAACACGCCAAGAAGCTAAAAGAAATGGAAGATGAATACAACAAAAACTTAGCTTTAGCTAAAGAGCAATACGAAAGAGACTTAAATTACCTCAAAGGAAGACATAGTGAAGGTATTGTCCGTTTGCAAAGTTTCCACGAAGAAAATGTAAATGACGCAATTGGAAACTATGAAAGAGAAATAGAAAATCTTCAGAAACAACTTGCAGACGCACTTAAAAAACTGCAAAGTTGTCAAGAAGCACTTAGAGCTAAAGATGATGAAATAAATGCACTCAAGGGACAATTAGCATCACTTCAACTTGCCTTACAATCAAAAGAAAATGAATTAGCCAAACTCAGAAAAGATTTGGAAAATGAAAAGGCTAAATCAGCTTCCCTTGAAGCACAACTCGCTGAAGAAAAGAAAAAATCTGCAGAATGTGATAAACTCAGACAACAATTAGCAGATCTTCAAAATCAATTGGATGCAGAAAAAGCTAAAAATGCTGAACTGGCAAAACAACTAGCAGATGAAAAAGCTAAAATTGCTGATCTGATAAAACAACTTGAGGATGAAAAAGCTAAAGTAGCTGCACTCAACAATGAATTAGGCAAGCTTAAAAGCGAATTGGAAGACGAGAAAAACAAAAACGCCGCTCTTACAAAAGCTCTGGAAGAGGAAAAACAAAAAACTGCTGCAGCACTAGCTGAATTAGACAAACTAAAAGCAGATTTAGCAAATGAACTCGCTAAATTGAAAGATTTAGAAAATCAAATAGCAAAGCTCACTTCAGAGCTTAATGCTGAAAAGGATAAAAATGCTAAGCTCGCCAGCGAGATGGACGCTTTACGTGGTGAACTTGCAGACGCTAAAAAGAGAGCTGCTGATGCTGAAAACGCTTTAAATCAAGCTAGAGGCGACAATTCAGCCAAGGACAAAGATTTAGAGGCTGAAAAAGCTAGAAATGAGCTACTAAATAGACAACTTGAAGAGGAAAGAAATAAAGTAGCAGCTAAAGAAAAAGAAATACAAGAATTAAAAGCAGAAATCAGCGGATTAAAAAGTGAAATAGATGATTTAAACAAAAGAATAGCAGATTTGTTAAAACAAATTGACGATTTAAACAATCAAATCACAAAACTCCAAGGAGATTTAGAAGCCGAAAGAAACAAAAACGCTGATTGTGATAAGCTATTAGCAGATCTTAGAAAACAATTGGAAGACGCTAACAATAAAATATCTGCCTTGGAAGCAGATTTAGCAAATATTAAAAAACAACTGGAAGATAAAATAAAAGAACTAGCCGATAAAGATAAGGAAAACGAAGATTTAAGAAACCAACTTAGAGATAAAGACGACGAACTGCTAAAACTACGAAAAGAAGCAGAAAACTTAAAACAACAACTTCAAGATTGCCAGGAAAAAATAGAAGCAGAAAAAGCTAGACTGGCCGAGCTTGAAAAACAATTACAAGACTTGAAAGCCGAACTTGAAAGAGAAAAACAATTACACGCAGACTGTATGAAAAAGCTCGAAGAAGAAGCTGCCAAAAACAAAGACGCAGCACAGGCTCTTGTCTCCGAACATAAAGAAAAAGAAGCAATTACGCAAAGGCTTAGCCAAATAGAAGACATTAGAAGAAGCACCATTGGCTCCCAAACTTCACGAAGAGAGACATTAAGTAGTACAACTCAAACTGTCGAAAAAGAAGAAGCGAAAGTTCTGACACAAACCGCACCACCAAAGAAGAAACCTAAACCTTGCCCGTGCGCTGAAATTGTCAAAAAGGCAAAAGAACAGCAACAACCACCCTTCGAACAATACCAACCCTTGGAACCACCTCGGCAAATATGTCCACCCTGTGATCCACCCCGTGAACCACCGCGGCAAATATGTCCACCCTGTGATCCACCTCTAAGAGTAATTGAACCTTCTGGCAGAAAGTCAATACAACGTGAACAACCTAAAGAAAAACTGTCAAAAGCTACAGCTTTGATGGTGGATTTAAAATACGAAGGAGGCGTACAAAAAGTAGTAGGACTTAGTAAGAAGACAGTTGTTATGACTTCTATAGATCCTACAAGTGCACAAAGTATGGAAGATTTTGCTGCACATGTTGTATCCCTCGAAGAAGAAAGACCTATTAATTTGAGCAGAAGTATTGAGTGTATTTTGTCGAAGGCCCTCAGGTCTGGTTTAGAGGTATGCTTATTATCACTTTTATAACAAAACTAAACAAAACATGGTTCTCACTCTACTCTACGTGACTTCTGACTGTCGACTCGACACTGCACAACCACCCCCCTCTTTTTCCGTGGACACCAGAAAAAACAGCGCGAAAATTCGAATGTTGTGGAGCATTATTACACTTAAATATAAGTTACAACATTGAAATAATGGCAGTTAATGTTAACATAGATGCTTACAATAATATAAACATAAATTACAACAATCAAATGGAAATATTCGGTGCTATTCTGTAATTTTATCATTATCTGTTATCGATCGTTAAATTAATCGTTTATTTTTAATGATCAAGTTATCGATTGTTTCAATTTTCGTATTCTATAACTACAGCCGTGTTCCTTCGGGTTGTGATAGTGATTTTATGAATCCTGATTCATTTAATCGTGATCCTTTTGAAACAGGATTATAGCAAGAAAACAACACAGTCTAGAGTCAAATGTCAATGTCATATGCAGACTAATGCAAACAATTCTACTTTATTTTATAAATAATCAAATGTCTAGTGTTATAAGGCGATTTCGGGCGACAACCGTTCACTTGCGGTATGTTGCGTTCAGGTACGTTCACACATTCGGGCGCTAGGAACAACATACCTGGTATGCTTGGATCAGTGCTCACAGCTGAACGGGTTTGCGTGTCGGGTCAGCTAGCTGTTCACTATTTAAATCTCTTTTTAAGTCTTTTTTTGAAATGTCAAAAGTCAAAACAGTCGGAGTCGTGGGCTTATGTCAAACAGGGTGACATTATTTTCGTTGTCTTTTTTGGATAAATATGGAAAATACTATCTTTCTCCGTTAATGCATTTTAATTGTCAGACACTATTTTTGACAGTTTTAAATGTCGCAAAATATACATAAGGCGATTTCGGGCGACAACCGTTCACTTGCGGTATGTTGCATTCAGGTGCGTTCGCACATTCGGGCGCTAGGAACAACATACCCGGTATGCTTGGATCAGTGCTCACAGCTGAACGGGTTTGCGAGTCGGCTCAGCTCTCTGTTCACTATTTCTATCTCTTTTTATCATGTATTTTTTTGAAATGTCAAAAGTCAAAACAGTCGGAGTCGTGATCTTATGTCAAACAGAGTGACATTATTTTCGTTGACTCTCTTTTGGACAAATATGGAAAAAACTATCTTTCTCCGTTAATGCATTTTAATTGTCAGACACTATTTTTGACAGTATTAAATGTCGCAGAATATACATAACCTCCAAGCACGGTGTCAACAAGTGAACCATTGATTTTTGGCGCCACCACTGACCAGAGCATACCGCAAGTGACCGTAACTGATCCTAAGAAGTGAACGGGTATGTCGCCCGAAATCGCCTATAACCACTAAGCACGGTGTCAACAAGTGAACCAACGATTTTGGCGCCACCATTAACCATATGTCGCCCGAAATCGCCTATAGTCAGAATTAAAAATGGATTATATTGAAGTAAAAAATAATGTTCTTGGTACATTAATTTGATAACGACAGGATATTACTGATCGATAAATTTCAGTGTGTTATTGACTATCATTAACCAATTTTAATGATCAAGTGACTTACCGAATCCCAATTTGAATTGCAATCGATCATTACCTCGATAATGATCGATAAATGATATTGATTGAGTTACATAATAGCTACGATTAAATACTAAAATCGACGATTAGTTTCGTTGAAATATATCTTCAATATCTGCGTAGGCTCCCACAGTCTGAGTCATGAGAAATATTCGTTTTCCGGGAATGGACTGTGTCATATTTTGAGTCAGAGCTCAACGTTTCGCCCGCAGTCGTATGGAGCATCTTCAGGAGCAAGGGGGATAGTACTGTCTTAAACAAGGTTACCCGACGTGTCAACCACGCTAGAGGCCGAGTTTAAGCAACAAGAGTGGGAGACTCAGTTTACAAGGTTACCCGACGTGTAAACCACGCTAGAGGCCAAATAAACCAAGTGACTGAATCTCCCCCTCTTGTTGCATAAACTCGGCCTCTAGCGTGGTTGACACGTCGGGTAACCTTGTTTAAGACAGTACTACCCCCCTTGCTCCTGAAGATGCCCCATACGACTGCGGGCGAAACGTTGAGCTCTGACTCAAAGTATGACACAGTCCATTCCCGGAAAAAAATATTTCTCATCTTCAATATTACACACTTTATTAGAGAGATATAATTTATTGAACAAAAAATTGTGTGCAGCACCTTTATTTACAATATTGTTTTCAGTACCTTATCAAAACATTCATTACAACAATAAACAGTAATAAAAACATTAATACAACAATAAAAATAATATATTAATTACTGATTACAACAATGAAATATTTTATTATTCGTTTAGAATCTAACATTTGAAGAACTACAAGATTTGCATACCAGAACAACAACTGCAGCCAGCATAATCACAGAACCTATGAAACCGCAAATTTGCTCTTGCATCGACCAACCTAAAGTCGGGTTAATGCGTCGAGTAGCAACTTTAGAAAACGAATTAGGAGCTAGACATCAAGCTGCCGCAGAAAAAAGTGAACACTCATC
The DNA here is from genome assembly GCA_963082715.1 of Harpalus rubripes. Classification (NCBI taxonomy): domain Eukaryota; kingdom Metazoa; phylum Arthropoda; class Insecta; order Coleoptera; family Carabidae; genus Harpalus; species Harpalus rubripes. The sequence goes on from OY720460.1 coordinate 16,757,722, forward strand.
ATGCTTTATGCAAAATATTAACAATTTTTATTTTAGTGCAAATTCTTGATCGTACTCTGCAACTTGAAAAACAACGTCTTGCAGAAATGAAGAATGCGTTTATATTAGAACGAAAACGCAATAATGAGTTGGTGCAACGCATAGGCGCCCAATCTAGAGAAAGTGCAAATATTGAAGTGGAAAGAGATTTACTAAAACGGCAAAGTTCTTATCACGAAGATCGGATGCAAAAATTAATGTTTGTTTATTGCATTATTCTTGTTATAATTTAAGAGTTCTTAGCAAAAGCAACTTTACTAATACATTTTTTCGAATTTAAAATAATCAAAGAAAAAACTTTCTAGTTTCCTTACTCTTAAAGATTTCTGTAACTTTAATTTCACTCAGGATCATGTTAAATAATAGAAAATTATTTACTGGATGGTAAAGGGCGCCGTTTCAAGACAGTAAAGTAAATAATAGTAAATTGTTATAAAATTGGTAAAGACAAAATTACTATAAAACTTACAAATTAACGTGATATAAGTGAACAATATATTTTTTAATTTGTTTGCATTAGAGCTCTAGTTATAAGTAAAATAATTATCGTACCAATTGGTTCGTTATTATTCTAGCATTGTTATATAGAAATAATAAGTATGAAAATGTTGATTACAACAATGAATATATTGATTATAACTCAAGAATATTGATTACAAGAATGAATCCCACAATGAATCCAATATTTAAATACTTACTATTATTTTGCGAAGAATCAAATACACATACAATTCTGAAATCTGTTGTAAAATTGTTGATTACAACAAACGATTTTGATCATTACCTATTGATTACAAGAATGAATCTAAAAAAATTCATCTCAGCAAACACAGTTACGTCCTTATTATGTAATATAGATATAACTCGAATTATCTGTTACATACCTAATAACATTCCTGGAAAGTACATGTATAGACCTATGTCCGCAACATGGTCTATGAGACATCACATCCCATGTATGTAGATATTGTTACGTAAATGTTATATAACAAAAGTATATCACTTCCTTGTAATTATTTGAACATACTACTTACATTGTGAATTTTCATACCTGTGACTTCTTTCTAATCCTAAAGTTAAATATTACATATTATGAAGGATGGTAGGAAAATGTGTAGGTATTAACTACAAAAAATATATATTTAAATATATAGTTTATTACAATACTTATATTACAATACAAATTAAATATAAAACAACTTAATGAATCCATTCTGTTCACATCTGTAAGTCGCAAGATCTGTAAATATGAACAAAATCGCATCTGAAGCTACCACTCTTATGTATAATTTTATATTAATCAACAAGAATAGATGTGTTTTGTCATTTTTTACAGATTTACAGATCTGTAAACTTACGGATGTGAACAGAATCGACCCATAAATTTCACTCAAACTAGTTTAATACAATTTATTAATACAATACGTAAAATATATAATATGTAACGTATATAAACGTTTTTCATTTGAAATTCTAATTTTATAGTATGAAGAATGAAATTAAGCTACATAATGAATATATAGTTACATAAACTAAATTACCGTATGACAAGGCGATTTTGCCTTGAAATCAAAGAATTAGAGCACATATTAGAAGTAAACACACACCACATAAAACAAACAAATACTGCAATGGCTGCAAAAGTAAAATGCGTCGTTGTTAAACCTCTGAACACCTAGCTTGGACAGAAAGAGACCTTGGTCACATAAATAGACCAATTAGATTTGGAATAGATGACACGTGATCAATGCACTATGAATATATTATAAGTACGGTAACATGTATATAGTTATAGGTATGTACCATGTCCAATACCAATGTGACATACCTATCATTTTAGTCTCTTGAGAGATGTCCGACATGGTGTATGTATATTACGTTATAAGTACGTAAATAAATTATATACTACATAGGTTTCAGATTTCACATATCTGGTACATATATGTTAAAACTGTATTTGCTAGGACATACTAAAACTAGCATTTTTGAAGAACAAAAGTTTTGTTTTTGCCAAGAGATCTTCAATTCATATTTTATTTTTTTAAATCTGCTGTAGAAAAAATATAATTATATCTTCTTGTGTAGTAATAGCTATTATTCTGTCTAGAGTAACTATAGAAGAAGAGAAAGCTGAAAGAAGAAAACTTGAAGAAGAACTGCATAAAAAAAAGAATAATGAACGAAGTTTGAAAGCGTTATTGGAAACAGAAAAAGAACGGGCGCAAAGTATTAAAAGCAAAGCAAGCGAAACTATTGACGTAAGTCAATTTTAAAATTTGTTATCTAGTATTTTGTTTCCTTTTTGGTTACATAAAAGATAAGAGTATTGAATTTAGATAAAAATATGTGTAACTATATAAAATTCAGTTATAACAGTTGTGGACTGTGGTTTTTTTTTGTAATGAGGAAAGATGATCTTAATAAAAAAATTAATAAACATTTGCAACATATTAAAAAACGATGTTCAGTTCGAAACAACTTTCTGCTTTTTCAAATGCGCAAATACACCGAGTCACGAGACGAGACGAGACTGGCCGAATGGAACGTCTTGCCATAGGAGTCGTGCCATTAATATCTTCAATTTACACATATTTCCATTTCTAGTATTTATTTGTATATTATTTTGTCCCTCTTTCCAGCTTTTGAGAATGCGACTTGAAAAATCCCTAGACTCTGAATCACAGTTACGTATAAAACTGAGCCAAACTGCGAGTTTCGCCAAAACTGCAATTTCTGGAAAATCCATAGGAGCTTGTACCTGTCATGGTTCCAGTAGATCGCCCAGTCCTGGAAGAAGTTCTGTCGTGGCAAGAAGAAGAAGCTCGTCTCCAGGAAAATCTTGTAAAGATACGTGCGCGAAATAACAAGAGAAGAAATAGTGGGAAAATTTATATTATATATTTTGTGGGATGTTTTGTAAATTATTATTTGTCCAAATAAATTGTGCATATGTCGATAATTTTTATGGTTTATTACCTTCCGTCACCTTTAGGTAAGGAAGGTATTGTCTTTGGTCAAAAAATTCGATGATGAGTTTTTAATCAATAAGCACGTTTTAGGGTCCCTAGAATACGAATTTACTATTTTTACGATGATGTCTGTATGTGTGTGTGTGTGTGTGTGGATGTGTGTGTGGATGTGTGTGTGTGTGTAACAAAATTTTCGTCTGCGATAACTCTAATACTACAGTTACAAAAATTATAATTTTTTCGTGTACTTCTTCGTTACATCCATATGAAGAGCTGATTAGATTTTGGTTACAATTGGTCAACCGGAAGTACCATCATTTGAAGATTTTAACAGTTTTTCTTGAAAAAACTATGTTAAATATAATTTTTTCACATTTGATGTTATTATAAATATTAAAGTATATTTTATTCTCTGTACGATTTGACTGCATTTTATACTTAATATTAAATGGATATAGAGTTAAAAAATTATAAAGAAATTAAATTTCATAAAGTAGCCATAGCTATGAAAACAGCTACTATATTAAGAAAATTCTGATTGAAAGATGTCAGTGTCAAGTGAAATTGACATAGTGTGTTTGTCTTATTGTCTTACAATTTTTACTGGAAATATAGGATCTTTTGCTTTCTGTATGGAATTTGTATAAAATACATACAACTGCTTTAAGGTAATGTACAAGAAATAATAATAATAATAAATCTTTTATTTCTGCAGATACATTACACTGTATATAGAAAACGTCACAAAATAATAATTTTCTGTATGAAATTTGCATAAAATACATGCAACTGCGGGAAGGTAATGTACAAGAAATAGAATATTTAATTTAGCAAGGAACTTTCCGTATGAAATTTGTACAAAATACATAGAACTGACGGAAGGTAATGTGCTGGCCACATCAGATTTTTTTTTTACCTCCCGCTACTCTTAGTAAGAGATGTATAGGGATCGTGCTTAAAATCACATATTTAGGTAAATGACCTTCTACCTTAATCTAATATGAAAAGAAACCATTAGATTTTCGCAATTTATGACATTATAATAATTAAAGATTATTAAGTTTTCTACAGGTTTACATTAATACTTATTCTATATATTTTATGGATAAATTTATAAAATAATCTGAAATTTAAATCCCAAAGCCTACACTTTAATAGTATTTTATATATCAAGGGCGTTACGATGATGATAATGCAGATAGATGTCGTCCGATGGGCATTATCATCTAGTAACGCTCTTGGTGCATACAAGATTTTATGTCTCACTAGAATATGTGAAATAAGTTTTCATTTATAATAATTTTGATTACAATATTGCTCAAGCTTTGGCGTTGCTAATAAAGTTGTTTAATTGTTTTGTTTATTAACAACATTTATTTTTAAAACTCAACGTTCTATATCGTTGAAAATGATAGAATAGATGAATTTGATGTTTCGGAAGATATTTTATCGAAACGGTGTAAAGAAATTATTTTGAATGCTTCTGCATACTTTGAGGAAGACAAATGCATAAATGTTCCCCTAATTATTCCATTCTCGTCTGTAGATCTTATATTTTGAGGTTCGTTTTCACCCCAGTTCTTTATTTCTTATGCACTTATTTCTGAATATTATTACATTTTACAAAGTTTGTACTGGTTTGGATGTGTCACATGTGACGGTAAATAATATAAAAAAATGTATTAAAATAAGGATAAATATCGTCCCCAAAGAATTAGTAATCCGTCATCCGTCAAAAATCAATGCAAAACATTGTAATCAATTTTAAGTATTATAATTAAATTAAAAATGATTTCTGTGTTGTAATTTTCATTATATACCGTTCATATTATTTCTAATTTAATGTCCATAAAGGATGATCGGATTATAATGAGGGCATAATAAACTATTATGCCCTCATATAATGCCCCGGTTGTTATAGATATGTTTGTATACACCGTATCCTAGCAATAAACAGTTCATAATACTTTAGTGAGACATAAACAAATACAACTCCTTGGTTACACAATTCATATCTCAAATGTATGTAACTGACAGATAAATGTCACTGTCAAAGAACTAATCTTTTCAAATTAATAATAATAATAATAATAATAATAATAATAATAATAATAATAATAATGTTTTAAAAAGAAAATAGTAAATAGAACAATAGTTATATGGAAATTAATTTAATACAATTTCCAGCTAAAAGTAAATATATATTAAAATTAATAAAATAAACTTTGGGAGGTATAGTTTTGGCTACATCAGATTTTTTATTAATAGTGATAGTGATACCCACAGTCTACAGTGAATTTATTTTAACATGCTACATATGGTCAATTATTTCCATGGTTACACACTACTGTCAAAAAATGAGAGCAATGTAATATTTGTCCATTTCAAAATGCAACACACAAAATTTGTAGTTTTGTATTATCAGTCGTAATTTCCAATAAATAAGTCTACACACGATTAACAAAAAATCAAAATTTTAATGAAGCGCATCTTAACAAACTTTGGCTTATAAAAATTCATAATTTTAATGAAATAAATGTTCAAAAATACCCACATTTACACTGAGGCAACATCCTAGTCGGTCGTAGAAAGAATTGACACCATTTGTGATGTGTTCTGGAGGTATCTCCTGTCCTGCAATACTATTAATTTATAATGTTGCATTTTAAAATGGACAAATATTACATTGCTGTCATTTTTGGACAGGAGAGTGTAACCATGGAAGTGATAAACCATATGTTGCATGTTAAAATAAATTCTCTGTATATGTCTAAAGGCGATTTCGGGCGACATACCCGTTCACTTCTTCGGATTACTTACGGTTAGTTACGGTATGATATGGTTAATGGTGGCGCCAAAAATCGTTGGTTCACTTGTTGACACCGTGCTTGGTGGTTATGTATATTCTGCGACATTTAAAACTGTCAAAAATAGTGTCTGACAATTAAAATGCATTAACGGAGAAAGATAGTTTTCTCCATATTAGTCCAAAAAAGAGTCAACGAAAATAATGTCACCCTGTTTGACATAAGCCCACGACTCCGACTGTTTTGACTTGACATTTCAAAAAAAGACATAAAAAGAGATAGAAATAGTGAACAGAGAGCTGACCCGACTCGCAAACCCGTTCAGCTGTGAGCACTGATCCAAGCATACCGGGTATGTTGTTCCTAGCACCCGAATGTGTGAACGTACCTGAACGCAACATACCGCAAGTGAACGGTTGTCGCCCGAAATCGCCTTAAATAGATATTTGACTCGCGGTTTCAAAATTTGGTATTATTATTATTCGTGTCCAAGCCATATACATAATATAAATAATTAATACACAATAAATATATACAACATTACAACAAATATTTCTCCCTCCTTAGATACTGAAGTGACCGATTTTCGGTAGCGAAATACCGCATCCGGACCACATGGAGTGAGTTAGCTGCGCTTGTTGTTATATAAATAGTCAAATTTGAAAATTATGGAAATAGGCCTTATGCATCGCCCGGCATTAACTAGGACATATAGGATGTATCTAATAATTGATGTTTTTGGCTTATTACTGAACGCACAAGCTCATACAGATAGATAAATTATGTAAATAAGTTTTTTTTGGAAGTACACCTTCAGTAAATAAGATAGGTACGGATACGGACTGATAAATTTAGACGCCAAATGTAAAATTTACACGTGATGGAAGTTGCATTTATATGTTTTTAGTAAAAAATGTTATTAAAAATAATAGTTGCGTTAGTACTTTTAAATATTTCTTTTGTTCAAAATCAGATAAACAGATGTGAATCCAAAGAAACATGTGCAGAATGTGTTCAGCATCCTAACTGTAGTTGGCGTATTCAAACGGTTTGATATATTACTTTAAAAAAAATTATAAACAATTGTACAATTACATAATTATTTTTAATTATTTTAGGACGAAAAAAACCACTGCAAATCTACATCTCAAGAAGATGTAAACAACGACAATATTATCAACCCTAAAACAGAAGCCAAAATTGTAAAACAAAATTCTGATTTTGGCCAATTGAGTATATCTACTGTAGATTTGAAAATTCGTCCGGGAAGTCCATACACTTTAAAATTTAATTATAAACATAACAAAAATGTTCCAATAGATATGTATTTTATTATGGATATGTCCAGATCTATGGAGGGTTATCGTAAAGCGATATCTAGAGTAGCCGAAAGTTTGGTTACAGAAATGATGAAAATGTCGGAAGACATTCAAATTGGTTTTGGCAGTTTTGTGGATAAAACTGTTGTACCTTATTCAAATGCTTTACCAGATAAGTTAGTATATTCACAATAATTTTTGTTCCTGCTTAATTTGTACAAATTTATGCAATTTACAACCATTTGATGCAATGGCGTAATCAATAAATTCAGAAATACCCTTCGGTTGAACCTTGATGCATACCGGAGGTAGTAGTAACATTATAGCGATCCGATAGAAAACTAGATAGAGCTTGTTTAATTTGCACTGAAGTGGAAATTGTGCCGCTTAGAAACTTATGTCATTTACAACCAGGGACGGATTGGCCAGTCGGGATAATCGGGAATTTCCCGAGAGGCCGCGGCTTTTTGAGGCCGCTGCTCGGTGATTACAAACTAAAATTTGAGTACGTAGCATCATATAATTAACTTAACCGGGTAACCGTTCTTATTTAGATCGTTTTTAATATTTTCTAATTATTGACAAAATTTCTTTCGGTGTTGCAGATATAGTCCGAGGTCGAATGTATGAGGTTTTGATAATTTCCTACTTTTTAGATTGTTAATGATTGGAATTATAGTTAAGGTATTGTCCGGTGTTGGTGTGTTGGTTTACTCTAGGGTACACTGATGTTACTAGTCCTTGGTTCCTTTTCTCTGTTAAATCATCCAAGAACAAAAGGACTGCATGAGATTTTTTCTCCATTGTGAACCTAATATAAAGTATCATCGACATATCTAAGCCAAAGTTTAGGTCTTATATTGGCTGTATCTAGTGTTAATTCTTCAAAAAATTCCTTGTATAAATTGGCTATAACTGAGAAGAATCCATCCATTCTTATACAAAATATCTATCTTTTTCTTGGAAATATGACAAGAATATTTTGTGGTTGTAATTGTATTTAGGACAAAAGTTCTACAAAATGTTTTGAATTCTTCACATACCTATGTTCTTTTTCCCTGAAGTAGCTGAATGATTGGTAATAGAAATTGTGATAGTTTGTAAGTAGGAGAATTTATGGAACTTTTGACGGGTTTCTGAGATGCTTAAATCTTTCTTATGGATTTTTGGAAGCCCGTTCAGGTGTGGAAGCTTGCTAAAATATGAAGTGAGATCTGTTCTTGTTCTAAACGAAATATAATTATTTATATTTCTTGAAAGCACGGTACACTTTGTTTTCTATAGACGTAGTAGAATATTTGCCAAGTTTCTTATAATTTCCTTGAATCAAAAGCTCTTCTATTTTCTGATCATATAAATTGGTATCCAATATTACTGTAACACTTCCATTATCTGCGGGTAGAATTGTGTTATCTTTCAATGCTTTATTTTCTTCGTTTTCAAGAAATATGTAGTGTTTGGTAACAAATGAAATGTTTTCTCAAGAGCTGATAGGCAGAAATAATAAAAATATTATTACTTGATTGTCTTTTGTTTTTTGCAAAACGTATTCAGAAATATGTCGTGTTTGTTATCAAATGATTTGTTTTTTAAAGAGCTGCCATGCATAAATAGTAAATTCGGGTGAGCAAGTTGCGTGGGCAGATTGAGTATGCAAGAGAGTAGTTAAACCTTTGAGAAGACTGTTTCCGTTTACACTTTGGGTTTAAAGTATGCGCAGACAGACTGGATGTATGTAAACACTGTTATAAAACACTATCGGCGGAGCCCTAGGGGAAGCTCGGCGTAAACTAATTTATTACTTTGTTACAATATAATTATAAATAAAAATAAAAAACTGGAGATGAGGCTGATCATGCTAGAATTTTCCCGGGCCGCTAAATCTTCCCAATCCGGCCCTGTTTACAACCATCTTTTACTTGTTGATGTGATGTAAGGCTTGGTAGATTTGTTCAGAATAGACTCATATATTAGAAAACCATAACCTTAACGTTCTGAGCATACTCCGACCTTTTAATTACAGCTTGGGGTTGAAGATAAAAGTTTATACCATTTCAGGATTGAAGAAATAAAACATGAAGGTTCCACCAAACCATACAGCTTCAAAAACCATTTAAAACTAACAAAAAATGTAGATGAATTCTCTCGTAGAATTAACAGCACTCCTATATCTGCTAATATAGACGGTCCAGAAGGAAGCTTGGAAGCACTGCTTCAAGCAACTGTCTGCAACGACGAAATCGGCTGGAGAAACTCTTCTCGCCATTGGATTATTCTCTCTACTGATGACGCGTTCCACGTGGCAGGCGATGGAAAATTGGCGGGAATCGTAGAGCCGAATGATGGAGAATGCCATATAGTAAATGATACATATACGCATGGATTGCTGCATGATTATCCGTCTGTAGGACTAATAGCAGATAGAATTATGATGAAAAGCAAAAATATTCTATTTTTAGTCACGCCTGCTCAAGAAAAACTGTATACAGAGTTGCAGATGAATATACGGAATACATATTTGGGAACTTGGTATGATGATGCCAACATCATAAAAATTTTGACGGATTTTTACAAGGTAAAAACTATAGATTAATATTAGGTACCACATCGCTATATAAGCGATTTTGATGCAAAATTGCCATTTTTATATTTTCCTTCGTAGTCTGTTTTAATTCATATCGGGTTTCGGTTTTTTCATAATTTAATGCATTATTGCTTTTTAGTTTCTTAATTTCTTGAATTGCCAGGATAAAATACAAAACTAAACTCACGATATCACTGTCATTATCCCCTTGATGCCTTGGTCTGTATGCATGTGTGTATGTTGTATGTGTATGTGTTTGTGTGTGTGTGTGTATGTGTGTGTATGTGTCACGACTTTTTCTCTATCGATAACTCCAACACTACAATTTTAAAAATTATAATTCTTTCGTATTCCTCTTCGTTACATCCACATGAAGAGCTGATTAGATTTTGATTATAATTGGTCGACCGGAAGTACCCACATTTTAAGATTTTAACAGTTTTTCTTGAAAAAACACTTAAATATAATTTTTCCATATTTAATGTTATTATAAATATTAAAGAATATTTTATTCTCTATACAATTTGATTACATTTTAAACTTCATGTTCAATTGATACAAAATATAAAGAAATGCAAAAACACTGGAAACAGCTAATACAAATAAAAAAATTCCGATAGACAGATGTCAATGTCAAGTGCGATTGATATAGTATGTTTGTGTTATAATTTTACTGCAAATATATAATCAATTCTAAGAACTTTCTGTATAGAATTTGTACAAAATACATAGAATGAGGGAAGGTAATGTATTGGAAATATAGAATCTTTCGCAAGAAACTGTCTGTATGGAATTTGTATAAAATACACAGAACTGACGAAAGATAATGTGCTGGCCACATCAGATGTTTTATTTATTTATTTGGAACCACTTTAGGGTGGGCCTATAAATTTGTAACACGTATTCATTAACACCATGTATAATGTGGTTACAACTTTGATGTGACCCAAGCAGCGTACACACTCGCGCTTTCACTGTCTTGCTTTTAACGTGTGTAAGTAACGCTGACACCATGGACTGACTTTATTAAAAATTATTAAATACCAAATATTTTATTATCTTTATGCTTTTGCTTTTACTTTTCTGCTTTGTCAAATTCGGGAAGTCATTGACTAAATGTAATTTTTAATTTCAGAACACGACAGAGCTTATATCATTTGACAATAACTTCCCTCCAGAATATTTTACCATAAAAATGAGTACCCCAAACTGCGATTTTAAAAACAACACTTGTTACAACAAAATAGACAAAACCTTCAAACTGACTGTTAAAATAGATCTCCACCAATGTCCAAAAGATGGCAACTACAGCCAAACTTTTTTCATAAAACCTGGGGGTTTACATGAAAGAATAACAATACATACACAGATGCTTTGTGACTGTCATTGTGAACATTCAGGTACAGATTTTATACCCAGTTCTGAAGAATGTAACCAACAGGGCGACAAGACATGTGGTGTATGTAAATGCAAGAAAGGTAAAATTGGTAACACATGCCAATGTGACGAAAATGCAAATCATACACATGATGATAAAAATTGTGAAAATTCTGTGACAAACGAAATTTGCTCATCAAACGGCGAATGTAACTGTGGACAATGTTTTTGTAATGATATGTTCACTGGTAAATACTGCGAATGCGATACAAAAAAATGTTTAAATGGTCAAAAAATATGTTCTGATAACGGTTATTGTGACTGTGACAAATGTATTTGTAACGAAAATTGGATAGGACGAAAATGTGATTGTTCCAAGTTAAAAGATAATTGTATGGCAGCAAATATCGAATGTTCCGAAAATGGCCACTGTAATTGTGGTAAATGCATTTGTAATGATAACTACAGAGGGAAATTTTGTGAAGATTGTATAAATTGTCCAAAAAAATGTACCGATTTTGAGTATTGTGTTAAATGTTATTACAACGATGAAAAGTGTGAAAATTGTACCAAATTTAATATTACAACTAATGAAAATTTTAATGAAACTTGCACCCATAAATTGCATAATAATTGTTTTGTTAAATATGTTTTTACTTATAACGAAGAAAAAGCTACAGCGATAATACTAACAAGAAAAGAATGCACAGCCACCAAAGCTGGATTGTCTTGTAAGAATTTTTTTTATGTTTTTACTATTTTTATGTATGTATAATAATTTTCAGATGCATTATACGCGTTGTTGCCATTTCTTCTGGCTGGACTCATAGGATTAGGTATATGGTTAGCAATAATCCAAATACAAAACAAAAGGGAATATCAGAAATTTTTAATTGAAAAAGAAAAAACTAAATGGAATGCAGAAACTAATCCTTTATTTCTAAATCCAATTTCTAATTTTCAAAACCCTGTGTTTGGAAAAAAAGAAGATTAAGTTTTACAATATTGTACACAGTTTATAAATAAAGACATTACAATTATTGCAAATTATGTTCAGTAGTTATTTCGACATCGCAGATTTTAAATATGATAAGTATTTGGATTAATTCTTGTTCATTCAATTGTTATAAGATTTTTATATTGCATTACACAGTTATTAAATGAAGACATTGGAATTGTTGCAATTTATATTCAATAGTTAAATCGACATCGTAAATTTTAAATATGATAAGTATTTGGAATAATTTTTGTTCGTTTAATTGTTATAAGGAACTAAATTATCTTATAAAGGTTCCAATGTATTACGACACTTTTTACCTTCCGTCACTAGGTAAGGAAGGTATTGTCTTTGGTCAAAAAATTCATTGGTGAGTTTTTGATGAATAAGCACATTTTAGGGTCCCTAGAATATAATTTTACTATTTTTACGATGATGTGTGTGTGTATGACAAAATTTTCGCTGCGGTAACTCTAATACTACAATTCCAAAAATTATAGTTCATTCGTATTCTTCTTCGTTACATCCATATCATTATGAAGAGCTGATTAGATTTTGGTTATAATTGGTCAACCGGAAGTACCCTCATTTGAATATTTTAACAGTTTTTCTTAACAAAACGATCTTAAATATCATTTTTTCACATTTAATTTTATTATACTTATTAAAGAATATTTTATTCTCTATACGATTTGACTGAATTTTATACTTAATATTAAATGGATATAGAGTTAAAAAATTGTAAATAAATTAAATTTCATACAGTAGACAGCTATGGAAACAGCTACCTACTATATTAAGAAAATTCTGAAAAGTGTGTTTCTCTTATAATTTTACTGGAAATATAAGATCTTTTGCTAGAAATTTTCTGTATGGAATTTGTATAAAGTACATACAACAGCCGGAAGGTAATGTGCAAGAAATAGAATCTTTTACAAGGAACTTTCTGTATGAAATTTGTTCAAAATACATAGAACTGACGGAAGGTAATGTGCTGGCCACATCAGATTTTTTATAATAAGGAAAATACTTTGAAATTTTTTATCGTTACGTTTTAATATTACTAATAGTTTCTTCTGTGAATTTCCTGTGAATTCATTTCAAGGAAACCAACAGCCACAAACTAAATAAGGAAATAACTGATAACAAATCTCGGTTTACCTTAAACAAATATACTCTCAGATGTGAAATCATTTTTGTAAGGTACTTCAGTCTCATAACAACAATGAGGACAAAACATGTTTTAAGTTTAATGTTAATAAATTCGTTGTTAAGTTGTTGTTTGGCTCAAAACAAGTGCGTCACCAAGGAAACGTGCCGAGAATGTATACGAGAGGCGGACTGTACTTGGTGTATACGAGAAGTAAGTATATGCATACGGATAAACAACATTGACCCGTCCTGTGGTGCTCTCTCCACTATATCTTTGAGTGCCCGTGAGATGACTGGTATAAAAGTATAAGAGCTGTCAACTACAATGACACAGTTACATTTAAAATGATTGACAGCAATCTATTATCGCGTATTTTAACTGTACATAGGGAGTTGTCAAAGTCATCAAATTGTCATCTGTGTATAAGATTTTATTTAATTATATAGTAGCATTTTTATTAAAGGCGATTTCGGGCGACATACCCGTTCACTTCTTCGGATTACTTACGGTTAGTTACGGTATGATATGATTAATGGTGGCGCCAAAAATCGTTGGTTCACTTGTTGACACCATACTTGGTGGTTATGTATATTCTGCGACATTTAACACTGTCAAAAATAGTGTCTGGCAATCAAAATGCATTAACGGAGAAAGATAGTTTTTTCCATATTTGTCCAAAAAAGAGTCAACGAAAATAATGTCACCCTGTTTGATATAAGACCAGGACTCGGACTGTTTTGACTTTTGACATTTCAAAAAAAGACCTGTTAAAAAGAGATAGAAATAGTGAACAGAGAGCTGACCCAACTCGCAAACCCGTTCAGCTGTGAGCACTGATCCAAGCATACCGGGTATGTTGTTCCTAGCGCCTGAATGTGTGAACGTACCTGAACGCAACATACCGCAAGTGAACGGTTGTCGCCCGAAATCGCCATAAGTAAATTAACACACCCTGTATAAAAAAGTGATAATGATAATATATTTATTTTTAATGTGAACACTCATATATCAATGCAATTTTCCTATTAATCATTTTTCTAGTAAAAGATAATATTTACATTTTAAATTCATTATCTTATTTATATTACATATATACAAAAACCGTTTATTTTATTTTAAATAAAATAATACACTTTGCCATTTTTTTCTTCCTCTTCTTAAAACCTCCCAACCAATTTGCTTTTGCAATGTTTTCATACTAATTTAAAGTTTTAAGAACTGTTAAAACTATCAAATTAATATGTGGTGACTTCAAAACTGCCAAAACTGTCAATCAAATTACAGTGACTTGAAAACTGTCAAATTAATTTCAAGCTGACTAAAAAACAGACAATTCTGTCCATTTTTTTTAAACCTCTCAACAGTTATAAATCCCAATTACAGAGAGGTTTACATATACAAACATCCATGCCTTAGTGGGATTCGAACCCAGAATCCCTAGCGTAGTCATGACTGAGCCGATGCTCTCCGGTGATTCCAAAATGCTCTCTGGTTACAAAAATCGAACAAAAAAATTGATTATCTAAGTTGTAACTAACTTTGGCAACAAATGACAAATATATGTGTAAATGATAGTGAAATTTTGCTTTTCACAGCCAATGTAATTTTCTTCGTATTTTAGCATAGTTCAACACTTCCAAGATGTCAACTCTCATCGTCAACTACTTGCCCTTTAGTCAACAAAGTCAACCCAAGGTCAACCGGTCAAACCACTGAAAACCGTCCCATACAATCATCAGGTAGTGACGCAGTCCAAATTAGTCCTCAGAAACTCAAACTAAAGTTGAGACCAGGAGAGACGTATAAATTCAATTTCGAATATGCAGTAGCGAAGGACTATCCAGTGGACTTATATTACGTCATGGACTTATCCGCGTCTATGATAGTCCACCAGAAAAGACTAGCGAAACTTGGAAATCTGTTGGCCCAAACAATGAGGAATTTGACAAGTGATTTTAAATTAGGTTTTGGAAGTTATGTGGATAAAACGGTTATGCCTTTTACTAGTGTACATCCAGAATTGTAAGTATAAATATTGGCTGTGTTTCAGGAGACGGAAATGTGTGCCTACTTGAACCTAATAATTAAATGTAAGTACACGCTAAAATGCCATCACCGCTTATGTAGTCAATTGCGTACAAAATTTAACATAATGCACGTTAATTTATAGGTTGAAATGGTATATACTTAACAATAACCTAACTTATTATTATATTTATTATTGCTCAATTGGCTTCGAATCTACATTTTGTTTCAAAATTAACCCTTCATTTCTAGATGACTTCTTTCATCCAGTCATGTTCTGACCCCAAATCGTCTAACAGAACCTCTTCTTTTTTTACTTCTCTCTGAACTTACCTGCACGATATCCTTTATTATTATTATATCATAAGAGGTGGTCTTCTGTGGATCCCTGTACTGCGACCTGTAGATCTATTGTACCCTCCAGATTTACTCCTATTCTAGGAGTCCTGTTTGTTTAATTTCTTCAGATCTAAATCTTTTAGCATATCCTGCTGGGTATTTTCTGCCCCAGGATATTATATCTGCTGCTCGTAAAGGCTTCACAGTGACATATATGGTGCTGAGGGGGTTTTTCCTTTTCTCTACACCCCCTGCATGTTGTGTTTTGTGTTAGTCCCATCGTGTGCATGTATTCGTTTAGTAGACAGTGTCCTGTTAGAAATCCTGTTATTAATTAACGTCTTGTTTGCTCATTAGGAGCAAACGTTCCGTTCTTTTCTTGGTTGGTTCATTTAGGGAGACCTTTGAGTGTCTCTCCAACCAGTGATTCTTGTGCCATTGATTCAGCAATGTTTTTATTTCCAGCTTAACTGTCTCCGCTGAGATTAATAAGTCGGTGAACGTTAAATACGTACGTCATAATTGGTGATGACGTTTTAGCCTGCACTACATTTCATTTTAGGTACACATTAACGTATCCCTAGACCTTCCATAAATAATCAAATAAAACAAAAATGACCGTACAGCATTTTTTTCTTCTAGATTGGCAAATCCTTGTAAAACAAACGAAGGTTCCGCATTGATTTGCAGCCCCACTTACAGTTTTAAAAACCACTTGCCTCTAACAAATGACTCCAATACGTTTACAGAAGAAGTGGAGAAAGCACCACCTTCTGGCAATATGGACAAACCAGAAGGTACTCTCGACGCGATTATGCAAACAATTATGTGCAAAAACGAAATCGGCTGGCGATCAAAAGCACGCCATTTAATGATAATATCAACTGATGAAGACTACCATATAGCAGGGGATGGAAGATTAGGAGGGATTGTAGTCCCAAATGATGGACAATGTCATATGGAAAATGGACAATACACAAAAGCCAATGTTCTAGATTATCCCAGCATAGGACACATAGCGCATAAAGTTAAGGAGCATAATATGAATTTAATTTTTGTGATTGCCAGTAGTAATCCTAGAATCATCCAGGCTTATGAAATACTGACGAAAAGAGTGGACGGATTTTTGGGATTCTTGGATGAAAAATCTTCTAATGTCGTTGAATTGATTAAAGATTTATATGACGTAAGTATGATAACATGTCACATAAGTTATGTATTGAAGCTGCTTATTACTACAACAATAATTTAAAAACTTTAACGAGTCTGGCGGATTTTAATATTTATTTTGCACCTTAATTGTTTTCACTTTGGGGCTCCAACAGATTGTTAAACATCGTTTTTGTAACTCCAAAAAGTTTCAATATAAAATTATGTATGGTGCAATTTCGAAAGCAGGCGTCGTTGAACCTGTTAGAGTTTTATACACAAAATTTCAAGCCAGTTACTTACTTTTTTGCGCTTTCATGTATCAGCGCAATCTCTTAACGACCCTTACCCCTTGTTGTGATTGTGAGTAAGTTTAATCCCTAGAATACACGCTATTTGATACAGGAGAAGAACTAGTAGCTTTTTAATATTATTTAATTAGAACGAAAAACAGATTACATTTAAGACGTTTATCTAAATTATAATAGTAGTGTTGTCACAGAGTGTTGTTATTGTTACCATGAAAACATATGTGACAGTTACAACACCCATTCTACGACATTCCGCCATTAAGGCGTATGTACCATCGGCTTCCAGCTAAATCTCGTGCGAGCTGCCTTCAAGCTTCGCCGTTGCGCGGCTATTATAACAATATAGACTAGGTGCATATTTATTTTAAATTGAGCGATTGTTGTTGCCCTCTTATTTTCCGGCATTCACGTTCCCGAGGGCTTGTCTCTCAGCCGTTTGTAGGCTCTGTGTATGAGTGACTGGCGCCCTTACCACCCTGATTTCCGCGATGACCACGCCGTCTCCACTGTTTAGCTGGCCGGAGCCTAAACCTTGCTCGGGAACTCACACCTAGGCCTAAGTTTGGTTTTTGTAATTTTCCGGTTCTGTCACCTCTGGAGGTTGTGCTTGTTGAATTTTTAATATTAGATGAATGGTGAGGATGAATATTTTGCCTGCACGGGCTGTCACATACAATTAGTGTGGTTATTGTAAAGATTATTTGCTTATTCATTTAATAAATATTATTATTTAAAGAATAAATAAATATGCAGACAATTCCGTGGCAAATAATATAGCAAAGAAAGAGACGTAAACTTTATAGAATTAAAAATTACGTGGAAGTTAGTACCGTACAATTTAATAGAATATTCCGTAACATAACAACGACCGTGCTTATGGTTCAAGTGGTCAGGTTATGGTCACTGAAAAGTGGTTGTGATTCGGAACATCTTGGTTAATTTGTGTCGGTAAAGCAAGGAACCACCGCGTCATTAGAAACAAGTGACAACATAAGTTATACTAACGTAAATATTATACATATTAGTATATAGTAATTATATGTTTATACAATATTATTTATGATATTATAAGAAATAACAATATGACCACAACAACCACAAAAAATTTGTGGTCGTCGAGGTCACGAAAAAGTAACCAAAACTTTCAGGAACCACATTTCAAAATTGAACCGCGATCCTTAAATTATGTTTAGGTTACATTAAGGAACGCATAACCAGAACCTTGGTCACCGCGGTTAAGTTACGGAATATACTACAAACAACATTTTAGAATGTGTCGCACTACATGTTATTATGTAAACGACAAAATATCAGAAGCCCAAATAATGCCCACTCATAGTTTTGGGCGATCCAAAATAATACCTGAAAATATCATAGTTGACGGTTGAAAAGCTTTCAAATTCAAATTGTACACACGTGGTGCATTTGTAAACACACAAAAGACATCCAGCGACATCAGTCATTCAAGTTACCAACAAAATTTGTCTTTTGTCGTTCTTTTTACTTCATAAAAATCTCACTTGATCTCAACTCAGTTCATGTCAAACTCATCTCATTTTGAGATAAGATGAGATTAGGTAAATCATAAAAAGAACGCGACTATAGACTACATATTTATTTTAAATTGTTGTTGCCTTCCCGTTTTCCCGCATTTACGTTCCCGAGGGCATGTTTCTCAGCCGTTTGTAGTGAGTTACTGGCGCCCTTACTACTCTCAGAGACGTTGGACCATGCCGTCTCCACTGTTTAGCTGGCCGGAGCCCAAACCTAGCTCGGGAACTCACCCCGGAGCCTGCGTTTGATTTTTGTGTCCCCAAAGGTTAGAGCAGTCTTTCGTTACGTTATAAATTGTTGTAGTAATAAGCAGATTCAGTACACTTTCCTTAACCCTCGATCACTCGCGAGTAGAGACAGATCTCATAAGGGTACACTTATAGGCGAGGGAGGGTGGTAACTTAAGCCAGACAGAGCGCGAAACAGCTTTAAAAACAGGTTCTAAACAGCTTGGAAACAGCTATAAACGGTCTAGAAACATCTTTAGAACAGCTATAAACATGTTGGAAATAGCTATAAACTGCTTAGAAACAGAGCTTCAGAACAGCTATAAACAGCTTGTTTGTTTGTTGTTGTTGTTTGTTCAATGGGGGGGCCTTACAGCCGCGCGTACTCAGGCCTACTGGCCCATTGTACTTTCCCTATACTCAGGATCCCTTAGCTAAGTCCTGCCGCCTCCACGAAGGTGGCAAGCCTATTGTAAGAGATCTTCTGGATTTCATGAGGCACTGGAAAGAGAACCTCCATGTGTCTCCTTCTGGTGGCAACTAGTGCTGCACATTCACGTCTAGACCGCATCTTCTGCACGAATCGTCATCGATTATGCCGATCGTCCTTAGATGTTTGTTAAGAAAATGCCCCGTGAGCATTCCAACACAAATTCTAAGTTTTCTTCTACTCAGTTGTAACAGATCCTTGGCTTTCCTTGGAGCAGGTCCAGGTATGAAGAGCTTTGATTGTCTCAAGCCCGGTTGTTCTGACCAGTATACTAGATGTTGGGTGGTCATCCAGTTCCTGATCGTGTGTCTAGTAAAGCTTTTGGGGAGCCCGAATGCTGGCTCCGGCCCAATATAGGCCCTGTCTGAGCCATCACGTGCCAGAGCGTCAGCTTCTTCGTTCCCCCTTATGCCTTTATGACCAGGTACCCACGCAAGTTTCACAGAGTTAAACTGTGCGAGCATCTCCAGCTTTCTCCGACACTCCAAGACTAGTTTTGAGGTCAAACAGCTTAGAAACAGCTATAAACAGCTTGGGAACAGCAAGGGTTTTAAGTTTGGAAACGCGCGTTTCCAAACTTAAGACCCATTGTAGTTACTCTATAGACGTCTTAGTTATAAGAACAATAGAACATTAAATGAATAAGTTTCCGTAAGTATCCGTTTTTATTTTAAAAACATAAAGGTGGCTTGTTCAATTACGCCGAGTGACGTAAATGTGTCTCATTAACCATAAAGGTACCTCACGTGCGACGTAAATGTGTCTCAAAGCTGTTTAGAACCTGTTTTAAAGCTTCCGTTTGAATGAAGCAGACAATGTTGCGTTTGAAAAATTGACACTATTCTGGACTTCCATTGTCTTTATTTTAATAAAAAGTAATAATACACAACGTTTCGATTGCTAAAGTATCTGCAATCGTCATCAGGTGAATACTAACAAACTTAGAGACTACTGGAGCTTATATACTAAAGACATGATTAATGAAGCGTACACATTGCAAGTAAGCGAAACACAATTAACAAATGAAAACACTATAGTAGTTTAACTACATTCAAACGTCCAATCAACGGCCTTCACACGTTTCCTATGTCCACACTTGGTTGGCTGAAGACTTCCTTGTTGTTGTTGATGACTGCTGCCTCTTTGAATTTTCTTTTGTACCAGTGTTCCTCTTTGTGTATGATCTTCGCCTCAGACCAATTCATTCTATGTTGGTTTTCCCAGGAATGTTGTGCGATGCCGGATCTTGATGTTTCTCCTCTCTGTGTGTGAATTTGGTGTTCTTTCAGTCTGACTTCCAAAGGTCTCCTGGTTTCCCCCACGTATGACTGGCCACACTCACACGGCACTTGGTAGACGCAATTTTTGGAGTCTCGACTGGACTGTGGTCTCGTGTCAGAGATCATACTTCTGATGGTAGTTGATGATCTGAACACTGTATGGATGTTGTAATTTCTTCCTATGCGTTTTATAGTCTCAGATAAGCCTCTGACGTATGGGATGCTGAGTAGCGCTTTCGGTGGTTCTTCTTTTCTTGGTTGCTGGTTTCGGTTGGATTGGTGTTTAAAAATCTGCTCTTCTATAACCTTTTTTGGGTAGCCGTTTTGTATTAGGTCCCTCTTGACGTTTTTGATTTCTTCTTGAAGTCCTTTCTCTGTGTTGCATAACCTGTGAGCTCTGTCGATTAGAGACTTTGCTACTCCTTTCTTCGTTGTTGTGGAGTGATTGGATGCATGATTCAGATATTGGCCGGTATGTGTTGGTTTTCTGTAGACAGCTGTCTCGATCATTCCATTGTTTTTCTTCACGTAGACGTCTAAGAATGGCAGTGAGTTCTCCTTTTCTTTTTCCATGGTGAATTTGATGGATGGCTTGATGTTGTTCAGATGATGAAGGAAATGATCCAGTTGTCGATCACTGTGGTTCCAAATTATGAAAGTATCGTCCACATACCTGAGCCATATCTTGGGTTTAAATTTCGCTTTCTCTATTGCCTGAGACTCGAACCAATTCATGTAGATGTTGGCGATGACAGGTGATAGAGATGAGCCCATAGGGAGGCCGTCATCCTGAGCGAAGAATCTGCCTTTTTCCTGGAAATATGAGTTCCTGAGACAGCATTCTAGTAGCTTCATTATTCCTTCTACTGGTAGCGTGGTCCTTTCATGTAGGTTTTCGTCTTCTTGGAGCTTCTTTCGAATGATTTCTAGTGCTTCTTCAACAGGAACATTGGTGTATAAACTTTCCACATCGAAGCTGACCAATTGATCTCGCGGTTGCAGTTCTAATGTCCTCAGAATTTCAACGAAATGCTTGGAGTCCTTGTTTTAAAGCTGTTTCGCGCTCTGTCTGGCTTAAGCTACCACCCTTCCTCTTCTATAAACGTACCCTTGTAAGATTGAGTGGGTGAGTGGGTGATCACTCTCATGTTAGATTTTATCTAATTTCAAATATATTTATTCAGAATTTATTGCTATCATAAAAACATTTCCTTTTATTTTTCAGAAAATTGTCGAATCAGTAAAAATATCGGACAATTCAAACAGCAACATTGAAATAAAATATTTTTCTGAATGCCATGGTTCCCATCCTCTTAAAGAAACCTCAGAATGCAAGAATCTCAAAACAGGAGATCGAGTAACATTCAATACCGAAATCACTTTAGTAAACTGTCCAGAAAGTTCTCAAACTCGTTCACAAATCTTCCAAATCAAACCTGGAGCCTTGGAAGAAACTCTCACAGTAGAAGTAGAAATGTTATGCGATTGTGATTGTGAAAAAGAAGGAACACCAAATGCGGAAGAATGCAACAACTCAGGAAATCTTCAATGTGGGATTTGTAGTTGTAACACTGGTAAATTTGGTTCTACTTGCCAGTGCGAAGAACAAAACAGTGACAGAAATATTACCAACTGTCGAATAAACGACAACAGTCCCGTCTGTTCTAATCTAGGGACATGTGTTTGTAATAAATGTTACTGTAATCCTCGCGCAAATCCAAAAGAAGTTGTTTCTGGCAAATTTTGCGAATGCACAAACTATTCCTGCCCGAAAAAGAACAACATTTTGTGCTCCAACAATGGAGAATGTATTTGTGGCAAATGTACTTGTAATGCAGACTATTCTGGTGAGGCTTGTCAGTGTCACAAAAAGAGTTGTATCTTTAACGGCAAATCTTGTAACAATCATGGGGATTGTGATTGTGACAAATGTGTTTGTGAAAAGGGTTATACAGGGAATTATTGCGAAATATGTCCAAATTGTAATGATGCCATATGCGAAGGAATCAAAGATTGTGTTGAATGTTTATCGTATAAAACTGGCATATATAATGAAGAAGATTGTAGTGGAAATTGTAGCACGCTGAATGTTACTGTTGTGGAAGATATTTCAAAAACAAAATATCCAAATGAAAAAATGTGTCGAGGAATTGATGACCATTCTTGTGTATTTTCGTATAAATACTATTATGGTAACAAGAATTCTTTAGTAATTTTAGCTGAAAAAGATAAGCTTTGCACTGAAGCTGTGAATATTGGAGGTATGTACATTAAAAATATTTATCTTGTTTACTTTAAAACTATTTAATATTATTTTACAAAATTTGTTATCTAAAGGTTTTCCAACATGCCCGTTTCAGCTAAAATATTTTCCAAGCTGTGACACTTCCGGGTCAACCGGAAGTAGCCCCCTAATACATTATTTTAAAATGAATACCAGATTTTTTATTTTATGATTGAATTCAGCCGAAAATATTACATATAAACAATAAAAATATTTTATTTATGATCAATCATTTCCGGCCTAATTCAACTTTTCTGGTTTTTTATCTAATATCGGACAAATATTTCCAACAAGAGCCTAGTAGTCAGAACGGCAGAGCCCCCGAAGGTGCACAATATCTTCCAAGTGGAAAATTAGAATCATTTTTTATATATTTTTTTTAAATCCTTTTAATAACAATACCTAACGCTCAAAACTCAAGTCCTTGTACATGTTTATTAAACTTATTATTGCTAGGATACGATGTAGGTATATAAACATATCTATAACAACCGGGGCATTATATGAGGGCATAATAATTCATTATGCCCTCATTATACTCCGATCATCGTTTATGGACTTTAAATTAGAAATAATATGAACGGTATATAATGAAAATTATATTCTTTTTAATTATAATTCATTACAATAATAATAATAATAATGATTGATTACAACAATTAATACATTAATTGATTAGGTACAACAATTAATATAAGAAAACAGCTTTGAAAGCACAACACAGAAATTATTTATAATTTAATAATACTTAAAATTGATTATGAAAAGGGCCTTAAACAGCAATTTACTTTCACCATACATGTAAATAGTAAGTACGTCGAATTGCAGACTGCAATGTTTTGCATTGATTTTGGACGGATGACGGATCACAATTTTTTTTGGGGACGATATTTATTCACGTTTGAATTCATTTGATATTATTTACTGTTACATGTGACACATCCAAAGCAGTACAAACTCTCTAAAATATAATAATATTCAGAAATAAGTGCATAAGAAATAAAGAACTGAGATTTGTCATGTGAAAACGAACCTCAAAATATAATACTTACATCTTCTACAGACGAGAATGGATTAATTAGGGGAACATTTATGCTTTTCTATTCCTCAAAATTATGCAGAAGCAATCAAAATAATTTCTTTACACCGTTTCGATAGAATATTTTCCGAAACATCAAATTCACACATTCCAAAATAGGCTTTATTGGCTAAATTTAGTCTCCTCTGTATTTCCATTTCTTCCGAACCGTCTTTTGAAATATTGCTGCCTAGGTATATGAAATTTTCGACGGATTCTATCCTCATATTCTCTTCATTAATACTTTCTAGTTTTTGGCTTTTTCTTGTTTGTCTTAAGATTTTCGTTTTCTCTGTGTTAATTGTTAGACCAACCTCTTTAGCTTTATCTCTCAAACATAGAGTCATATCCCTGTCTGAAGTCTACAAATATTTGATATATATCAATGTCATATGCCCATTCTTTACTGAGAGTCGGTTTGACTGTAACTCCCTTGGTACATAAAATACATTTAAACTAATATAACGACCCGGGTTAGGAGCAGTTGGTTTTGTTTACACTACTATTATTTATTTATAATCGACATTTTTGTAAAATGTAATTTCTAATTCAATATGTAAATTTAAAGTCGAGAAAATTTGAAACACTCGTTTTTTAAATGCAACACTTTATTTTTATTATTTAAATGAATTCTTTGTTAAAATGTAGGTGTAGTTTATACAGTTCCATATTAAGTTTTTTTTTTTAGGTCTCATTGGATGGATTGTAGGAACAATTCTATTGGCTGGTCTCATAGCATTATTAATCTGGAAAGCAGTGACTACAGTTTATGACAGAAGAGAATACGCGAAGTTTGAAAACGAACGCAAAAATTCCAAATGGAATACTGGAGAAAATCCATTATTTAGAAGTCCTGTTACTACTGTAATTAATCCTCTTAACAATAGTCATGATTACGATTAATTAAAATTTGTATATTGTAATTTTAATTTATTATTTTCAAAATAAACTGCCAAGCAAATAAAAAATTTCATTTTGTTTTTGTTAATTGTTCCTCTAACAATACAGCTAATAGTTGAAGGTCATGTCCAATGTAACATTTTGGCATTTACTATGTAGTCATGGTGAGTGCCGACTTAAGACATTATGCCGCCCGGGGCTAATTTTTAAAAACCACCATTCTCAACAAAGAAAAAATCGTTTTTCCAACATCAAGCTGCCAAGAGCCAGGGGAAAAAAGATAAATGTTACAAATTTTGTTTTTTCATTACGCGAATTTTAAAGTTTGAAACCCCATCTAATGCTTTTGGAATGACAAAGTGTATTAATCTTATTTCGAAACTCAGATTGGCCATTTCTGAAAATTATTATACCCACAGATGGGTCAAGTTTCAACTTATGTGAGACCTAACTGAATTTCTCCGTAATTTTTGTCGGTTTACGGTTTTCGATTCAGCTCCGGTACGAAGTCCTGGTTTAATGAAAGGTCTCGTCGAATAGATTATAGGTAGAAATTATGAAAGTCCATGAACTCCCATATTTTTGAAATTCAATGACAAGCTATGGGAATTGGTTCTGAAACGATGGTTAATAGAACATTTCAAACGTTCGCAGGAAAAATCTTTTTCGCTACATCAGTCACTTGTCCAAACTTTTCGTGTCGTTTGGTGGTTTTATTAATTGTGTAATTCAGTGGTTAATTTTTAGCGACTGGTTAAAAATTGTATCCAATTGTTTGTCATATTATGTCAACACAGGTACTTAATTGGTTAAATTTTTAACAAGTTGCGAAAAATTAACTACTAAGTTACGGAATCTCATCAGATAGCCACTAA
Source organism: Harpalus rubripes (assembly GCA_963082715.1). Classification (NCBI taxonomy): domain Eukaryota; kingdom Metazoa; phylum Arthropoda; class Insecta; order Coleoptera; family Carabidae; genus Harpalus; species Harpalus rubripes. Next base: position 16,783,479 of record OY720460.1, read on the forward strand.
CACCGCTCTTAGCTTAACAAATTTCTATTTAGTACGAGTACTGAACAGAAATCGGCTGACCAAGTTATAATTTGCGCATATTGCTGTCGAACATTCGTCTTTTTATACCCTGACGCTTGGACCGTCATCCTTTTTAGATCTTGTCTTACAATTTCTGAGGCCTGTATCTTAGGATTGTTACCGTTTTGCCTCCTTTACAATACTATTTAAAAGCGCCCACCTTCAATCTATAAGTACCAATCATCTTATTTTGCTAGAAAATGGACATTCATCATTTTTCTCCTGGCTCTTAAATTTGCTTTAATTAATTTTTTTTAAATAATTTAAGAACGTGCTCTGCTCGGTGTACCGCCCTTTACGTATCTACCGCCGGGGGCAATAGACCCCAAAAGCCCCCCCCCTCCGGCACTGCTCATGGTAATTACTTACTACTTATTAAATTCCTTAAATATTCTACTAAAATTTAAGATAAGTTATCAGGTCAATAATAAATTATTATTTTCCTTACAACAATTTTTTAACCATAATTAACATGTGATTTACATATGTAATATGGAAATACCAAACCATACAAACCGAATAAGATATAATAATCACTTTCTACTTCCGATGGTGACTAACTATTTGTCATTTGTTCTGTCTTCGCTTACTGTACGACAGTGTATTGTTTGTCATCATGGAGAGAGGAAAGAATCAATTGTGTTTGTTAATATTTTTGTTTGTTTTTTGTGTTATTGAGGCTCAGAAAAAATGTGCAACTAAAGAAACTTGTGGAGTATGTATCAGGGAACTAGGATGCGCCTGGTGTAACAGTCCAGTAAGTCTAATATAAGAATACGACGATTGTTTGAAAATAAAAGTATGGGATTTGTGGTAATTTGTAACTCATTTTCTATAATATTAATAAATATTTTGAATTATAATAATAAAATTATTTTATTGTATTTATCTTCAAATACATATATTATTAGATTTTAGATATACGTTGAACTATGAGTCACAAGTACTAGTGGTTTATTTTATATTTAGATGTGATTAATTTACAAAAAAGATGTTTTACTGAATATATTTGAATTATATATTATTGTATTAAAAAGCGGGTCATAGGCGTTTAACATGGAAAATCAGTTTTTCCTGGCGCAAAAGTCCCCATTTAATTTTAGACAAAAGTGTTGCAAATAAAAATTGTAGATAATTAAATTATTCACCAGCATCACTAAACAGATTTTATTTTGCATGTTTAGTAACCTGTAAAATCCGAATTGAAATTCTATAAATATTACTCATTTGTAGTGATAGCCATGGAATTTAAACAAAATTACAAAGAAATGCATATCATTTGAACTGTCAGAAATTCGATTTTCAAATAAAAATTACGGATAATTATATTCTATCCTAAGTCCTTCAAACTATTTTGTTTTTATAATCTACATCTAAATTATTGCTTAGATTTTATTTATTTTTATTTTGTAACCTGCAAAATCAAAATTCTGACAATTCAAATGATATGCATTTCTTTGTAATTTTGTTTAAATTTCATGGCTATCACTACAATTGAGTAATATTTATAAAATTTCAAATTGGATTTTACAGGTTACTAAACATGCAAAATAAAATCTGTTTAGTGATGCTGGTGTATAATTTAATTCTCTATAACATATAGTGAATATATATATATATATATATATATATATATATATATATATATATATATATATATATATATATATATACAGGGTGATTCATCGGTCTGTCCTCTCTCTATAACTCTTTTATTTTAAGTCAGATAGAAAAATTCTTCGAATATAATTTATATGATATATTATTGTCTATCTACGTATCATACGCATTTGTATACAGGTTGCTCCGTTTAAGCGCATCAATATGTAACTTTATATTTCTTAATGGAACACCCTATATTTATTTATTTATTTTGATAGTAAATTAGATTCCCTTTAAAAAAGTATAAAATAATAAGGGGTCTAAAATTATAAATTAAGAAGTTATTTACGTTCATAAAAAATAGTAGTTCGGAGTGGAAAAACCCATAATATAATACAAAATTTTGATCCTTTTTTATTAATACTCACTTTAAACATTACACTAATTCCAAAAAAGCTATTAAAATTTAGTGACAGACTAAATAATGCAAAATTATAATAAATGCTCGAAACTTGTCCTTCAATTTCAATAGATTTTTCTATTATAAATATTATATTAACCATCTCATCTTTACTAAAATTTGAATTATTCATTTTCACATCAACATCAACAATGATAAACTTAGAGTATTTGTACAACTTGTTTGTTTAAAATCGAAACAATTGATCAAATTATCCATAGCTTACTTTGTTAATAATAACATGATAGAAACATGTCATTCAACGAATAACTATAATATAAATATATATATATATATAAATAACTTCTTAATTTATAATTTTAGACCCCTTATTACTTAATACTTTTTTAAAGGGAATCTAATTTACTATTAAAATAAATAAATAAATATAGGGAGTTCCATTAAGAAATATAAAGTTACATATTGCTGCGCTTAAATGGAGCACCCTGTATATAAATGGATATGGTACGTAGATAGATAATATTGTATCATATAAATTATATTTGAAGAGTTTTTCGATCTGACTTCAAATAAAAGAGTTATAAAGAGAGGACAGACCGATGAATCACCCTGTATATATATATATATATATATATATATATATATATATATATATATATATATATATATATATATATATATATTTAAATCACGGCTTATTATCCATTGATGAAATATTTGCGTCACCTCACGGGCACTCATTGCAGGCGTGAAGAGTGCACCACAGGGCTAAATTATGTGCCATTTAAAATATTTGGCGCCGGTCGGGATCGAACCCGGTTCCCCAGATTCGCGCCATAGCACTCAGGCGCTCGGCCACGAGACCCTATTATTAGTGATGCCGCGAGATCTCGCATTTTCGAGACCTCGTCTCGAAGTTCTCGGATTTTCGAGACGAGATTAACTTTATTCTCGTTTCGACGATTCGAGACGAGACGAGAGTAATGCCTTAGAGATTTGCTCGAGACGAGAGTGGAAAGTCGAGATCTCGAATGTACTTTTTTTAATTACGCATTTAAAATATAAGTACCTATAAAAGAACAAAATATTCATTGGTATATATATATATATATATATATATATATAAATATTTGAATTGTCTCTTTATTTACATTCATCTTTACTTATTCATTTTAAAGTTATTTTGGGTTTTTAGCAAAAAAATAAACACAAAAGAGATACCTATGGTGTACTCTTCACACCAGCTTCGAGTGCTCGCACTGTACGAATATATAATTACAGTTACCAATATCTGCGTATAAAACAGATTGACACGCCCAGCAACGGTTAATAATAACCATTTAAATACCACACACTAAAATAATCAGTTTTAATTAATGGTACCTATTCGTTTCTTTGCTAATTATAAATTCGTGATTTTCGAGACTCTCAAGTCGAGATCGAGAGAAGGCAAGAAAAATTATGACGAGACGAGAGTAGATTGATTCTCGCCGTTTCTCGTCTCGCGGCATCACTACCCATTATATATATATATATATATATATATATATATATATATATATATATATATATATATATATATATATATATATATATATATATATATATTCCAATTCTAATAATAATTAAATATTATTTAATTATGTATCCTTCAAAGTCACTGTGCATCACTTTTAATTAAAAATTCAATAAAAAATTCAGTATACAGGGTTTTAAGTTAATGAATAAATCTTACAAGTTTATAAGGTACCTATGTAGGGGATGCAATAGACTAAGTTTTATTCATAAAATCATATCTGGAAACGCACCGTTGTAATCTTAGAAAAGAAAATTGCTTTAATTTTTATGTTATTTGATTTAGTATGTATGTTTACGATTCCATTATCTATTGTAAGTGTATAACAATATTATTGTAATAATTATGCGTCATATTATAATCATTATCTATTCAATTGTTGACCATGGCGACTTTTTATGTAAATATTAAACAATAGTCTTCAATCCATTTTAGTTTTGAATGCTTGAATTATATATATTATATTTACGAGATAATTTATATTAATATACTTCAATTTAATTCCATATCTGTTATAGAATATATAGAACTTAAATTCAGCATGTATCCGTTTTCAATATAAATTAAACTATTTTTCTATGATGGATAAAATACTAGTCTTTTCTAATATTGTTTAGTTACAGAAATTTAATAAATTGTTGACCAAAGCTCTTTGCATATTATATTTAATAGTAAAGATCTACATGTATTGTTTACCTTGTTATATCTACATTAAAAATTTTTGCTTTCATAAATGTGATAAGTGGAAAATTATAACAGTTTGCTTTCAATCATTGGTATCCAAATCACTATTTTTTCTTTATAAAACTACAAAATATTTCATTAGTTTTCAGAAAATTCAACGATGCGCCGATGCTTTTCCCTACAAGAAAGCTATTCAACAGAATTCTGCCTTCCAGAATATACCATCTATCCCCAAACACATTTGGTAATCTTTCAACAACTTCCGATAGAAACATCTTCATCAAATGGCAAACAACCAGTTCAAATCAGCCCTCAAAGAATAAAAATATCTCTGCGACAAGGAGAAGAATATAATCTAACTTTTAAATATGCTCAGGCTGAAGATTATCCTGTTGATTTGTATTATATTATGGATCTGTCAGCTTCTATGGATAAACATAGGGACAAGTTGTCAAAACTAGGGACAAAATTGGCGGAAACGATGAAGGCATTGACAAAGCAATTTAGATTAGGGTTTGGGAGCTTTGTCGATAAAGTAGAAATGCCATTTACCAGTACAGTCAAGGAAAAGTAAGAGGATATCCGTTGATAATAAAATATTATCGGGAGATGGTTTTGCCGAAAAATTTATTTTACCACAATTAATAATAATTAAACCACACAACATATAAATTTAATCTTATTTTAGAATTTTTTGTAGATGAAATAACAATATCCGGTTAAAATTTTTACGGATAGATAAATATACAAAACTGAAAAGGAATGAACATTCTAATTGTCAATAATTCGATTTAGGCCCGGTATTTTCATCTCTGGTTAAACTGTCTATAACTTAAACGTTAAAAGTTAAACGAAAAATGTCGCATCCAAAATTGGCACATATTCGGATGCAATGCTATAATATCGATGTTATGTTTTTTTACCGGTTTCAGGATATTATTCCATTGCTTACATGTACAAAAGTAGGCTGGTAACTAAGTAATAACTGTATCTGGTAATATCAGTATCACACTGACTTGTCAACAACGGTCTACAGAATGAAAATAAAATAAAATAAAATGATAATATAATGCTCTTTATTAATACATACAAATAACGTTAGCCAGTCGTTCTAAATAATAAAATTATTAAATTTTCTATAGATTTGCATTAATACCTTTTCTATATATTTTATGGATAAATTTATAAAATTATCTATAATTTCAATCCCAGAGCCTACGCTTTAAATTTAAACAAACAAAACGTAGTTATTGAAATATGTATGTAACTGACAGATGTCACTATCAAAGAACTAATCATTTCAAAATAATATTAAAAAGAAAAAAGTAAATAGAACAATAGAAAAGGAATTCAATACAGTAGTAAATATGTAGATATGTATTTAGATTAATAAAAATTAACGATTCACAAAAATGTTTAAGCGAATCCTCATTTTTGGATTACTGAATTCTATTCTATCCCGGTATTTAAAATTTAATTTTCATTTTATTACAGCTTCGGTGGCTCAATGGTTAGACCAACGCCTCATGTCATGAGTGCCTTCGGGGCTTTGGGTTCGAATCCAACTAAGGCATGGATGTGTGTGAATGTGAACCCCTTCTGTTATTGGGATTTAATCCTGTTGAGGGGTTTAAAAAAATGTAGTTACTTGGATTAGATTAGACTATATTTTAAGAAATAAACTGGCAAAATAAGAGTAACATCGCTAATCCAACAATAAGGATTAACTTAATCTTTTTTGTGACTCGGGCTGTAAATGGCGGGAGGTATTTTGTTGGCCCCAACAGATTTTTTGTTATAACTGAAATTTAAGTTACCATATAATTTAACCCGAAATGAAAATATTGGGTCTAAGTCTATGACCAATTATTGACAATGAACAGAGACCAAGTATATGTTTCTCACTGATCAAAAGCTATCTGAACGCATCCCTATTTCTCATGATATATTTTTAATGTTTCATTATTACCGTTGGATTCATATATAATATTCTTTTAGAATTAAAAGCCCTTGCACTTTATCGAATAACAGACCATGTGCCTCACCATACAGTTTCAAAAACCATTTATCATTAACTGACAAAACTGAACTGTTTACTGAACGAGTAACAAGTGCAACAGCTTCTGGTAACTTGGATTCCCCTGAAGGCGGATTAGATGCCCTAATGCAAGCAATGGTATGCAAGGATGAAATAGGTTGGCGTTCTAAAGCGAGACATCTGTTAGTGTTTTCAACAGACGCTAGTTATCATATTGCTGGAGATGGGAAGTTGGCGGGAATTGTCCATCCTCATGACGGACAGTAAGAATGTTTTTTTTTAAAAAAAATTGGACATCAGTGCCGGCTTAACGGGGGGGGGGGGGATTTTGGGGTCTATATCCCCCGGCGGTAAATACGTAAAGGGCGGTACACCGACTAGAGCACATTATTATTTTTTTTAAATAAAAATTTAATTAAAGCAAATATAAGAGCCAAGGGAAAAAGGATGAATGTCTATTTTCTAGCAAAATGAGATGATTGGAACTTATAGATTGAAGGTGGGCGCTTTTAAATGATATGTGTAAAGGAGGCAAAACGGTAACAATTCTAAGATACAGCCCTCAGAAATTGTAAGACAATGATGACGGTACAAGCGGCAGGATATAAAAAGATGAATGTTTGATAGCAAAATGCGCAATTGGTCAGCCGATTTCTGTTCAGTACTCGTACTGAACAGAAATTTGTTAAGCTAAGAGCGGTGTCAATGGCTATCTGATGAGATTCCGTGACTCAATAATAGCCGTGTTCCTTCGGGCTGTGTTTCGCAATCTAAATGATAAAAGTGATCATGATTAAGAAGAATCATGTTTTTTACGTTTTCTATTCGTATCCCTACTTTCTCATTTTGTGATCACTAGACAACCTTCCCCTTTCCCTTCTGAATCAACAATTTAGAGTGATTTACACGGATTCAGTTCAAAACAAATTTAAAAATGGCTTTTAAGAGTAGAAATTTATCAATGTGGGGTTTGTGGCATCATGAGGAAATATGTTTTTCCTGCAAAAGAATATAATGACAGTAGATTATTTCTAAAATAGGTTAGTTTGCATTGGTCTGCATATGACATTTGACGCTAGATGGTGTTTATATTGTTTTCTTGATTTAATTTTAAGATCATGATTCAAAAGGATCACGATTAGACCAATTAGGATTCACAAAATCACAATCATAACTCAAAGGAACACAGCTTCTATAACAAACAATTGGAAACAATTTTTAATCAGTTGCTAAAAATTAACTACTGAATTACACAATTAATAAAACCACCAAACGACGCAAAAAGTTTGGACAAGTGACTGATATAGCGAAAAAGCTCCGACTGCAAAATCGTGAAATTGGTGCAGATTTTTTCTGTGAACATTTGAAATGTTCTATTAACCAACGTTTCAGAACCAATTCGAAAATAACTTGTCATTGAATTTCAAAAATATGGGAATTCATAGACTTTCATAATTTGTACCTATAGTCTATTCCACGAGACCTTTCATTAACCAGGACTTCGAACCGGAGCTGAATCGAAAACCGTAAACCGGCAAAAATAACAGAGAAATTCTGTTAGGTCCCACATAAGTTGAAACTTGACCCATCTGTGGGTATAATAATTTTAAGAAATTATTAATCTGAGTTTCGAAATAAGATTAATACACTTTGTCATTCCAAAAGCATTAGATGGGGTTTCAAACTTTAAAATTCGCATAGTTAAAAAACAAAATTTGTAACATTTATCTTCCCCTGGCTCTTGGCAGTTTGATGTTGGAAAAACGATTTTTTCTTTGTTGAGAATTCCGGCTTTTAAAAGTTAGCCCCCGCCGGCAAAATGTCTTAAGTCGGCACTGTTGGACATGTATGGTGCAGTTTAATTTTTGTTTCGTTTCTTAGATGCCATATGGTAAACAACTTGTACACACATAGTCTCTTATTGGACTATCCGTCCATTGGCCAAATTAACCAAAAAGCAATAGAACATAACATGAATATTATTTTCGCCGTTGAAGATAAACAGACACAAACTTATACAGACTTAAAAAATAGAATACGTGAAGCTAGCATTGGTACTCTATCTGGGGATTCGTCTAATGTCGTTGATTTGGTTAAGGATGTCTATGATGTAAGTAAAGAATATTTATATACTGCAGTGTCATAATCACAACATTAAAGTCCTCAATTTGAGTACTGTAATGTCTTTCATTATAGGCCATGCACTTTAAATTTAAATTAAATTTGTTTACATAATATAAATTATTAAATAAAACACTCCGTTTAGTTTCACAAAATAAAGAAAGGATAAACTTTATTGTACAATTTCGCCAGTTACGGCATCTTCAGAAGTACTGAGGATGGTTGGACTAACGAATAAATTTATACATAATCAGGTAGCGGATTACAAGAATTAGGGAATAGGGGAAAAGCCAGAGATCACACAATCTAGGAACTGGTGGCCAAGAAGATTTAATTGTTCATTCATTAGGGGTAGACCCTTGTGGATATGTTTACTAATTTCAAACAATTCCAAGAAAGTCAGTCAAAAGGTGCATTCACAATGAGATAACACTACCAATGCCGATACTGATACTCTTACCACTAATTCTACCACTAATTGATTTTGTTGCCATTACCTTTTTCCATTCACAATAAGGAAGACTTACCGATGCCGTTACTACTAAACATAACCTTTATAGTGGGTAATTCATTTACTATCACAAAAAAATATATAAAGTTTTACTAATGAATCCATTAATAGCTGGAACTATAGGACTTGCGCTTGGTATCTTATACTAAAGAAGTAAAAATCGTCGACGTTTGTGGACAAGACCAATAAACTTGAACAGAGAACAGCAAGGAGATTATGAACATCTTATTCAAGCGATGAGGTTGTCAGACACATATGTTTTTCAATTATACTCGAATGAGTACAATTTCATTCGAAGAGTCATATTTTTTGCAATGGTTTCCAAGCTTGTCCTTTAATATTCAGGTTTCTAAAGCCAGTTATCCTTTTGTCCCATATTACAGGTTGTGATTCTATTAATATTATTAACTTTTCGTCCATTTACAAAGCAAAATTCAGTACGCCACCGTCACAAAGCATAAACTTAAAATATAACCTAGAAGAATATAACCCTAAATACACGCTGTTCGCTGTCTATTTAAATCCGACTATGCCCGAGTAGTAGCGCGGTAACCCGAAGTAGAGGTAAAAGTTTGGCTGTGCCAAACATTTGTCTCTTTGCCGATACTCTTACCACCGCCACTCCCGATACCTCTTCATTGTGAATAGTATCATATAAAATGTGTTAAATAAATAAGTAGAAAAATTATCGGCAAGAATTAGTGGCATCGGCATCGGTAATGAAACCTCATTGTGAATGAGGCTTAAGGCCTTTCCTCTCTTTATGTAAGATAGTTAAATTATTTTGTTCACATGTGTGTTGATTTTCTATTAAGTGTTTTGCGAAATTTGAGTTAAATTTATTGTTTCTGAAAGACGACATATGTTCCTTAAATCTAATTTTAAAATTTCTACCTGTACCAATATAAACGAAATTACAATTAGAGCATGCTACTTTGTATACCCCCGTATTGCAAAGTGGGTCCTTATTAACTAATTTGTTGTTAACGAGTATGTTTCTGAGAGTTCGTTGGTTGTAACCGAGTGTTTTATTTAATAATTTCCAATATGTTTCACCGAGTGCCACAGCTTCATCCATTGAATTACATAATATAACTTCAGCTCTTTACCGAGCACCATTACTTTAAATTGAATATAAAGTCTTAATAGTTATTTGTATATCAAGGCCGCGAAATCGCTCTTTAGCGTACCGAGAGAAAAACTGTCGACGAGGCCGCTAAAGGATTTCGCGGACAAGGTGTACACTATATTTTTTGTGCAACCGTAAAAAATATGTAATTACAAATTTTATTAATTTTAAACAGTTTCAATATAAATAGAAAGTTAGCTTTCAAGGTAGCTATGGGATTAACATTTGATAAACAAAACCATGCAATTCTCAAGTGTCAAAGTGGTTGTTTACCTAATTTCGCGGCCGCTATCATGACAACGGCCGCGAAGCGGCACAAATAATGATGCGACATTCAAATTTTAATTCAAATACAAATTAATAAAATGTTGTTTTACAGAAAATCGTAGATTCAGTGAAAATAACCGACAATTCCGACAGCAATATCGAAATCAAATACTTTTCAACATGTAACCTAGGCGATGAAATAGAAACATCCGAATGCAAAAACTTAAAAGTCGGTGTTCAAGTTGATTTTCGCGCTAATATTAAGCTCGCCAGTTGTCCAGATACTTTAAACAAAACTAGAATATTCGAAATAAAACCTGGAGCATTGAACGAAAGCTTAATCGTAGAAGTAGAAATGATTTGTGACTGCGATTGTGAAAAAACTGGCATATCAAAAGCTTCAGAGTGCCACAATAGTGGTTCCCTTCAATGTGGAATATGTAATTGTGATCCAGGAAAATTTGGAAGCAATTGTGAGTGTGATGGGCTGAATAGCACTCTTAGCGAATCGTCCGATGAATGCAAGTTGTTAAAAACTAGTCAAGAAATTTGTTCCGGATTTGGAACTTGCAAATGTAACAAATGCGATTGTGACAAACGATCAAATGATGGAGAAATTATCTATGGCAAATTTTGCGAATGCAATAATTATTCTTGCAAAAGAAGTAAAGGACTTTTGTGTTCTGGATCGGATCGCGGAAAATGCGATTGTGGGAAATGTGTATGTAAAGGAGGTATAATTTTTTATGATTCATTACATATTTATATTTTATAATAAGCCATGAAACTACTTATTGTTTTTCGGCTACCATCAAATCCAAATGAAACACTATCACACACAAACTCGCAAACACTTTCAAAATGTCATTCATTTACACCACATATAAATAGACTGCCATATTTTTTATTATATAAAATAATGTACTACTCTTGCCCTACGGCTTGTCACCCCAATTTTTTTACTGGATTTAAAAGTATATGGCCTCCTTAATATTCAGTTAAAATTTGAAACAGAAACTATTTAAATTAATGTACATAAAGATGAAAAATAATGTACTACTCTTGGCCTACGGCTTGTCACCCCAATTTTTTTTACATGATATAAAAGTATATGGCCTCCTTAATATTCAGTTAAAATTTGAAACAGAAACTATTTAAATTAATGTACTTAAAGATGAAAAATAACAGAACAGAACAGAAACTATTTAAATTAATGTACATAAACTAAAACTATTATAATTACCCCTTATCCTTAAAATTAATTTTAACAAAAACTAAATTCGTATTTCGAGAACTAAGTTCTCATCATCAGTAATACAACAAGTGTAAGTTAAACAGAGTAGTCAAGATTATTCAACATGTCAAACATGCCAGAGGTCCTAACAACTCTGAAAAACAAGGGAGAGAACTGGGATTATATAGGGATGGGAGTCACAGGTGAATGATTACCTATAAACTAAGATAATTTTCGTCCAATAATGAGTTATTAAATTTTAAATCGTCCAATAAAATTTAATTTTGTAATAAATTGAAAAGTTTTGAGTTAGGTATGGGACCAAGATCTGCGTTCATCAAATTATTTTTATATTTATTTATTATTAAACTCTCGCATGCATCTAAATATCTATCATTATTAATATGTTTTAAAAATTTAATATTAGAATTGTTAACTTTGTGATTATTAATGAACATATGTTGAGCTACGCTAGATTTTTCTGGATTACCGCTTTTTAGATGATAAAAATGTTCTTTAAACCGAGTGTCAATTTGTCTTTTAGTTTGACCAATGTAAACTTTATTACAATCATTACAACTAATTTTATGAATACCGGATTTTTTGTTAGTGTCTATTTTATCTTCAGGGTTACCTAATAACGATTTAATGGTATTATTTGATTTGTAAGTTACGGTTAAATTATGATTTTTAAAAATTTTGTTTAAACTTTTGGAAGCTTTATCGTACGGTAGTGTTATGTATTTATTATTATTTTTATTATTAGATGGCGTTAACGTTGTAAAATTAGAAATGGATTGGCGATTTTTAAATTTAGTTAATCTGTTTACTAAGAAATTAAACGAAGCTAATTTATTTTGCGAAAAATGATTTGAGTCAGCCGTTATAAATCTGTTAGTGTTCGTGGATTTTCTATAGATATCAAAATCTAATTTGTTCTTGTTTCTAATAACCAGTACGTCTAAAAAAAGTAACTGCTCATTGGTTTCTTTTTCGATTGTAAATTTAATTGATGGGAAAACTGAATTTAAACTGTCCAGAAACATTTTCAAATTGGTATTAACTATGGCTAAAATATCATCTACATATCTAATCCAAACTCTAGGAAAATAATTGTTGTTTTTCTTAAATTCAATTTCGAAATTACTCATAAATAAATTAGCTAAAAATGGCAATACGTATTTAGTTTTTGTTAAAATTAATTTTAAGGTTAAGGGGTAATTATAATAGTTTTAGTTAAATTTAACCTTAGACTCCATCTATAATTAATGTACATAAAGATGAAAAACAATGTACTGCTCTTGCCCTACTGCTTGTTACTCAAATTTGCATTCTGGAAATTAAAGTATATGGTCTAAATATTCAGTTCAAATAAGAAGCAGAAAGTATTTAAATGAGTGTACATAAAAATGAACAATAATGTATTATTTTTCCCCTACTGTCTGACACTCAAATTTGTATTCTGAAAATTAGTATATGGTCTCATAAATATTCAGTTCAAATAAGAAACAGAAAGTATTTAACTGAGTGTACATAAGGTTGTTTTAATGTGTAAATAAGTAAGTAGGATCCATTTTTATTTACTACACCTATATTTTACCCAGGTTGGGGTGGGGAAGCCTGCGACTGTCCAGATAACAACAATACCTGCATTCGAGACGGCGAACTATGTTCCGGGCACGGAGATTGCAAATGTGGTCAATGTGAGTGCCATCAAATTGACGGTTACCTCTACTCTGGTACCTATTGCGATGAGTGTCCATCTTGTGGAGGAAAACTTTGTGACGAACTCAGACATTGTGTGGAATGCAAAGCTTACAAAACAGGCATTTATGACGAAGAAGAATGTTACAAACACTGTCATAATAAAGTAAATATTATTGATGATATTGAAGAAGAAAAAAGGGAGAATGAAAAAAGATGTTGGGCAATGGATAAAGAAGATTGTAGATTTGAATATAAATATTGGTACGATACAAATAAGGAGGTGAACATATTTGCTGTTAAAGACAAGAATTGCAGAATTGTAGTAGCTATTTTTCGTAAGTAAAAACTGTGTCATTATAGATACATCAGGTCTGTTCGTTTCGCTACTTTGCGTCTACGGTTTACTGCCTCCTCTCTATACAAAGTATATGGGCGCAGCAGGAAACCGTAGACGCAAGGTAACGAAACGAACAAACCTATTATATATAACAGTTATAGAAAAATTAATTGTACGCATCTTTTATTTGAAGTTGAAGGGTCGTCCAAAAATTAAAGATACATAGGCAATGAAAATTGAAAAAAGAAATTATTTTCAAAAATCTTACAGGATGGTTAGGTATACGGGTACATCTTAATTATTTTTCTACATAGTTTCCATTAATTTCATACACCATATATAGACAGAGTACGAAATTTTTTATGCTAGTGTCGAACAAAGTTACCGCCTGATCCTTTATCCAACGTTCCATTTTTACTTCTTTGTACATAGTAAAGGAAGTATTGTAATCGCGGAACATTCCGGTTTTCAGATTTCAACGGAAATATCCGTTTTGACCATCCCTGAATTCATTTTGACTAATTTTCGGATCTGCAATCTCGCTCTCGTTCTCGCACATTTTTTTGGGTCTGTTGTCGTTCTCGCGGGAGAGTCTCGCTATAAAAATAAGCGCTTGCGCACTACGTATTTACCTCGGTATTTACGTATCAGCTGAACTACAAAAGACAAGTTCGTACCAATCGTTCCGTCTTCCGTGTATTTACAGTCGTATAACTATAATAAATAGACGAAACACTAAATTCTAGTGACCAAATTATTTCAATACGAACATCTGTTAATACATTCTGTCATCAGTAATACTAATTAAACATTAAAAAAATTCTTTTTTGTAACTAAAAGTTTCTACACTTTATCATTAACTATATGCCACTATTTTCGACGCTTAATATAAGATCCTTTACTTTTTAGGGACTACAAGAATTTTATTAACCGTAGTTTTAACTGGGATGAATTAGGGCCTGAAATGTTGGAGAAAAACTAGTTCTATTAGATGCAAAACCGATTTAGTCGTTATTCTGCATTTTGTCGCTCTGCGACCGATATCATTCGACTAGATAGACTCAAAAAAGTATAATCAGTTCATATAATTTTCACATTCACGTGTTCTATGCACGAATTACCGTTGTGTCTACTCCCTGTACGGTGCATTTTTCATTGAATTTATGAATCAAAGCTATATAGTTACAAATACTTTTTATTGCGAGACTCTCGCGAGATTTCTCGCTTCTCGCAGTTGTTATATCGATCTCGCCTCGAGTTTTAAACTGCAATCTCGCTCTCGTTCTCGTCTCGCATAATGCAACGAGGCGAGACGAGATGCGAGAGAACTCTCGCCTCGTCGTGCATCACTACTTAACTTCGTCTTAAAACTTTTTTCCTGCAATATTCTTATGCAAATAAAATAAGAGATGAAAATCAGACTGTGCCAGATCGGGGCTGTATGGTGGATGGTCCACAACATCCCATCCAAAATCGTCCAGGAAATCTTTGGTAATTCGCGCTATGTCGCGTTATCTTGAAGCAGACACAAGCTGCGAGTTATCATTCCCTGCCTTCGGATATGAATCGCCCTTACAGGTTTCTTTAAAATTTTACAGTAGCGATCCGCGTTACAGTAGACCTGTGCAGAAAACGTGTGATCAAGCGTAGCGAATCTTGAGGAAAAGTGGAGGGGATGCTTCGTCACAAACGGCTGCCAGTATCAAACTGTTCACCACTCGCTTAAAGGAGGAGTTCCTCTACACGACAGTGGTGCCAGCTTTCCGAAACAATATTTCCTCAAGCCACTAGCGCCTTTGTATCTTTTATTTTTGGACATCCCTCGTGTCTTCCTCCAAAATAACATAAACGCTTGACATAGTAAAAACCATGCTAGTCAATTCCTCGCAAATCACCTATAATCAATTGTTCATACTACCAGATATTATGTTCATATTTTTTTTATTTTTTTAGCGTTGGTATTGGGCATAATAGGGAGTATAATACTAGCTGGTATTATAGCTCTATTATTGTGGAAAGGAGTAACATCGATACATGATCGTCGCGAATATGCCAAATTTGAAAACGAACGCCGAAGTGCCAGATGGAATAATGGAGAGAACCCTCTATTTAGAAACCCTACTACAACTTTTGCAAATCCTACTTACAATAATTAAGTCACAGTCATTAGTAATTTATTCTATTTACATGTTAAAATCATTACGATCTCGAATAGTATATTGTGTATATAGTCATTTAGATTAGATCTGAAAACAAATATAAATTGTCACGCAAATGATTTAAGGAAATAAAAATGAATATATTACAAGAACTGTCAAAATATGTAAAGTTATTGTCTGTTTTTGGTTTATGCCCTTACGTCGTGCAAAATCAAAAAAGTTTGTTGTTTTCTACAAAAATAAAAAGCTTACTTTTGTTATTACTTAATTTTGTTTTTTTCATTTTTAATTTACTGCAATCTCCAGATATTATAAATTTAAGAGAATGGATTTTTATAATTCATAATATGTTTTATGCTGGCATTTGTTTTCTTGCACATTTTTTATTTTTAAAAAATGTTAAAAATATAACAAATTATCTATTTGAAATACTATCTGTTTTGAAATATAAAACAAACTTTAATTTTCGAATAATAAAATTATTGTTAATATCAGAATATATTTTTGGTTTTTTTATTTTATCATTTATGTATGGTCTGTCTTTATTTGGTACATATATCCATGTAAAAACAAATTATATTTATATATGGAAAGATGCATATGGTCATTTAATGCATTATTTATTTTCTTTCATATTATTTTTAATTGAAACCATATTTATAAATATTATGTTATTATTGCAACAATGCTATAAAAATTTAAATAATAAAATAATAACAACAAAAATGAATGATCTTATTATTATTGTCTCTGATGAAAATTTTTTAAACAGAAATACCATCAAACATTTTTCTAAACTTCATAGAAAATTATGCATTTTGTCTCAATCTGTAAATTCATTATTTTCATTACAGTTAATTTTAAGTTATTTAGCCATTTTTGTGGAATTAACATTTAGTTCTTATTTTGTTATTATTACAATAATTGAATTTGATATTGACAGTGACGGTGTAAAATTATATTCTTTGTATTTACTTCCATGGTCTTTATACCATTTTGTTAAATTGATCGTTATATCCATGGTTTGTCAAGCTGTTATAACAGAGGTAAGGAATACAGGACATGTTAAAAAAGGGTAATTTTTGAAGATACGGTAATAGACGGCCATATGGTAAAAACCGTCTTTGGTCTTTTTATAAAACCGAATACATTTTATAAAATTTCGTGTCAGTCAGTGGCACAAAAAATGTAGGTGTGCTTCAAGAAAAATGCCTCTAATATTGTGAATTAAAAAAAAAACAGAAATGATACATTGAAACATCCTAACTCGGAGTAGGCCATATGGACAAAGAAACATATTAATTGCCAATTTAAAAAAATCTGATGTGGCCAGCACATTACCTTCCGTCAGTTATATGAGGTATTTACACAATTCAATAATCAATGTGTATCTGCAATAATAACCGAGAGAAAGAGTTTATCAACCTTTTTGTAAAAAATATGGAATACAGCGAAAAAGAAAAGAGATATCGACCTGTGGTTTTAAAATCTTAAATCTACACCCTTCAAACTAATTAAATACAAAATTTTCAGAATTTTTAATTTTTTAAAAATTTCTACCCTTTTTTAAACCACACCACTTTTATACCCAAAAATGGGTGTGCGGTACACCTTCAACGACCTCACCAGCAAATTCCTCGTACCAAAAACCATAAGTATACCAATTTTCATCAAAATATTCCAACGGATACATTTATTATTAAACATTCTTTAAAATCGTCAAAAACTGAAAAAATAGCAAGGGGCCATTTTCAGACTTTTCCTTCTGGAGATTGTAATAGTTGTTCAAAAATTATGAAAATTGGTATACTTATGTAATTTTGCTCGTAGAATCTAATAGTGATATCGCCAGCGGTGTATAATTGACCATTTTTGGGATATGATCCAAAAATGGGCATTTTTGAGCAAAGTTTTGAGGACGAATATCTCGGACATGAAAAGAGATATCGACCTCTGGTTTTAAAATCTTAAATCTACACCCTACAAACTACTTAAATACAAATTTTCAGAATTTTTTATTTTTTTTAAATTTTTACCCTTTTTTAAATTACACCATTCTCATACCCAAAAATGAGTGTGCGGTACACCTTCAACGACCTCACCAGTAAATTCCTCGTACCAAAAAACATAAGTATACCAATTTTTATCAAAATATTCCAACGGATACATTAATTATTAAACATTCCTTAAAATTGTCAAAAAATGAAAAAATCGTAAGGGGTACACCTTAGATTTTTTGCGATTTTTGGCCATTTTCAGACTTTTCCTCCTGGAGATTGTAATAGTTGTTCAAAAATTATGAAAATTAGTATGCTTATGTAATTTTGCTCGTAGAATCTAATGGTGATATCGCCAGCGGTGTATAATTGACCATTTTTGGGATATGACCCAAAAATGGGCATTTTTGAGCAAAGTTTTGAGGACGAATATCTCGGACACGAAAAGAGATATCGACCTGCGTTTTTAAAATCTTAAATCTACACCCTTCAAACTACTTAAATACAAATTTTCAGAATTTTTAATTTTTTAAAAATTTCGACCCTTTTTTAAATTCTGCCGAAGAACCGTTACCAGTAAACAGCTTGTTATCAGGTTATAGTTAACGGAATCGATATTTTAAGAACGCATGTGGAAAACAGGGTAGATCCAGAACCTATGAAAAAATTTGATAATTTAAAACAGGTTAGAAATTTGACGTAGTTTACCAACTGAGCAGAGTCCTACTTTGAACACATTTCCACTTGTGTGTTTGTCTTATAATTTTACTGGACATATAGGATCTTTTGCTATAAATTTTCTGTATGGAATTTGCATAAAATACATGCAACTGCCGGAAGGTAAAGTACAAGAAATATAATCTTTAGCAAGGAACTTTCTGTATGAAATTTGTACAAAATACATAGAACTGACGGAAGGTAATATGCTGGCCACATCAGATTTTTTTCCTTAAAATTATATTTCAAGATCAATTTTGACATCTTGACTTTTGAATTTACCCTTTTTAACCCTTTTTTAACAACTGCTTTTAGTAATTTTATGTTTTGTAGACTAAAAATTCTGCTATATTGATTCATAAACTTGCTGTTCATGTGCACAGTAGTGACGTTTTAGCGGAAATAGAAGATTTATCAATACAAATATTACATTGGAGACCAAATATCAAAGCATTAAATTTGTTTTCGATAGATGGGCAAATTATTGTAACAATATCATCGTCTATTATTACGTATTTAGTTATTTTAGTTCAATTTCAACAAAATTCTAAATAAACAATGTTATTCATATTTTACATTGTAGGTATATTATTACATGTCCTTTGCCCTTAATATTTAGTACAGTGTTTGTCCTAAGAGCAAAAATATATTTTCATATATAATTTGTAAATAGTTAAAATTAAGCTTTGTTTCATTGTTATATTGATTATAAATGTATTAAGAAATAATCACTTTACTATATTCAATTTATATTTTGTCTATTAAACGTTAATGAAAAGTATTTTAATTTAAAATTTCGACATTAATGCGTATTAAGGCCAAATACTATGACGAGAGCTTAGTCTCTTATAACTGTTTGAGTGTGACGTTATATAATCTGTCACTCTTTTCTAAGGTTAACGTGCTTATGTGTTAACCTTACTTTTGTGTGCTTGTTAACATAAGAAATATTAACTACAAAAATGACAATTTTAAATATATTTAAGGCCTCCCGTACAATTTTCAACACTTCTCATACTCTAAGCGGTATAAAAGAGGTAAAATCATGCATATACATTATTTGTATATATTAACCTTGTTTTCTATTACAGGCACATATAAAATGTATGTCTAATTTCACTAAGTACGCCGAACATAAAGAATTAGAAAAGATAAGAAACATTGGCATATCAGCACATATAGACTCTGGTAAGACAACTCTTACGGAACGAATATTATTCTATACTGGAAGAATAGCAGAAATGCATGAAGTGAAGGGTAAAGACAATGTAGGGGCGACTATGGATTCCATGGAATTGGAACGACAAAGAGGGATAACTATACAGTCAGCTGCTACTTATACCATTTGGAAAGATCATAATATTAATATTATAGATACACCGGGTCATGTAGACTTCACAGTTGAAGTAGAGCGTGCATTGAGAGTGCTCGACGGTGCCATTTTAGTTTTATGTGCGGTTGGGGGCGTTCAAAGTCAAACTTTAACGGTTAATAGACAAATGAAACGATATAATGTTCCGTGTTTAGCTTTTATTAATAAATTAGACCGTATGGGCTCAAATCCTTATCGTGTGTTATCTCAAATGCGTTCTAAATTAAATCATAACGCTGCTTTTATTCAACTTCCCATCGGTTTAGAGGGAGAAACTAAAGGAATAATAGATTTAATCCATAGAAAGTCATTATATTTTGAGGGTTCTTTTGGTGATCAAATTCGCGAAGATGAAATTCCTCAAAATATGCGTACAGAGGTAGAAGATAGACGGCAAGAATTAATAGAACATTTGAGTAATGTAGACGACACATTAGGAGAAATATTTTTAGAAGAAAAAACTCCAACAGAAAAAGATATCGTGGCGGCAGTTCGTCGTAGTTGTATAAAACGTACATTTACCCCAGTTTTAGTGGGTACTGCGTTAAAAAATAAAGGCGTTCAACCATTACTAGACGCAGTTTTAACTTATCTACCACACCCGGGCGAAGTCACAAATTTCGCTTTACGCGAAAAGAAAGACCAAGAGGCTGAAAAAATAATTTTAAGCCCTACTCGCGATAATAGTAATCCATTTGTCGGTCTCGCCTTTAAATTAGAAGCCGGACGTTTCGGCCAATTAACTTATCTAAGATGTTACCAAGGAATGTTGAAAAAAGGTGACAGTATTTTCAACGCTCGTACGAATAAGAAAGTTCGAATTGCGCGTCTTGTACGCTTACACTCAAACCAAATGGAGGATGTAAACGAAGTTTACGCGGGAGATATATTTGCTCTGTTCGGAGTCGATTGTGCTAGTGGTGATACTTTTGTGACAGACCCCAAACTTCAGCTAGCTATGGAATCGATTTATATACCGGATCCTGTAGTGTCAATGGCTATCAAACCAGCAAATACCAAAGATAGGGATAATTTCAGTAAAGCCATAGCTAGATTTACAAAAGAAGATCCGACTTTTCATTTTCACTACGATCCAGATATCAAAGAAACAATTGTATCTGGAATGGGAGAATTACATCTAGAAATATATGCCCAAAGAATGGAACGGGAATATAATTGTCCAGTACAATTAGGAAAACCGAAAGTAGCTTTCAGAGAAACTATTGTATCTCCTTGTGAGTTTGATTATTTACACAAAAAACAGTCGGGAGGTGCCGGACAATATGCTAGAGTCATTGGAGTATTAGAACCTTTGCCTCCCAATAAAAATACAATGTTAGAATTCAAAGATGAAACAGTAGGAACAAATGTTCCAAAACAATTTATACCTGGAGTAGAAAAAGGTTTTCATTATATGGCCGAAAAAGGCTTATTAACTGGTAATAAAATATCTGGGGTCAAATTTCGATTGTTGGACGGTGGACATCATATTGTCGATTCCAGTGAACTTGCTTTTATGTTAGCTGCTCAGGGTGCATTAAAAGAAGGTAAACATAACCTAAATGGCTCGTCATAATTCGGCCGATTTACATTTTCAACATTTAATATTAGGCCTTTATTAAAAATGCTAGATTTTTACTATTTTGTTATTGTGCCAGAAGATAAATATCATGTGGCACCCACTTATTGTAATTTTTAATTCTCTACTTACAGAATTTTGTTGAAAATGAGAACCGGTCGGACTATTGCGGGCTCGTATATTTGAAATCTGCTTCATTGTTTTGTTAGTTTTTGAAAAGGGCGCGTGGCAAGTACTCGAGCCCATCATGGCTGTCGAAGTCACAGCGCCTGATGAATTCCAAGGTACTGTTATTGGCCAACTAAACAAACGACATGGGATAATAACAGGTAGCGATGGAATTGAAGGATGGTTCACTGTTTATGCTGAAGTTCCATTAAATGATATGTTTGGTTATGCCGGAGAATTAAGATCAAGTACGCAGGGTAAAGGTGAATTTAGTATGGAGTACAGTAGATATTCTCCTTGTCTACCTGATGTACAAGAACAGTTAATTACTGAATATCAAAGATCGATGGGACTTTTACCTGAAAAGCAACAAAAGAAGAAGAAAAATTAGGGATAATAATTTACAACACTAGATTAATTTGTATATATTTTTATTTAAAACACACATAATTTCTATTATGTCCATGTGTGATATTAATAAATATTTTTTACAATATGTTGTTCTTACCCTGTCCTAATATACCTACAGCATTAAAAATATGTATTTTTAATCTAGGATTCTCCACTTCGCATATCTTCTGAATAATTAAAAATTTGCCAGTCCGTATTTGAAAGTAGGTATATAATAACAAAATTGCAAAGAAAGTTGATACCCTTATGTACAATTGTATATTAATCAACAAACATAAACGTCTTTTGTCAACGAATAGTTCACAATCTGCACGCATTTTATATTAAAGGACCAGTTTTATAATCTCATTAAAATTTTAAATGGCTACGACGTATACATACCTTTTTCCTCAAAGATCTTGCATCTTACTTACCCTAAAAAGGTATAAGTATAAACTAAAATTTCGTATTTGTAAGAAGAAAAAATGCTGTGTGCTGTGTAAGATTTCAAGTATGCATTTGTCGTATTTGTTAACCTTAATATGTCACCTACTATTTCTAAAAGTACACTTCACACATTATAAAACAATTTACGCTATATTACATTTCATTAGTAATTAAATTCATCTAAAAACAATCCAGTTAACCTGCACTAGATGCACGTAAATATTTCTTAATGCCTATATTGCGTTTGCGTAGCGTACGACTCACTAACACACTAACAGTGCTGCCAGATGCACAATAGTCAATATCCCTCAAAACCTTTGAAAAAATACCTTTTTACCTTCCGTCCTCATTTGAAGATTTTAACAGTTGTTCTTGAAAAACGATGTTAAATATCATTTTTTCACATTTAATGTTATTATAAATATTAAAGAATATTTTATTCTCTATACGATTTGAATGCATTTTATACTTCATATTAAATGGATATATATGAATGCATTTTATACTTCATATTAAATGGATATATACACTGTTCCATTCAAGCCGTTCAGTAGATGGAGTCAATCAGAGAGGTCAAAACTACTCCCTATGCACTGCAATACTGAATGGCTTAAATGGAACAAGGTGTAGAGTTAAAAAATTATAAAGAAATTAAATATCATATATATGCCAGTTATGCTATAACTCTGAAAACAGCTGCTATATTAAGAAAATTCTGATTGAAAGATGTCAGTAACAAATGTAGTAGACAGTATGTATGTGTTATAATTTTACTGGAAATATAGGAAAATTTCCTAGAAACTTTCTGTATGGAATTTGTATAAAATACATACAACTGCCTTAAGGTAATGTACAAGATATAGAATCTTTACTTGGATGTGTAATTTCAAAGGAAAAAAATCTAGCTTAAAAGATATTCGAGAAAAGACGTCTTAAAATTGACGAAACAGAGAGCTACACCTTTAACGTGTGTTTGCCGTAATTTTACGTTACTAGGGTTTTATACAAATCAAATCTTCTTTAAAATGTGTGGGCGACTGTAGTTTTCGAAAAATATCAGTGTCAAATTAAATTTAGAACCACCATTTGTTGTTTTAATCTCAAAGAATTCAAATGACATTAATATTTTCGTTTAACACATTTTGCATAGCTGCTACAACACGTTGCACTGTGCGATATAAATAATGATCTCGATGACACCTTCGCTAACCTAAATTTGTTGACAGTGAAAAGTCAACTCTAAAGTGTCAAAATTACAGTAAGTCAAACAAATTTTGTAACTCACTAGTAGTATTTTTAAAACCTAGCAACCAGTTTTATTTTGTAATAATATCATCACACCTCAAGATATATAGAAAATTTGTTCAATGTTAAATACTCCATTCACGATAACGAGAGACTTTGGAATTAATTCTTGAACAAAGCCTAAGACAAATCATTCTATTGGTTAAAAGAGGATAATTTTGGAGCCGAACCAATAGAATGAATTGCATCTGTTCAAGATTTAGTTCCAAATTCTCTTGTAATCGTGAATGGAATATAGTAAAGAAAAATCCCAAAAAAGGGATAATCCCTCTGATCTGGCAACACTGCTCACATTCATTCGCCGAAACATTTGAACTGCGCTGCATAGACATAGCATAAGTTACCAACGTTATATAACAGCTTCGTGTCGCCATCTAGTGGGCTTTTTCAAAAGCTATTCAAATATGGCGGAATCTGCCTCGCCCTTGATTTAAAAGCTTTAGAGCAATCACGCAATCAGTAGTGTGTGGCCATTCACGATGAGACATGGCTGTGTTAGCGACAAATATGAGTGGACACATACAAAGTCAATTGACTCGATCGTTAGAAAGAATATTAGAAGACGCTCATTTAAGTGGTGAATTAAAGTTAAGTGGTAGAAAGTTGAAGGAGTTCCCTAAGGCTAGTTCCAAATACAATCTTAGTGATACTGTCATTGCAGGTTGGTGTTTTTGTTTTTTATACCCCCTACTAAGTTTTTGTTTGTAGGAAAGTTATTTTAAGTTGTACTTACAAATATTTAATATAAATACCATGGTTTGTTATTCAGAAAATGGTTGATTCTTATGGGATTTGATATCTAACCATGCCGGATACTAGTTTATCTTTTCTAGATAATAAGGGCCATTTTGTTGACATACAATTTTATCTACAATATTTTAATACTTGCGTCAAACTTTTTATTCCATCAAAATATATAGGAAGAAGATTTGATTACAAGAATCAAAAAGTATGAATGAAATGTTGATCTTTTTACCCGGAAATATAAACAATTTTTAAAAACAAACACGTGTTTTTTATCTAACAGTTATTATTTTTATATTTTGTATTCATAGGGAGTACTTCCTGTGAAGACACATTAATAGGTATGAGTATAGAATGTCAATCAACCTGAACCTGAAGGTTGTTATTTAATATTTGAAAGTTCTGTGAAGATAGGAACATTGATTGATGACAGTATTATTTATTACAATTTTGCCCTGTGAACTTTTTGTAAATGAATGTTACAGTTACTTTTATTGTACAAGTAACAACATACTTATCTGAAGTGTTATGATGCGAGATCCTTTATGGCAGCAATGTTGATACAAGAATTAAATATTTATGTATACTTCTCTGTTGAAAGAACTTAACAGGTGCAATTAATGTACAGCACTTGGCAAAAGTTTCGTGAAGAAATCAATGCATTTTTCAATTGTTGCAATCAACAATAATAGTCAAATTACTTCTTATTGATTGCTTATGTGATTAATATATTCTTGATGACTGTACAAAAATACTTGCGTGTTTCTTGTTTCAATTGTCATAAATATTAATCCCGACTTTCATTTTTATTGTTGGACAAATAGCTGAGCCGTATACTTGTAGACATTATTAAGTTGTTAAGGCTATATCTATAATAAAAATTGTGTTCTCTTTTTGATAACCTGCGTTATCATAATATAGCTGTGTTCTTATTCTAAACAAGATTTTTAAGAGATACAAACATTCTTCAAGATGTTGTAATAAAAATAAACTTTCATGTTTACAAACTTAAGTTTACAGCTTATAATTTAAGTTAAGCTGTTATGTCGTAATATAATCTTTGAAGAAAGTGTGTGTATTTTCAGTTATATAAATAGAAATCGAAAAAATTTAACTTTAAAATTTCTTGGATGGTGGATCACGGCGTATTTCCGGTTGTCCCGGCGCCTTCCCCTCATGTCCGGTGCATAAACAATAGAACGTCGCTGTCTTCAAGCAACGCACTTCCTTTGTCTATCACTATAAACGTTCTTTGTTTTTGTTTGATTGTTTATGATTGTTCACTTGTTTTGAAGTTAAGAAGTTGAAGAACCAAAGCACTCTTGATTGCAAGGGAGTAATTTGATATTTTGAAGAGGAAACTGAACAAGTTCGAAAATTATTATTTAATGTTTTTGATTATGTAAGCTTGTCTCTGGGCGAAAGAGAAACGCTGTCTGACAGTTGAAGAAAGAGAAAAGAAGACAATCGGAGTGACAGTGAGTCAGCAGGTGTTACTTGTCACGTGACCTCAAACTGACCTAACGTGACCTTTCAGAAAGAATAACTGCAGAACTAAAAGCTCAAAATGTTAACACGACCTTCGCTGGGAATCTATTGATTGTCAAGTTTCGACTATTTATAAAGAATGCATTATAGGAAGATACTAATATAGACAGTAAATTAATATAGAATTCACCTATATTACTTTATTTATTGTAGCTATCCATTATTGGCAGTAAGAATAATACGGGATGAATACGAAAATTCGTGACATAGGCATATTACATGAAAAACAGTTTTGTTCAAATATTGTTTACCTCGTAAAACTTTATTCATATATATATATATATATATATATATATATATATATATATATATATATATATATATATATATATATATATAAAATTCTGAATTTTTGAGTGCCAAAATGTTTTAATTTACATTATTGGTGCCGGAGTAAACTTAATTTGGAGATATATTAAAAGTAAATCTAGTAAGTTATTTAAAAAAAAATATGAGCTTCATATTAACTGTCAAACAGGTAACAAATTTATAGTTTTGTTATTTGCTTTGACGGCTAATCCGATGTTCATTTTTTTGGATTAATAGCGTACTAGATCTATTTGTAGCACTTTTAAAAATTAAGTTTATTTGGTCACTAAAGAAGTAATTAAATATTTGTAGCAAGCAATTGACTAGCATTGTTTTTTTCTCTGCCAATTGTTTATTTTACAGAAAAATACTTCAAATAACAATTAATTGTACGCATATTTTTTTGAAGTATATTTCTTTATAATAATCCAGAAACTATTAACAGATATAAAACAATGCAAGTCAACTGCTTGCTAATCACCCTTAATCAGTTGTTCATACTTACGGATAATATTGGCTGGTAGCACAAGTTTGGTTCTAACACCGGTTTTAACTAAAACCATACCAACGACTTGGCACATACTTCAGGGTTATTAACAAAATCAGTGTTGCCAATGTATTGAATAAGACAAAAATGTATTGACAGCCATATTCCATAAATTTGATGACATTATTTAAAACTGTTTAATATGATTTTTGTCTTGCCTTCCTTGTAGTATAAACAATTTAAAATAATGAAGCCAAATTTATTGAATATGGTTGTCAATACATTTTCGAGTTAATCAGTATATTGGCAACACTGATTTTATTAATAAGCCTGAAGTATGTACCAAGTCGTTGGCATGGTTTTAGTTAACACGGGTGTTAGAACCACGCTCGTGCTACCAGCCATATGTTTAACGAATATATAAAAAAATGTTTTCCCTTGTTAAATCCCTATGTCACGTATTATCGTATTCACCATGTATATGCCGCCCGAAACAGAGCTATGTTTATATATTTTTTTTCGTCTGACATTGAAATACAAATAACTGTATGTATGCCACGATATACTATTCGTTCATACAAACTTTTTAAATTCTTCTGGAACAATTTCAAGTTCATGTTTTATGTCTTAAAATATGTCTGATCTTTGGCTTCTTTTAACATATTAACATTTCTTTCAAATTACATCAGTTGTAAGTACGTCCCAGTTATTTAAATATACCAAGGAGACAATTAATTTCTGACTCATTTTGAATTGTTATTAACCGTCAGAAAATTCGTTAAACGTTTCTTCGAAAACAATGAAAATAGTTATCGCCATAAAAATTTGAGTATAAAATGAAATCAATTACAAAATATTGTGGTATTAGACGTATTAAAAATTTTAAATTTGAGCAGTACATGAAAATTTTTATGCATTAAAGTGGTTACACTTACACACTCAAATCCATAGTAATTTCGCCAATTTTACGAGCACATAAAATGGTTTTAAAATAGAATTAGTAAGCGGTTAATAATTTAATATAGATTTTGGTATTTGTTAAAGTTTAAAACTTAAAATAAAACTATTTTTCTCTAAAATAATCCATAAACCATTGACAGAAAACATAATGGTAGTCTATTGTTTGCTGATCACCCGTAATTATAGTTTCAATAACAATATTCATTTATTTATTTATTTTAAATTCATTCTACAGGATAATATCCCAATTACAAAGGAATTGTTTCACTGAATGTACAGAAATTACAATAAAAATAGAAAAAGTAAAAAAAATACATATATATATATATATATATATATATATATATATATATATATATATATATATATATATATATATATATATATATATATATATATATATATATATATATATATATATATATATATATATATATATATATATATATATATATATATATTTATAAATAAACTATTATTAAATTTAAATTATAAATTATCGGTTCTTGCAAGAAGTATAGCAGACAGTACTTTCTTGAACCTAGAAATGCTGTTAGAAAATTAGTTGTGTCCATATCATAACGGTCATTATATTTAACAATATTATCTTTTACAAACATTTAACTTAAAATATTATCATTTGAGAAAGTTCTTGCAATATTTATTTTATAATAAATATACCGAACATTCTTCTTTGTATCAGGAGAACATGAATCCCAGGAATAGGTTATTTTTCATAGTCACTGACTGACTACTATATGCGCGCCAATTTTTGTCGTGTTATCCCTTCCGACTACTGCAGTTTTTAATGTTTGTTTCCTCCTACATTAATTCGACCTTATTACCCACTGACATTGGCCAGGAAGTCCCTATATGATATTTTTATCTGCTACTTTATTCGTGGAATTGATTTCGAGGTTATAAAAATAAATTTGTGGTTATGTCTGAAATAAAGTACATCAGAATTGTGGTTTGGAATTAAATGTTTAATCGTTACAGGATAATCATTTCGAGAATTACTACTACAGTTTATTTTGTATAATAGAAGGATGTCGCAATAGTATCTTTAAGAACATTATTATCTCCTGATTCATGATTTCATTTGTATTTCATTATGATATCATAACAATACCCAATAAAACATAATCACTTGCAAATTTACATACAGATAGACATACATACATATGTGATTTTGCAATATTAATTAATAAAATAATAATTATAAACCTACACTTAGCAATTATTATAAAAAGTGGCAATTATTCATGAGAAAATAGATGTGTTGTAATAATAATTTATTTGTTTTAAAAATAAATCATGTAGCTTATAAAAAAGCGTTGGTATACGTGCAGAAAATGTAATGTTTTAAATTAAAAGTAAATGCCAGTAATTACAATTAATTTTGTGACTGTATATAGGTATTGCATTACTAATTATTAGTTTATACAGCTTTTTCCACTTAATTAATATCTGTTTGCTCTAATAATTGTTATACATTATAAATTATGAAATAAGTAACCCATTAATATAGACATTGTATTTTTTTTTAATTATAAAAGACATTCATTTATTTACGGTTTTAGGGGATTACAGCTCAATCGAATTGGTAAAAAATAATGAAAGTATATGCTTAATAATGAATATTAATAAAGAAATAAAATGATATAATTGAAATACTTCGGAAATAAGAGGGGTAAAATTACCTTTAAAGTTCTGATTTTTATACGTCGAACATGGTTTGTCAAGATGCGCGTTTCTCTACAATCGGCACATCTTTATCTTTATACTGTGATAACAGATCTACATTTATGTTATTTTGTATCGCACTAAACCAAGAAGGAGCTAAAAAATAGAAGGAAATTAGTTTTTATAATTAAAAATACAACATAATGTATTTTACCTGAGTTTCAAATATGCTCATTGCGACTGCCGACAAGAGAATAACAAATGACAGACACATAAATTTCTCATCCCTCTGTGGTCTCCTTCCAATCCCTAGAAATGCGGTACCGTTATGCTGGCCACTAACAAACAATTTGTAAGAAATGCGAAAGCTTATTCGATCACTTTTCATTTCCGAAATCTTACAAATTACTAATATCGTTTGCATTTGTTTATATAATAGCTGTATAAGTCTAAACATCGTCAGTTATGTTTCATTGAATATTTTAGTTTTTCATATAATTTTATGAACACGGGTAAATAATGTTATAAATCAATTGTAATCTGTTATGTTTTGCATTTCACACATTTATTTACCTATATTGTAATATGCTATGTATATTCAATAGTGTGTTACAAATCACTTTCTAGTAAGTAACGTAGAAAACGATGTATGTATGTATGGATGGAATGTTACCATGTTTCGACCTTCCTACCCTAAATCAACTTTAAGGAAGATTCAACAACTCAATTGGAGATGCATCTTCCCTGTTTCTACCCCAAAACTTTACAGTGTACATGTACCGGACAACGTAATGTAAAGTTTAATGCAAAGTCATAATGCTAAGGTAAAGTGTTAAGTTTCAGCTTACATAAACCAGCTTTTAAGCACCCCATAATATTTTACGGGACAGATAATATTGGAAAAAACTGCTTTCCCATGTTAAATTGTATATTGTCAAGGTTTGCTTGAGACACTCGGTATATTTTTTTTCTTCTTTTAAATTCATTTCCCATATATGTCAACCTCCACATATTAACAATTCCATAACAACTCAATAACTGCCTTACATCACAGAAGTAGAAAGTGAGTTTTGCTTCTATGCTATTAAAACGATAACACCAAGCCTTCACTTGGCGTAAATGCAAGCTATTCACAGTAAGTGACTCACTAGTGTCGCCAGAGTAGTCAGACAGTTCCTCTGGCATTGGTAGATATGAAGAGATACAAACTATAATACGGTCTCAGTAACGGGTTACGTTGTGAGATGGTTATTATAAGTATAATTCTTGGAAGTGTTACGCGTTGAACAAAATATTACACATTGGAAAGAGGATGATACATTTGGGAAGAATGTCGTAAATGATGATATACAGTTACGAAGAGTGACGGAAAGAATGATTTGATTACATTTTTAATTAGTATTCTGTGTGCTTCTCTGCTTTTATTTTTAGCATGTTTCTATTTGTTGATTTTTTTTCTGCCAAATATTCTTACGATTCCATTGTACCCCTTGTTTCTGTTTCTTACAGGAACAAAAAGAATCCATTAAAATCATAGTGTTACTTTATTGTGATGTGTGTAAACTTTTTTGAAATTTTGTGTTGTGAATCAGGCTGCACCATATGTACGGCCTGGCTAGGATTTGCGCTCGAGGGACTGCGGTTCTATTAATAATTCTTCCTGCATTACACTCAGGAACCAACGACATCGTGTCGAGAATTTTTGCGCATCCTTGTGTTTGGGATTAAGCTTAAAGTTGTAGTAAATCAATGATTATTATTTTGATAATTAAATCTTTTACCGGTTTCAGGATATTAAGTCTTTGTTTACATACACAAAAGCGGTATGTGAAGTGAGGTGAGGCCAAATATTAAAAAAAATCTTTTTCGGTTCAAATTCAAACATATTTGAACGCTATTTAAATAATTAACACATAATTAGATATTATCTATACCTATTGTAAATGTACGAAAATAAAAATAAGTATTCATTTGTACCTACATGAAAACAATCCGGCGTTCTTTCATATTAGCAAATCTGTTGAAGAGTGAAAGACTATTAGGCTGACTGCTGACTAAACACGAATGGCAGGCTAGACGCTATACAGTGCAGCGTGCCAGCGTGTAGCCCAGACATACTGCAATCTCCCCACCACTCAACCGAGGCCGAGAAATTATCATCCTCACGTATATTATATTATTATATTATACTTATTTTGCTATTTTACGCTTGTAAGATTTTTTTTTGCTTTTATCAATATATTCAAATCAAAGGAATTAATAATGAATGTATTAGTTGCAAAAGTAATTATTAAATAGTTCGTATTGTTAAATTTGCATTTTCTTGGTTGTTGGTATTTGTATATTACTTCAATAGATTTTAATATATATATATATATATATATATATATATATATATATATATATATATATATATATATATATATATATATATATATATATAATTTTACAAATGTTTTGAATTGGAGGTGAGGCCTGGCTTCACCTGCCTCATCTGACGCATCTGTACGATAATATTATGACCATACTGACATATCAACAACAGTCTACAAACTCAGCTTTATCTACGAAAAACTGTTCTATATCGGGTAGGATTCAACAATTCGTCCGATAGTTATCGGCTCCGTTATCACTATAGATACTCGTACGTATTGTTTATAAGACGATTGGCATATTTCCCTGATCATTGTCAAAGAAAATGTAATTTTCTATGTAACCATAGTAATATCGGTAGCGATAACTATCGCGCGAGTTGCAGAATACCCCCCCCCCCTCCCATTAAGTAGAATTTCATTTTCGATTCGTAATCAAGTTCTCCCATTTTGTCCCACTGGCTCAATTTTCTCTACTATTTCCATCAATTTTCAATTTCCACATCCATAATTGAATCATCGTATCACCTGCAATATGTAGAGCAAAAGGTTAGTGTAACCGTGCTTTACGAGCTTGTAGCTTAATGAATACAGACAACTTGATAACGATTGAAATTAGCCGCAGGAAATTGCTCAGCAGGCCGGTATTCAAACCCGGGAACGCCTAGCTCTAGGCCATGATTATTGAACTCCATTGGAATTTAATTTAATTATTGGATGACACGCGAGCAAAGTTCAAAGGTTAATTAATATCCTTTGATGCCTGTCAAGGAAGAACAATTGGGGTAGATTTTTTATTTATTTTGTACATGTACAAAAAAGGGAATTACAAATTTAATATCAAAGGAAATGGAAACTGGGTCAAATGTAAACATTAAAATAAACATATTTAAATGTCTTATCAGGCAGGATAAATATCATGACATTAAAACGAAAACCAAACTTGGAAAATCTAAAATTAACCACATTTACTTAGTATAGCAATTTAGAATGTATTATATCAGCAGAATAATTTACAGGAAAATATAAAATCCCTAGCACCGAATGCATGGGTGCTCTGGGGGCGCAAGCACCCATACCAAATTTGTAATGGGGGCGAAGCACCCATACAGAATACTCAGTTATCATGATGTTTTTTTTATTCAAAATTACTATTTAAACGCAAATTCCGAGTTACCGAGTTAAAGATGAAAAAACTCAAATACCATCATTTTTATTTTTAAACCTTACAATGACCATGTGCATTATTTGTTACGAATTTGCAATAAATCCCTATTTAGTCGCAGCTTGTGCCTATGTGTATCTATTACCGTGCGTTGATGTTCCAATCTCTCTAAACGCAGTATCTCCTCCTCTATTCACATGTGTTTAGAAGCCTGTTTTAATACATAATTTTATAATTTTGTTATACAAAATTTCAATTTCTTTACTTTAAAAATTGTACTATTACGAATTTATTAATAATATGTTTTCTGTTGATCGTTTATTAATTACGTGTCTGCAAGAATGCAACTATCAGTCTACAATTTTTATGCTGTGTATCAAACTTGAATTCAGACAGGAGAGGGCAGCAGCGATGTTTTACATAGGCTAGTGATGCATGACGAGGCGAGAGTACTCTCGCATCTCGTCTCGTCTAGTTCCATTTTGCGAGACGAGAACGAGAGCGAGATTGCAGTTTAAAATTCGAGGCGAGATCGATATAACAACTGCGAAAAGCGAGAAATCTCGCGAGAGTCTCCCAAGTGAATGTGAAAATTATATGAATCCACTATATTTTTTTGCGTCTAGCTAGAGTCGATTGGTATCTGTCCCAGAGCAAGGAAATACAAAATAATGACAAAATCAGTTTTACTTCCAATAGAACTAGTTTTCTCCAATATTTCAGCCCCTACTTCATCCCAGTTAAAACCATGGTTAAAAATTCTTGCCGCCTCTGAAAAGTAAAGGATAAACGTCGATGGGAGTGATTTGTTGTCGGCGGGTTCCCAGTGTAGCGGTTTTTTATAACTAAATCTTACTTAAATAGTGGCATATATTTAATAATAAAGTGACCTACCCTTGTTACAAAAAATATTACTGACCAAAGAGTGTATTAACTGATGTTCGTATTGAAATAGTTTAGAGATCACAATTTGGTGATAAATTAGATATTTTAGAGATAAATTAAATTATTTACTAACATCATATTTTCCGCTGACCGTAAATAAATAAACATTATGTTCATATTGACATAATTTGGTGACCAGAATTTAGTGTTTCGTCTTTTTATTATATTATATACGACTGCAAATACACGGAAGACGGTACAATTGGTGATAACTTGTCTCTTGTAGTAAAACTGTTACGTTAATACGTAGTGCGCAAGCGCTTATTTTTATAGCGAGACTCGTGCGAGAACGAGACGAAACCCAAAAAAATTTGCGAGAGCGAGATCGAGATTACAGATTCGAAAACGAGAGGAGATCGATATTTTATATTTCTCGTCTCGTCTCGCCTCGCGTGCATCACTAACATAGGCGTAACTAAATATGGAACAAATCTTTAAAGTATTTTAACTCAAAAACTAGACGATTTAGAAAAAAAATATTAAGAAATAATGTTTCTATCGACGAGTTACATTACTGGTTAGAGTTTTAAATATTAAATAAAAGAAATTATATGCTATGCTATATATGCAAGAAGGAAGTCTGTAGATATACGCAATTATAAAACAATAAAAATTTGCATACATACAAAGATATCTATCTAGAAAATGAAACAAGCCTTATATTCATACATACATATAACATACTTATGCTAAAAATGAAATGAAACATTCTCAACTTTCATTTTTCTAATTCATTCATTTATTTCTTCATTTGTCATTTACCTGCCATCATTTATTTTTCCTGTAGTCACAACTATAATGTATTTTATTTAGGGCCGGTATTTCTACCTCCAGATAAAGTTCAGGATAACTATCCGTCAGATAAATGATAAAATATCGCATCGAAATAAAAGCATAAATGATGTAAATTATATTGAATGTCATTTTTCGATGCGATATTGTTCATTTATTCGACAGATAAGTTATCCAGCACTTTATCCGAAGATGGAAATACCGGGTCTTATTTATATTAATGTTTACCGTGAAATTAGTTTCATTTGGATGGTCTCCAACGAAATTAGCAGCAAAAGAATGCCAACCTTGTTAAATAAATTTCCCTGTTTAATAACGAAAAAGTTATTTTTGTGAATTCTCTTTAGTCTCGTTTCATTTTAAATTCCATAAAACTCAGATGTGTTTCATTTACAGTACAACATACAGATGAAATAAACATGATGTACAATATTTTTGTTTCGTTACTATGGGAATGGTAGTTGTTTTTATTTGTTTATAAAACATGGAATATATGTAGAGGAAATATCGATTTTCAAGTTGGTATTATGTTCAAGATGAATGCTTTTAAAGTTTTGTTTGTTTTTAATGTAAAAACAAACAAAGTTTTAAAAACATAACAAGGTTTTTTAAATGAAAAATAAGTATCAAATAATGTAGACTGCATAATAGGTTTTTCAAAATGGAAAACATTAAAATATGTTTTTAAGGAGTACAAGATTTATGCTCTAGGTGGATGCAAGTTCTATATTGCAAATTGATCTTCAAGAAAGGAAGTAATATATTACGAAACTAAATAAGTATTTCCTGTATTACTGGAAACATATTTCATTTTTCTAAATCAGATACGCGACAAATATTTTCCTTGAAATTAGCACAGGAAGAATTTAAAATTAAATGATAAAGTTATTTTTAGTTTAATCCCATTTAAACTTACACAAATCATGAGAAATTTCTTCAAAATTCTATCGAATACAACTCCCTATGTCCAGTTTTTTTTACCTCCCGCTACCCTTGGTAAGGAAGTATAGGATAAATAACCACGTTCTAAGGTCCCTAGAATCCAATTTTAACATTTTCACTCAAATACTACAGTGTGTTCAAAAAGATTCCTAACTCGTAGTAGGCTATGAACAAAGATACGTATGTCAATTTAAAAATATTTAATTAAATGTCAATTTGACATGAGATATTGTCAAAAATGTTTTCTAAAGCCTTTCTTCTTGTATCTTATTTTATTATTTATATACTGTATCCTTCTTTCTTGTCTTTTCTCCTTAAAATTACATTTCAAGAGTGAATTTTGGCAACTTGACTTTTGAATTGAATAATGATCAGACATACGTGTCTCTGTTCAAAGCCTACTTCGAGTTAGGAATTTTTTTGAATACACTGTATTATTCGAAAAGTTTTGAATCATTATATTTCTACCTTATTCTAATATGGAAAGAAGCCATTAGATTTTGGTGTAAATCAGATAACCGGAAATGGCACTTAACTTGAAGCTCAAAATACGTCTTCCAAAAATTACCTTCAAATGTTATTTTTTCGCGATTTATATTATTATAAAAATTAAAGAATATTTAATTTTCTATAGGTTTGCATTAATACATTTTCTACATATTTTATGGATTTATAAAATTATGTGTAATGTATAATAACATAACTTTTTGGTTATGCATTTCATCTCAAATATTACTGTAAAAAAACTAATCATTTCAAATTAATAATAGTAACGTTATCAAAAGAAAGTAGTAAATAAAACAATAGTTATATGGAAAAGAACTTAATACAGTTTCCAACATAAGTAAATATGTAGGTATGTATTTCAATTTATAAAAATTAAATGGCAAGAGGTATTGTATTGGCACATCAGATTTTTTTTAAACGCGATAATACATTGCTGCCGATCATTTTAAATGTAACTATAATATTACCATGAGCCCATGTTCACTAATAAAAAGAAACTCTCACATGGTCTTATATTTAAAATTATAATTTTGCATTTAATAAACTGTTTTTGCTCTTTACGATATTAAATTTTACCCGGGTATCTAACCAAGAATAACTTAATAACAACCTCCCCTAATTATTCGTGTTCCAATTACCCACCAGAAATTCCAAATTTCATAATAATTTCAATAACCCTTCATGTAGTTACTCACTTTGAAATACATTTCTTCAGCCCCTAAAATTTTACCCTTAGGCTATAATACGTCTTTCAGTCAATATGTGGGGTGAACTAGGCATCACCCTTGGATTTGCACAGACTAGGGTTGCTTAATTATTTCCCAAAGAGGGTGCAAGCCTGCAGAAGTTTGGATCAGGTGATAAGACGAACATATTGAAAAACTTTGAAAAGAATATTACATTTTAAATCCTTATATGACCGTCATTTTAAGGGTCATCTTCTGGTTTAGACTTCTATTGAGACTCATTACTCTCAAAAAAATGTAGGGTTTGGGAATACAATGCCTATAATAAAATTAAAGCTGGTATTACTAATAAAGGCGAATATTTGAATAACACAGTCGTATTCATAGTAACTGAGATAGACCCGGTTTAAACTAGGTCTAAGTATACTAGATTTAAATTAGGTCTAACTTAGACCACCCTGGACTTATTCATAGTAAATTTTAGACCCAATTTAAACCTAGTCTACGTAGACCGAGTTTAGTCCTTGTATCCATCTGGACATGGTCTGCGATGAAAATGAAGTAAGCTTCAGACATAAATATTCGAATATTTTCAAATGTCATTTAGTTGTCAGTGTAAAAATTAATACTTAATATTATCTAAAATAAGAATAGTATGTAGTACGACAATAGGTTTATAGAAGCGTGTATTCATATGTACGGGTATACACGAGGAAAAATGGGAAGAAAAAATTGATAAATTAAAATATGAATAAAATTGTTCGAGGCTGGTTTTGATGATACATTAAAACTTTTATTTGGGTATGAAACTGGTTGCAATTTACAGGAAATGAAATTAACTAAAAATCATTTATTTATATTCCAAATTTGTCGGACACATTAATAATATAAAAATATTTGACAACTACATGTGCGGTTTGAAATGCTTTCGTTTCCGGGCCTATTGTGATTTTGTCTAAATATGCTTCGTTACATATAGCATTATTTAATTCAGTATTATCTTCATCTGAATCTCTGTCTCTTTCATTTTCTAAAATTAAATACAAATTTCAATTACCTATGTATATCAAATTTGCAGATATGATAAAAGTACCTTTAACATTGACATCTGATCTTTTCTTCATCTACATCATTTATGTTGCACAAATATCTTGAATATCTTCAATTTTATTCATTTAATATCAAAATTGTCAATTTAACAATTAATAAATATTTTTTGTCTTACGCATGCAATTTTTTAAAGCAAACTATATATTGGTTATAATGACAGGACTTAGACCTAGTTTAAACTAGGGGTACGCTCGGTCTAAATTTTAGACTAGGTTTAAACTAGATCTAAATTAATCGTTACTATGAATGAGGAAAAACCTTAGAGCTAAGACAGACCTGATTTAAACCACGTCAGAATTACTATGAATACGGCTGATTCAGTTTTTGTAAGCTTAATATATATATTTTAAACTAGTCAAAATAAATTTGAAGAAATATGTGACCATTTGCTTAGGTTTTATAACTTTTATTATGGGTTTGGGTCGTACTTTATTTTTAAATCTGTCGATCGTAGTTGCCACATAAAACAAAATTTGTTATTCTTTTCAAGCGTACGACAGCAAATATCGTCCCCAGATATTGATATCGTTCGACTAATATTACAGAAATAAAAAATGTTATGCTGCGTTGCTATGGCTCGTGTGTTTCAACAGAAACAGATGTTGAAAACAAAAAACTCCACTCAACAACGATTTTATTTTAACTGTTGTTTTTCATGCTCACTAGATTTCGATTCGGTTTAATTAGGTTGTTTTGGTTCTTTTATTTTATTAGCTTTTTATGAACAGTTATAATTTTACTACTTTTTTATGTTTTTGAAGAATTCAGACAGAAAATGAGTCTTCACAAAAAATGTAATAAGTATGCAGTGAAATTATATGCTAAATTTAAAAAATTTGCTACTCAAACGACATAATTACCTAACTAACCTATTCAAGATATTCTCATGCTAGTTAAGTGTGACCTTGACAACATTTTTCCTCTTTACTATAAAAGCTTTGCGCACATATCCAGTTCTTGACCAAAGAACTTGATATTTTCCTGATCTTTTAAAGTCGTAAAGTGATACGTAATACTTTTGACAAGAAAATTAATTAAAATGAAAACAAATACTGTTCCTCCGTGATGCAGTCTATTTAGTTTGTAATACTCACGAAAAAATTGCATCGTTTGATTAGTTTACAGGTTATGTACAAATAAATAAATACAACAAACATTACAATAAAACATCCTTAATAATCAGTGCATAAAGCAGAATATAAACGCGTAAATAATTCAATGATTACAATAATAAAAATATAAATTCCATCGGTATTTCAACAATGTAATTCATTGATTACAACAATAAAAATATCAATTTTCAACAAAGAAAAGAGGATTGGTCCATAAAATTTCAACAAGATTGAACCATTGTGTAATATCTATAAAGCTGACATTGGACAAAGTTACAGGGAGATAAAACGGATAAAGAAAAGATTTATGGCTTTTTAAAGTGTCTGTTATCAGCTTTAAAGGATATCATTAAAAATGAATTTTGGAGGGAACTATCATAACCTTCAATATTTTATGTATTTCCTATACAAAGTTCAATTTAATATTGTAAAGTGACATTACCGGTATCTTAATGATATTATAGATTATAGATAAAACCTTAATATACTACGAGTAATTAGGTTAATAGCAAAATTGCGTTTATTGTATCATGTTTTGTTCAATTTTTTTCAATTGTCAAAAAAGTTGATTATTTTGAATTGAACGTGATTTGCAAAATTGAATAAATTAAACACAAAATAATTCTATTAACTTATTTTAATATTTTTGTAAATCTTTTCTAAAATAAGTAAATTAAATTATGTTGAAGAAAATTATAACATATTTTTTAACTAGGAAGTGCAAATTCTAACGTTGGTCATCTGATTGCAATAATGAATTATATAAAAACGTGTTTCTTAAGTTAATATTTGAACAAGATATACAAAAAGCAGAAAATTGTCTTAAAATTGCAGTTGTATGAAATAGAAGTCTATTTTTGACATAATTTGTCTATTTAGATTTTGTACATGTAATGTTAATGTTAAAGGTAGAAATTTTCGTGTATTTTTTTTCCGAGCTTGTGCAACTAATTCCACTTAGAGCCTGGTATATTTTCAATGAAGAATCTTCTTCATTTATTGCGAATAAGAAAGATGCTAACATCATCCACTGATATCGTGATAAGCAGAAATTTTCTTCTTTCCAATCATCAAAGTTATCCAACTTTTTAATCTCAATTTGCATATGTATATTGTGCATCTTGTAACATTTAACTAATATTATATATTATAATATCAATTTAAATATGATAAAATGGTTTTCAGAAATGACACATATTATGAGAAAAATATATTTTCTGCCACAGTACCTTCGCTGGTATTTTGACTTTTTGAATTAGTCACATTACATATATAGCAATTCAAATATTTTTTTTATTCTTTTCAATGTATTATGATGTATAATATTCATATACAATAGCAGCAACTTAAAATAAAATTGTAAATTGTATCACTTTCTCGAAATGTCAAAATTAATTCGGTAATCAAAAATGCCAATGTAGCCGTTAGAGGCGCTGACGCTCAAAATGTGCACATCACCTATTCAATAGAAGGTTATGATTTTGACGTCACACGCAAGAAAGAATACGACGATGTAAAAGTTGAGATGGAAGATCGTATTGCAAACAAACCACGCCATTTTTAAAGTTGTCTTCTGTCACTTGTGTTTTGACATTTGAGTTTTACATGTGATTCAATATCTTCGGACGGCTGTGGAAACATAGAATTTCACATATGTCATGTATTCTTTATAATTATAGCGGGAGTCACTGTTGCAAACACCATACGCTCGTTTGATACTTGGCACCATCTTGCAACTGTCACCATGACAGCGCTTTGTTTGTAATCTAGCAACGAAGTGAAATGAGTCACAAGTGTAGTATAAAGAAAATACCAATAGATGGCAGCCCGAAAAGATACCTCTATATAAACCTCCATTCATGTTGTCAAAAGTTGATCTTTAATTTAATTTATTTCCATTTCTAAAATTATATTCAAGAAGAATTTTCTTTAGATAACATTTTTGACAATATCTCGTGTCAAATTGACATTTAAACACTTTTAAATTTTCATGTTTCTTTGTTCATAGTCTACTTCGAGTTATGTTTTTTTAAACACACTACTATTAATTCCTAATAAGTTACATTTTCGTAAAATTACTATTCCACGTGGAAATACTACGACTACTATGTTCTATTCGTGTAGCGTACCGTACAATATTTTCCAAAACAAAACAGTACGCTTTCCACGGCGGCTTGATCAATACTACCGTCCAGACAGGGGTCCGGAACTATCCAGGCTCCAGGGACGGACTTGTGTAGGAGGGAAGATTCAAGGTCGTGAGGCCCTACAATAATTAGGGTATAGGGCATGGAATTTAGGGTAGAATTTATCAGGAATGAATTCAGGATTGGAAAGGGAAAAATCCTGGATGGAATTATAGAAGGATAGGGGAATTGATGGAATTTTCAGGAATTCTGGAATGT
Source organism: Harpalus rubripes (assembly GCA_963082715.1). Taxonomy (NCBI): domain Eukaryota; kingdom Metazoa; phylum Arthropoda; class Insecta; order Coleoptera; family Carabidae; genus Harpalus; species Harpalus rubripes. The sequence goes on from OY720460.1 coordinate 16,825,070, forward strand.
TTCAGAGTAAAATGGAATTCAGGAATTTGGAAAATGTGATGTAGCATCTATCACTTTCTCTTGTTTTCATCCATTTTTTCATCCTTCGCGTGTTTTCCACGTGGCCAGAGTCCAAACGTGATTGGGTGGTAATCTGATAGCGGTAGTTCATTCACTGATGTTCAACTGTTCGCATAGCCGTCGCGACGCAACCAACAAACAAGAGCAAAACAACATCACACTAGCCATGGACGCGGTAATTGTGTCCCGAATCCAATAGTCCAGACATGCGGCCATTCACAGAACAAGTTGAAAGGATAATTGGAGAGTAATTTATCGAAATGAATGAGGCGGATTGAGAAGGTTTTCAGCGATAAATGAAAATTGATGAATTAGGAAGAAAAGAAACAAATTAGTTCCTTTTAATTTAGTTTTCAAATAAAAAAGAAAATACAGTCGAACTTCGATAACTCAAACCATGACTTGCTACAAAAAAAGTTCGAGTCATCAAGACTTCGGGTTATTAAATAAAATGCATATGTATAAATATTATTTATGTATATGTATGTTATTCGAGTAAAAATCACTTACCATATGATATATATATATATATATATATATATATATATATATATATATATATATATATATATATATATATATATGTAGATTGATATAGGTATACAGATCAAAGTTATAAACATTATTTTAATGTAAAAAAGTCAGTTCTTTGTGACTGACGAGATAATTTTTTATTTTGATTTTCAATAAAAAAAGCTTCAATGTTATTTAAACCATTATGCAGGGAATCGGTTGTATATTCATTGGTTTTTAAATACGAACGCAAAACGCTCAACGAATTTTCAACCAACTCCTTTAAAGGTGGTTGCTGCAAATCATCCTCCATCATATCAATTTCGCTGTCATCTGTATTGTCTAGCTCTACAGATTCGGATTCAGATTTGTAGAGCTCGACAATATCTTCATCTGTGGGAAACTCTGAAGTAACAATATCATCATCCACATGTATAAAATAATTTAAGGTGACACCTTCTGGTATAATTTTGACATTTTTCCAAGCTTCATATTTTAATTGCAATTGAATTTCTTCCTCACGTTTTTCATTCATACGTTCATTTAGGAAAATCAAAGGAATTTCATCCTCTTCGTCCCACTCAGAATACTGACCAAAGCCGGCTTTTTTAAAACAATTAGAAATTGTCTCAGAGCTACATCTTTCTTTCGTGAACCACTTTTCACTTCTTTGATCAGTCCAAATTTTTCGTCAATAGATAAAGTTTTTAAAGTACGTTTTAATGACATATCAGCAATGAAAATGCCTTAAACGTGATAAATCAAGTAGGCTCCGTATTTTTTTTTTTTTTCACTTAATAATAATTAACAAAGCATAAATTTGAACTTCAGTAGTGCAGAAACCGAACTGCCTCCATCATCATGTTATAAAAACACCTGTTACAAAATCATGTAATTAGGGGATTTCCCCCAGAATTCGACTTATTGAAGCTGGCGCCAAATATTCTGTTCGAATTATAAAGATATTCGAGTAATCGAAGTTCGAGTTATCAAGTAAAAATTACCCATAATTCACACTATTGGCGCTATTGCCAACCAGTTTGATTCGAGTTATCCAAAATACGAGTTATCGAAGTTCGATTGTAGTTTATGTGAGCTAACGCAGTGTAAATTTTTTAATTTAAATTTAAATAAATAATCTGGTGGAAATATCGTTTTATAAATATTGCTATTGTTTGAATTCTATTAATATTGAAACAAAATTAGATTGCATTTTGCGTTGCTAAGACAATGGCACTAAATATAATTGAACATAAATAATAAAACAGCAATTAACTAGGTCACTTTGAAATTCGTTTTGACTCTATAAATAATAATACAACTGTCATCTCTCTATCAATAACATAGTGAATCATCTGGCGTAACCAGGATGTCTTCCTGGGGAGAGGTAGGTATATTATTATTATTACAGTCGAACTTCAGTAAGTCGAACTTCGATAACTCGTATTTTGGATAACTCGAATCAAACTGGTTGACAATAGCGCCAAGAGTGAGAATTATGGGTAATCTTTACTTGATAACTCGAACTTCGATTACTCGAATACCTTTATAATTCGAACAGAATATTTGGCACCAGCTTCAATAAGTCGAATTCTGCGGGATAGGTGTTTTTATAACATGATGATGGAGGCAGTTCGGTTTCTGTACTACTGAAGTTCAAACATATGCTTTGTTAATTATTATTAAGTGAAAAAAAAAAATACTGTGCCTACTTGATATATCAGGTTCAAGACATTTTCATTGCTGATATGTCATTAAAACGTACTTTAAAAACTTTATCTATTGATTAAAAATTTAGACTGATCAAAGAAGTGGAAAGTGGTTCACGAAAGAAAGATGTAGCTCTGAAATATGATGTTCCGGCAAGTACAGTGTCTACTATTTTAAAAAAGCCGGCTTTGGTCAGTATTCTGAGTGGGATAAAGAGGATGAAATTCCTTTGATTTTCATAAGTGAACGTATGAATGAAAAACGTGAGGAAGAAATTCAATTGCAATTGGAATATGAAGCTTGGAAATATGTCAAAATTACACCAGAAGATGCCACCTTAAATGATTTTATACATGTGGAAGATGATATTGTTACTTCGGAGTTTCCCACAGATGAAGATATTGCCGAGCTCTACAAATCTGAATCCGAATCTGTAGAGCTCGACAATACAGATGACAGCGAAAGTGATATGATGGAGGATGATTTGCAGCAACCACCTTCAAACGAGTTGGTTGAAAATAAGTTGAGAGTTTTGCGTTCGTATTTAAAAATCAATGAACATACAACCGATTCCCTGTATAATGGTTTAAATAACATTGAAGCTTTTTTTATTGAAAATCAAAATTAAAAATTCTCTCGTCAGTCACAAATAACTGACTTTTTTACACTAAAATTATATTTATAACTTTGATCTGTATACATATATGAATCTGTATATATCATAAGGTAAGTGATTTTTACTCAAATAAATACATACATACATAAATAATATTTATACATACGCTTTTTATTTAATAACCTTGATAACTCGAACTTTTTTTGTGGCAAGTTATGGTTTGAGTTATCAAAGTTCGACTGTATATACACAAAATAAATCGAACAATACACTATATACTACATTAGAAAAGGGAAATAAATAAATTTCTATAAGTATCAAGAATAATTTTTCCATTTGTATGTAAAACCTTCTCTATTCAATTTTATCGTCTCTAGAGTCTAGACATCTGATCGTATATCAAGTTCAAGTTCAATATTTTCATTTTCTGTCACGCCAATTATGCATAAATACGTAGAAAAGGTTTCCAACCAAGAGATTTTATCATTTTTACGATAAACAGTTTACTTGTTCAAAAACACGCAAGTTGAATACGTAAAACTTTATTGAAACAATTTTTCTTGCCACGTGGATCGACAGCTGCATATCGCAACACCTGCTACTTTGATTTTATTTTTTGTTTTCTCTTAAATTAATTGCATTTTTTTATTTGTAGGCGTTTGTTTTGCGTATGACGCAATGTTAGTATACAAAGCAAACTTCCTATTTTTAACTAAAATGAAATGAGTCAAGTTAGTTTGTAAATGTACATGTACTTTGTTGATGAAGTGAATGCCAATATTTACAATAAAGTTAATAAAATATGGCATCAATATTTCTTCAGCTAATGATAATATTTTGAAAAGGCGATGCCAGAAATACTGCTCTCATTTGTTTTGTTTTTTAGAAAACATTTGAAGTTGAACAAATAGCCGAACATCAAGAAAGAAAAAGAACAAAATACGTACGATCTATGATGTTTTCTTATAAAACGATATTTGCTGTAAAAGTTTTTTATTTAATTTTCAATAGAAAAAAGTATAATGCACAGATTATATAAATGTCTTATTGTTGTTTATTGTTAAGTAACAGAAACTGTATATAGCATATGTCATCTAACACTAATAGCTTGATTCTGTTCACATCTGTAAATCTTACAGATCTGTAAATTTGTAAATAATGAACAAAATCGTAACGAAACCTGCCACTCTTATGTATAATTTTATATTAATCAACAAAAATAGATGCGTCTTTGTCAGGCTTCTACAGATTTACAGATCTGTAAAAATCTGACAAAAACGCATCTATTTTTGTTGATTAATATAAAGTTATACATAAGAGTGGCAGGTATATCGTTGCGATTTTGTTCATTATTTACAAAAAAATCTGTAAGATTTACAGATGTGAACAGAATCGACCCATACACTCTAAGAAATATCGTCCGTGTAAAGTAACCAAATCGATTGGTGAAGTAAATTGGTGTTAATTTTAACACATAAAGGAGTACATTTTTCGTCCGTGTTAAAATTACGGTATAGTTAAATTTTGTCCGTGTTAATTAAAATAAATTTAAAATATGTTAACCACATGTGGAGTAAATGAGATATGTTACTCAAAAATATGATTATTTTTAATTACCAACAATTTTTTGAGTTACTTATGCTCAACTTAGTGTACATTTGCACAATACGGTGCTGGAATTACACTATATTTCGTTAAATGTAAAATAACACAACGCTGTTAATCTGACGTATATTTACTACAAGCAGCGAACAAATCAGTACCAAAGTGTGGATATACATATTCTTGGTTTGATCTGTGAGATATACGAACGTGTTTATTGCTACAAAAGTGTTATTACATACTTCAAAATGGATATAACATGTGATAAAAATTAATAGTTCTAAATGGATTTCATGTGTTTTTTTTTATACCAACCAACTTCCTTGTGCCAGAAATTATTGAGTCTTTGAATACAATATATTTTGTTTAAACTAAAATTGCAAAATTAGATGTGTCTGAAATGACTTTAATATTTTTAAATATTCGTTTGCACAAAGAATCATATGAAACTCTTTCATGTTCCGAGTTCCGGTGGAAATTATATTATAAACATATTTTTGTATAACACATATATTAGCCAAATATAAGATTTATTTACGTATGTATTTTCTGATAATAAAATTATATTATTTATATTTATATGAAACTAAAATTATATTATTTATTTGAAATTCTTATTTACCTTATTTAACACATATTCTGTAACAAATTACTCAAATACGAGTAAATGAATACACCAAGAGGTGCTAGTGAAACGCGTACTTTACACTAGTTAGTGTAGAAGATAATTAACTCGTACATTTAGTTAAAATACGAATTTTAGTGTAAATTTTAACACGCACTCATATTTTTAACTAGAAATTTTGTGATAAATATTAAACCAGTTTCCAGTGTACTTTTTAACCAAACAGATACTTTGTTAAAATTGCACGTAATCTGGTGGACCTCCTGGAACCAATATTAGTGTTAAAATTGGTTAAAAATTTCTTAGAGTGTAAGTTCTAAGAGATGGCATGTGTCCTAATGAAATTTTTATAGAAACATGATATCCTTCTTCCACTTGTATTTATTAATATTATTTCCATTTCATTTATACTTGTAATTTTCTTTAATTATTCTCCATAAAATTGTAATTATTTCCACAGTTTAAAAATTCCTTAATTCTACTTCACTGAATCAAAAAAATCTCGCCAGGTCCTAATGCCTACCTTCCAGAGATTTTCTTTTTCCATTCTTTATTTTTTCTGAATACAATTCTGCATAAATGACAACTGTTACATTGTTAATAATAATAAATAAATAAATATATAATCACGGCATATTACCCATTGTTGGGTGTGCCAATCTGCTTTGTACGTAGATCTGGGTAACGATGATGACATATTTGTACCATCCGTGCGTTTACCAGGCTTCACCTCACGGGCACTCATTGCTAGCGTGGAGAGTGCACCACAGTGGTCAATTTTGTGCCATTTAAAATTCGAAATATTTGGCGTCGGTCGGGATCGAACCCGGTTCCCCAGATTCACTCAGGTACACGAGATCAAAATAATGTTAAATCAAGTGCATTTATTCATCTAGCCATTTGACATCTAAAAATAATTTATAAGACACTTCAAAATTCATATTTTTGTAGGTAGAAGCCTCGCTCAGACTATATATCAACAATTCAGTCATCTGACATCAAAAGAATATTTGTGTTTTTCAATTTTCTTTACATTCAAATACTTTTCATTGGTTTCCCATTTTATTCTGTATACATAAGCTCCAAATATATCGGGCTTTCAACTCTTCTATTTATATATTATTAGCATACGTGTTTTATTCATTCACATGTTAGTTACACATGAACAACACATGTGTGAATTTCGCAGCTGTTATGCTAATGAAATTATTTGCCCGAATATAAGCGCCACTTAACATGATCAAATAAAACGCTTTTGTAAATTCAAAAGGTGTTATACATGTTTAATTCACACATAGTGAAAATAAATATTAGGCAAAGTACTCTTAAACTCCGCTTTAAATTCTATATTGAAACTTTTTGGGCATTATTTACAAGCAGATCTGGGCAAGTTACTTTTAAAATTGTAACTAGTTACAGTTACCTAAAAAAAGTAGCTAAGTTACTTAAGTTCCAGTTACTTTGGTGAAAAAACTAAGTTATTTACTAGTTATTCATTAAAAGTAACTTAGGGCCACTTTTACATGTACGGTATAAGTGATGGAATAGTTATCCGAGGAATACATTTATCCCTAGATTTATCGGAGGTATAAATATAAATGGCTTTTACATGTATACTATAGCAACGGAATAACTATTCCTGGAATAAGTGAAGTTTTTACTTGATTGTACGTGAAACTGGCACATGTCAGTAATCATTTCACAAAAAATTAATTACTTACATGAGTCTGATAGTGATAAGAGTTATTAATCCGAATGGATAGAATGAGAGAACCAAGAAAATTTAAAGAAAGGTAATAATAGTGTTTAATATGCTGAAATATGTGAAAAGATTTTCATTTTATAGGCACAATTATTTATATGATCTGACAGACAAAGAATTTATAAGAAGATTTAAATTGTTCCATCTTTCTTTTTACTAATTGATATGCAATCTGTATTTTTGCATTCTAAAATATCAGTAATTGAATATGTACTTTTATTATATATTTTTCTTTCTTCACTGTAAATAAAATACTTATCAACTATATTTTGGAACTCTGTAACTAAATTTACAAGAGTCTCGGCTTCAAATGGCGAATAATTAGTCGTACGCTTTCGTTTAAACATTTTACACAAAATTTGTGTCATGTCAAAAATATGTGACAAATTATGTCAAAAATATTGACCAATGAAATAAAAGTATAACTTTATACGAGGTTTGTCCGGTGATATAAACATTGGATAAGTATTTCTATGGTAACACCTTAATTTATCCTATCTATAGTTTATCCGAGGAATGTAAAAGACACTTTGTTGTGGTATCTAAGGAATAACGTTATACTTGGTTTATACCATACATGTAAAAGTGGCCCTTAGTTACTTGGAGTGAAGTGTAGACTTAGACTGTTGACTTAGATATTCTGTAGTATACATATCAGGGAGTTAACCTAAATTTTAACGTTATTGCTTGGCACCACCCAATGAGATTATTGTTAATGTTAACGGACCTACATTATAATATAATATAAAAATTAAAAGTGACATTTTATTTTGTGAGAAGAGAGTTTGCAAAAATGAGACGAAGTCAAGTTTTGCAATCCTTGGAACAAAATACACTATTTTTTGTATGACCCGAAAATTGGAATAATTTTGATGATTTAGTGGCAGTTTAATTATAATTTATTAAAACCTATCATTTGTAAGCGAGAAAAACATTTGAAAATAATACATTTTATAAGTCAAATTTAACATTTAGTGACTTTTTAATTCTAATTTCTGAGTTACTTTAAGTTACTCAAGTAACTAGTAACTAAAAACCGTAAAGTTACCAACTACTTTTCCGCAGTAAGTTACAGTTACCATTTTTTAATAGTAACTAAGTTACGTTACAAGTTACCGTAAAAGTAACTAGTTAGTAATTAAGTTACTAAAGTAACTAGTTACTGCCCAGCTCTGCTTACAAGAAGTAGCAGCCCTAAAATGAAAACATTTAAGAAGACGGATTTTTCAAAAAGTATGTGTCACAAATTCTCTTGTACTCTGTGTACAAATAAAGATATTATATTCCAAGTAATGATAAAAGTATCAATTAAAAGACAGCATATTTTTAATGATAACATATTAGACACCTATAAAAATATTTTTATTATCATTTTGTTACAATGTTAAATATTTATAAAACAAATTTAAAACAAACATAATTTATTTTTGATTAAACGTTGTTGGATTGTTGTAATATTCATTCAAAACATCAAACATATCTGTATTTTAACAAGGAACAGTATGTAGTATACACAGTACTTATATATTTCTTAGAATCCAAACATAATCAATGTTCTATTAAAAGCGGATGTTGCTATCTAAATGATTAATTTCACATTTATCAACTCCATATTCCTGACCATAACGTCCACAAAATGACGAATATGTTTCCAGTTTTCTTCAAGCTGTCAAAACTTTCTCTTAAGGCAATTTTCACATACTTCTCTGTCTGGTACACCCACTGACTACCAATGAGAACACTGTCATGCATTTTTAGCACATGTTAACAATGATTTTACACAGATAAAGATAGGGTAATGCAAGAACAGATGTTAGGGGATGTATTTCCCCCCCTACGAATAGTTTAATTGAGTTTTATGGTGGATATATTGATTGTACATTTGTGAAACATGCGTCATGTACTTGTATTTGATTGTGACGACATTATTAGCCCTATAAACTAGCAATATTCCGAGATCTATTTATTTTCTTCTTTTCCAGATCTGTCAAAAAACCGATTCAGCGAGCTTCCAGACGAAATCACAACATTCCCGTTCCTGGAAAGGCTCCACGTTTACCACAATGTCATTCGATCCATTCCAGATGCAATATCTGGACTCCAGTGTCTCAGCTATTTAGATTTGAGTAGGAACCAGCTGACCTCACTTCCTAGGGAGGTTTGTCAACTTCCGCTTCAGGTGCTCATTGTCTCCAATAACCGATTGGCTTCGCTACCTGACGAATTGGGTAAGAAAGAGGAAAAAATGAGGAAAGGAAAAAACGAGAATAAATGTGGGAGTAACTTTTGAAATGAATTAATCTTGATTTTTTTTATGTTTTGAAGTATGCTTCATATAAAAAATTATCTAATAAGTACCTACTATAAAATTATATTACTGTTTGAATTGCATTTCAAGAGCTACTTGTATAAGATAAATAATAAAAGATAACACACAGTTCTTGAATCTGTTCACAATAATAATCTTGCATTTGCATTCATACAATCTCTCGTATTTCTTAAATAAATATATAAATAAATAAATACAAAAATAAAAACGTAAATAAATACATAAATAAATAAATAAATAAATAAATAAATAAATAAATGAATAAATAAGTAAATAAATAAATAAAATAAATAAATGTAAATATATCATCACGGCTTATTACCCATTGCTGGGTAGATATGCCAATCTGCTTTGTACACAGATTTCGGTAATGATGAAATATTTGTACCGTGCGGGCGTTTACCAGGCGTCACCACACGGGCACTCAGTGCTGGTGTGGAGAGTGCACCACAGGGGTCAATTTTGTGCCATTTAAAATTGGAAATACTTGGCGTCGGTCGGGATCGAACCCGGTTCCCCAGATTCGCGACCTAACGCTCAGGCACGCTAAATAAATAAATAAATAAATAAATAAATAAATAAATAAATAAATAAATAAATAAATAAATAAATAAATGAATAAATTAATAAATACATAAATAAAAACATGAATAAATAAATGAATAAATAAATAAATACATAAAGAAAAACATAAATAAATGAATAAATAAATACATAAATAAAAACGTAAATAAATAAATGAATAAATACATACATAAATAAAAACATAAATAAGTGAATAAAAACGTAAATAAATAAATAAATGAATAAATAAGTAAATAAATACGTAAATAAATAAATGAATAAATAAATAAATCATAAATAAAAACAAATAAATGAATAAAAAAATAAATACATAAATAAATCAGTAAATGAATAAATAAATAAGTAAATAAGTAAATGAATAAATAATTAACAAATAAATAAATAAATAAATAAATAAATACGTACATAAATACATAAATGAATGAATATATAAATGAATAAATAAATATATCATCACGGCATATTACCCTTGCTGGGTGTGCCAATCTGCTTTGTACGCAGATATCGGTAATGATGATGACTTATTTGTAAATAAATAAATTACAAATCTTTATCTGTCAATAATATAATTTTAATAACGATAATACTTTTTTAAACTGCCATTTTAATTTCCATAAGAAACTATTTCAAACAGAAATATAAATAAAGGAACAGTAAGATTATTACACTATACAGAATAGGCAGGGAATCCATTCAACGCATATCATCATTTCAACAGAGCGGCACATAAATTCGATTTTTTTTCAGGTCGAATGCCGTGTTTGACAGAGCTCGACGCAAGCTGCAACCAACTCACTCATCTTCCTCCACACTTAAGCGATCTTCAGCAGCTTAAAAGTTTATTATTAAGAAGTAATTTACTGCTTTGCCTTCCTGTAGAAATAACATATTTAGTCCTAACCAAACTCGATGTCCGAGGAAACAGGATATCAACTTTACCGGTTGAGCTTCGAATGATGAAAACTTTGATAGAATTAATGGTAGATGATAATCCTTTAACTTCACCACCAGCATCGGTATGAATTTTTATTTTAAAATGTTTAATAATTTTTTAATTATTGTAATTTTTTTTAGCTTTGTCGCCGAGGTCGCGTCCACATTTTCAAATTCTTAGAAATTGAGTCAATAAAGCAGGAAAGGAAAAGGGGCCTTATTGGGGAAGGGGGGCGACGTACCAGGCGCTCAGCCCCGATAGGGCCCCCGTCACATCTTCCAGATAGGCTACGACACAAAAGGCATAATGTAGATAGCGGCTATAGCACGAGTGATGGCTTTGATAAAAGATGGAGTCAAGAGGTGCAAAGTAAGAAAAAAAGTTCTATTTTGTTTTTATTTCAGATAAAACATCGTTTTGGTTAAAGTTCTAAATTAATAATAGATAATATTTGTACTATTATTATTATTACTAATAATAATAATATTTTGCAAACAATAATTAATCTGAAATAACATTTATATCGTATAACAAATTGGAGGAATTTAGTACCATTTCACAATATCTAAAAATAATATCTACATTCGTGTAACACATATAAAATTAGAAACACAACAGAACTATCTATAAAAATCCGATGTGGCCAGCACATTAACTTCCGTCAGTTCTATGTATTTTGTACAAATTTCATACTGAAAGTTCTTTGCTAAAGATTCTATTTCTTGTACATTACCTTCCGGCAGTTGCATGTATTTTATGTAAATTCGATACAGAAAATTTATAGCAAAATATCCTATATTTGCAGTAAAATTATAAGACAAACACACTTATGTCAATTGCATTTGACACTGACATCTTTCAAACAGAATTTTCTTAATATAGTAGCTGTTTCCATAGTTGTCTACTTTACGATATTTAATTTATTTATAATTGTTGAACTCTATATTTATTTAATATTAAGTATAAAATGCAGTCAAATCGTATAGAGAATAAAATATTCTTTAATATTTATAATAACATTAAATGCGAAAAAATGTTATTTATCATTGTTTTTCAAGAAAAACTGTTAAATGTTCAAATGCGGATACTTCCGGTTGACCAATTATAACCAAAATTTAATCAGATCTTCATATGGATGTAACGAAGAGAAATACGAAAAGAACTATAATTCTTGAAATTGTAATATTAGAGTTATCGCAGAGCAAACTTGTCACACACACACACACTCACACACAAACACACACACACACAGTCACACACATACACACACACACTCACACATACACACACACACACACGCAAGTTTTTTAAAAAAACTTTTAAAATCTTCAAATGATGGTACTTCCGGTTGACCAAATATAACTAAAATTTAATCATCTCTTCACATGGATGTAAAGAAAAGGATTACGAAAGTATTATATTTTTTTTAATTGTAGTATTTAAGTTATCGGATCTGAAAAAATCGTCACACACATACACACACACCCACACACACACATACACACACAAACGCACACATACATACACATACATACATACTCACACTCACATACATACATACTCACACTCACATACATACATACTCACACTCACATACATACATACTCACACTCACATACATACATACTCACACTCACATACATACATACTCACACACACATACATACATACTCACACTCACATACACACACTCACACACATACACACACATACACACATACATACACACATACATACACGCACACACACGCACACACACACACACACACACACACACACACACACACACAAATATACACATGCATACAGACATCATCGTAAATATAGTAAAATCTTATTCCAAGTACTCTAAAACTATTCCACCAATTTTGAAAATAAATTCCTTCTTTTAAGGCGAACCAGAAACAACGCCAAAATGGTCTCGTGTGGAATCAGCCCCCGTTCCGATCCGCTCTGAACTTAGCAACGGTTCCCACTCTGGCGTTTCAACGCCTTCCACGATCTCTCCAGGAGACAATACTGTAAACCTGGACGAGGAAATGGCCAAAGTTTCCCTCCATGAAGATAAACATCGAATAGAAGACTACAGGAAGGATGTAAATAGGTATGAGCACATATTATGCACTTGTATGCTTGCGATAGTATGTATGATGTTTGTCTTTTTGTATATTTTGTTGTAAGGGTGTATTAAGAAGGAAATTGTTAAGTTTGAAAGATATGTTCGATTTATGAAATTGTTGATAATAAATATTATATTGTATATACAATAGTAGTTAATTGATTATTTATTATTGATTGGTTTTTAAATGCACTATTTATTGGCTGTATTGAATGGCTTTTTGTGATCTTGATACACTTTTTGCAACTTTCTTGATCTGTTATTTTTTGTTATGTTATATTTGATGATTGTTTTGTTATGAGAATGCGACTATATATTTATAAACATTAACAATAAATTAATATAATAATACATGATTAATATAAATATCTTTAACAATAATAATTTTATTTTTAATATTCACTATTTATATTTATTTTAAACTACAATAAAATAATTATAATAATAATATTGACAATATCAATAACATTTATTTTAATAATAAGCATGACACATTTTCATTATTTTATTTTATATTGCATTATTTTATTATTTCATTTTTCTATTTGCTTTACAATTTGCATAGAAATGAATTCAGCACTCAAACTTCACATAACAACGTCATTGCGTAATAATATTTCGTTTATAGTAGTTCACATATATTTCCATTCGCTATATAATCTGTACTGACTAGGAGACTGAATTTTTTCCACATCAAAATAACACATATGCAGATAAGAGCATTATTCTAGCGTCTGGCTCTTTTCAATAGTTTTTGTTTTGGTATTTCACATTTTCTGATTTATTTCTTTCTTGAACAGAATATGTGGGTGCATGTTTTACACGTTACAAGTCCTTAGAATCAGGGATATGATTTTTTAATTTCAAATATTTCAATGTTTGACGCCATAGCTCCACGGATTCGGTTTAGTTTGGAATTATTATTGTTTGGAGAAATATTCGTTTTCCGGGAATGGACTGTGTCATATTTTGAGTCAGAGCTCAACGTTTCGCCCGCAGTCGTATGAGGCATCTTCAGGAGCAAGGGGGATAGTACTGCCTTAAACAAGGTTACCCGACGTGTCAACCACGCTAGAGGCAGAGTTTAAGCAACAAGGGGGAGACTCAGTTTACAAGGTTACCCGACGTGTAAACTACGGAAGAGGCCAAATAAACCAAGTGACGAAAATAAGACCGAGAAGACAGTTATATACTAATCTAAAGATACGGTAGATGAGCAAAGCTAATGAGGACCAATAGGAATCGAGTTCGTAATGGTAGATTGGGCATGTCGTGTTCCGAGAATCACCGGTTTCCACATGTGGCTCAAGAAATAGCCATCATCCCGATTGATGTTATTAGTTTCCCTGTATTTACGTCTGTAAAACTCAGGGATAGGGGCTAAAATGCGGGAATTTTCAAATAAGATGTTATGTCCTGTGTTGTACCGTATCTTTAGATTAGTATATAACTGTCTTCTCGGCCTTCTTTTCGTCACTTGGTTTATTTGGCCTCTAGCGTGGTTTACACGTCGGGTAACCTTGTAAACTGAGTCTCCCCCTCTTGTTGCTTAAACTCGGCATCTAGCGTGGTTGACACGTCGGGTAACCATGTTTAAGACAGTACTATCCCCTTTGCTCCTGAAGATGCCCCATACGACTGCGGGCGAAACGTTGAGCTCTGACTCAAAATATGACACAGTCCATTCCCGGAAAACGAATATTTCTCCAAACAATAATAGTTCCAATCTAAACCGAATCCGTGGAGCTGTGTCGTCGACACTGAAATATCTGAAATTAAAAAATCATATCCCTGATTCTAAGGACTTGTAACGTGTAAAACATGCACCCACATATTCTTTTCAAGACAGAAATATATCAGAAAATGTAAAATGCCAAAACAAAAACTATATAAAAGAGCCAGACGCTAGAATAATGCTCTTGTCTGCATATGTGTTATTATGATGCGGAAAAAATTCAGTTTCCTAGTCAGTACAGATTTCTCATGATTCAGACTGTGGAAGCCTACGCAATTATTTCATTATTGTTTGGTTTGGTATTAATTTTATTATTGTTATTGGTACTTTCAAAGAAATGCACAATAATAATACCTGTCACAATTTTTGGTAAGATTGCTGTTTTGTGTTTACAACGGCTAAAACAAAAATCATGTGTGTGAGAGGAGAGCGGAATGTCTTTGTGTGATTATGAAGCTGTGACGTCACAAATTTAGTCAGTGTTTACAGACGCGGAAGTTTATTAGCAAACATTTTGTACGCATTTACATGTTTTAAGAGTGCAGAACTCATTTCAATATCTATCACACATCATGCATGATTTCTTAAATGTGTCTCTTATTTTCTATTATTTGTGTCTTTCTAACGCTATTCTACAGTATTTGTTATTCTTTTCTTCGCTGTTTAACTCATGGCTTGCAATTAACAAAATAACATCGCCCGCATTTCTCTTGCAGCTCTCGTTTGAGTCCGGTGATAGACCACGCGTTAAACGGAAACGGAATTGAGGATAAAGGCAGGCCTTTACATCAAATCCAAACGTACAGGTGAGTCACATTATTATCACATTGATTCGATATTGAAATACTGTTAGAATAGTGTCAATGCACTAGCACTAAAGTGATAAGCATTATCAGTTTTGACGTGCATTGTATATGTATTTACTGTTGTGACATTTTATATACACAGTGTTGTTATATCATCAGAATCACAATTTATCCTTTAATAACAACTTTGTAAACGCAAGTATAATATTCGAATTTTAAAGTTATGAAAATGGTTTTTAATTTAAATATAGTATTAAAATAGTATAAATTAAGTTGTGTTAGAAAATAAAACAACATGATATTCATTCATAATAACTAGTTTTACAATTTTATTTATTAATTTTACGCGTAAATTGATTTGGAAACGTAGGCAAGTTATACAAGCTGTATACTTGGCACCCTTGAGGGGCCCTACAAGCACTTGTCAAAGTCACGTGTCTGCCCGCGCCTCATTGGTTAAATGGAGTATAATAGACAATTTCAGAAATTTGAGCGACATATACATTTACTTTTTGAACTAAAAAACTTAGTGCCGTAAAATTATACGCGGCCCCGGCATGTAGTTTTTGAACTACACAGAAGTTGTTAAAATGTATTTGAGAATAAGGTATGGTTTAAAACACCTGTGTTACAAACAAAAAACTTATTTAGTATGTGAAAAATAAAACATTTCAATAAATAAATAAATATATCATCACGGCTTATTACCCATTGCTGGGTGTGCCAATCTGCTTTGTACACAGATGCGGTAATGATGAAATATTTGCTCCGTGCGGGCGCTTACCAGGCGTCACATCACGGGCACTCACTGCTGGCGTGGAGAGTGCACCACAGGGGTCAATTTTGTGCCATTTAAAATTGGAAATATTTGGCGTCGGTCGGGATCGAACCCGGTTCCCCAGATTCGCGACCTGACACTCAGGCACGCGGCCACGAGATCCCATATAAAACATTTCAAATGACAGTATTTTATGGACCAGAAGTTTTGTACCCATCATAATTATTTGAAACACGAAACTAACAAAAAAAAATCTAATGTGGCCATCACATAACCTTTCGCCAGATATTTTACCTGGTTGTACGCATAAAACAAAAAATATTTTTAAATACATATATTCATGTCTCACTACAAAATAATTCTCACATATATTTGCAAAATCTATGGGATATTTTAATATAAATTATGTACAATACATACATTTTCTTTATATTCAATATCCTAAAATTTTCTTTTTCTACTTTCCTTTTATTTTTCTTTATATTCGTCATTTTTTCGCAAATTCCTCTTATATTCTTTTTTATTCTCTTACGTTGTTGACTTTTTTTTATTTTCATAATCTTCATAATGATGTACAAATATTTTTGACAGTGGCATACAAATATTTTTGACAGTGACATTTATGTGTCAATTATAAACATTTGAATTTCTTGCCTTGAAGTAGTTTGATCTGAGAATTTTTACAACAAATTATTTTATATGCATTTCTTTATCTCTAAATCTATATAAGATATAATAATGAATTTATATTTATCGAATAAAGAATTTAACGTTCTTTAATATAAGTATTTACATAAATTTTCAATAAATAATATTTAGATGATTTTTTTCTTGTAACTACTACTTCCGGTTGTCCAATTGTTACCCAAACTTAATGAACTCTTCCCATTATTGTTAGATTGAGGAACCCGTAGTTAAAAATGTCTTAAGTCTTATAGTATTTGAGAAATCGTGGAACCAACATATACACACACACACACACACACACACACACACACACACACACACACACACACACACACACACACACACACACACACACACATCATCGTAAAAATGTTATAATCGGATTCTAGGGACCTTAAAACATGCTTATTCACTAAAATCTGGATATGCGATTTGTAGCATGAATATAATACCTCTCTTAGCGAGAGGTAAAAAGAAAAACTATGAAACAGTCACATAAACAAGGATGGGTATGCGGCAAACGGTATTAATAGACTTGGAGTATGTGTTTTAAATTTCTGGAAGGGTCTATTGAATAATTTCCTGAATATGTCTATTGTTGTTATAGAACTAATAAATACTTCGTAAATGGAAGGAGCGTAGACAAGGATAGTCTGTGGTTAACATTGTACAATAAAGACAGAGCGAGAACTACGTGACTGAGGTCTACTGTCGCTAGAAATGTATTACAGCGCTCTCGAAATTTATTGTTTTATTTAAATATAATAAGAAAATTATTATAAATAAAGTATTAAGGATACTAAAAATTAAAATGGTTAAGGTGTGCTGTGCATATAATATAAGAAAAAATTTAATTTGATAATAAAGTAGTTTAATAGTCATTGGCCAGTTAATAATATATTAATTTGCTTATTACACTATTAAAATACAAAAGTAACTAATAATTCATAAAATTATTTATTAAAAATCATTAGTTTTATTCATTTTATTCAACTTTTCCTGTTGCCTTACAGAGCGTTCACGGTAGTCGTACCACGTGTTTAAGGTCTACGTTCTTCTATCGCTCTCCCACTGCAGGTCTTTGTGTATAGCTATCTCTCTCGAATGTTAACCACACAGCACACTGTGTACGGCTATAGGCAAGACTCCATCCATATGTATTTATTAGATCAATGATTGTTGTATTATTAATAAACATTATTTTGTTGTCCCCATAAAAAATTGTAGTCGTTTACGCTAGAAACACTTCCCATTAATTTTACTAGAAACTATGAAACGCATTCCTTCTATTTATAGAGAATACAAGGAAGCACTTCGTCAACAACGCGCCCAAGACGGTCCAGCCATCTATCGGCCAAAAGACCCCGACGAACCAGTCTATAAAACAGAACCCTGTACACCCACACACCACGCATCCCCTTCTCACAACACTCTAGCCACTTCTAAATCAGACCCTACCCCTTTAAATTCAGTCCTAAGTAGCCCTAAACAAATCTTCGACGACACAAGTCCCAAACGTCCCGTTCAAAAAGTCCCGCCTTCCAGAAACACGAATACTTTTTCCCCCCAACATACAGCGAATGTTCCTCCGACAATTGTGAATGGCAACAGCGTTGAGTATGGCAAAAATGGAACGACGAAATATATTCAGGACTATGTGAAGCCGAAATCGCCTGTGAAAAATAGTTCTGGGATTCTGGCACATGACAATTGCCCGAATGGCAAACCAACGAGTCCAAGAATTGTAACGACTGTAGGATATACAAATGGACCAAATAATGCTAAGAATAGTAATGGAGTTAAAACGAATAGAAACATATCATGGAATAGAGATATTCCGCCAGATAAACTTAGTTTTACAATGAGAAGGGAGTTTGATAAAGCGAAAGAAGAATCGGACCTAATTGACCAGCTTAGAAGTGTAAGTAAAACATTTATTTTCAGCCCCACATTTTTATATTCATTGGTGTAATATTTGCAACCTGCCAAAATTTTAGTGTTTTAATTAATAAATTTAATTTTTAAAAATTACATTTTGTTCATCTGTCCCACATTTTTAGAACAACTGGTGTAATGTGTAATTAACAAATTTATTAAGTGTGTGTATGCCGCTCAAAATCTCCAACATTTATTTCGTTACCACATTTTTAGAATCACTGATGTATTAATAAATTAAATTGCTACAGGTTCATAAGTGTGTCATCTAAATTTGATTTTGATATCTTACAGTTTTAAAGAATTACAGCCCTCTTCATCAGTCTCACATTTTTAGAACTACTGGACTAGTTAATAAATTGATTCAATAATGGCTCCAAAGTATACTACTTAAATCTAGGAAAGAAAGAAAAGAATGCTAGCCGGCGGGATTTGAACCCACGATCTTAAAATTTGTACTGTTATGTGTTACCAACTACACCACGGCTGGGCTACAAATCCGCCAGTCTATACAATTAACTAGGATCTAAACCTGCAGAGACAGAGCCATCTGTGAAATACTTTTGTATTTAAGAAATAGTTCCTAATTAATCCAATATCGCCTCATGGCGCTGTTTTTTCAACGCACCCTTAAGTTATATTCTCATAGACTTGTGTATGAGACCCGCATCACATGTTAGGTGTGGAGTATATCTAAACTACCACTACGTTTAAACACCTGTGAATTGTCAAACATTCGCACAACCTTATCAGGAATGTATTGCAATTAGTAGATTACATTCTTTTCTTTCTTTCCTAGATTTAAAAAATAAAATATACATTCATCTTAATCTACTAATTATACTACTTAAATTTGAAATATATATCGCTGATGGTTTAGAATTTACAGCCCTATTTTATAATCCTACATTTGTAGAACCACTGGACTAATTAGTAAATTTATTCAATAATAGCTCAAAAATATATTACCAAATTTTAAATCGATTCCTCAAATGCCTCAAGAGTTACAGCCCTTTTCTCCAGTTTCACATTTTTAGAACTACTGGACTAATTCATAAATTAATTCAATAATGGCTCCAAAGTATACTACTCATGGACAAAATAATGAGCCATATTAGTGAAACCAGTTCATTACATCGCCAATAGATGGCGATACTTGTAGGGGAGGTACAAATTTGCTTGAGACAAGCGTGAAAATAATACTTGTTTTAATTTTTAAGTCAAAGAAAATGCCAACAAAACATTGTTGTTATGGTGTTTGCAATTCAGAATCCTATAGAAGGAGTGTATTTTATAAGATTTCCAAAGCCATGGCAAGATTTTGGTTTCTTTTCATAAGATTATGTTCGTCTGGATATGTAGCTTCCAAAACTGATTTTGGTGATTTACTAATAATTTTTCTTCCCATATTCCATCTTTTTAATTTAGATTTACATACATGTTAGTGGTTGGTATTGGAACTCTAAAGTATAATCTTCTGGTGCGAATAAGAGAGCTGCGATATGTGAACAACTTTTTGATTCTGATGCTTTACAGGTGCAGGCTGCCTCTATTACATGACTATCATTTTTATTTAATATCACAGAAACATTATAAAAGCCTTTTTAAAATTAACCGCTACCGCAGCTTTTAAGTAATAATAGAATACACAATCTTCACTATCTTGCATGTTCATAACATGGCCACTTTTAAAAGACAACCTTCTTCGACGCAGTGTCTTAGAATTTCAACAGTTTAGTACAAACTGATCTGTTTCATCTTCGTCGGATTCACACAATAATGTACTTTGGAATTATACCATCCAGTTGTGAATTAGAATGTATGAATAACTTCTAGAAATGCATATGGATATTTTCAATTGTACTTTTAAAACACTATTCAATGCTTGTTTTGTTGCAATAACGGGATTATTATTTTTCTTTTTCCACCATCTACTGATATGATAACTTTATTTGCATTGCCACTTTTCATACAGTCAGTATTGACTGCACTCCTGCTTAATTCTTTTGTCCATCACTTATCCAGTCGCTAATCATCACTCACATATACTACTCACATATACTACTCATATTTAAAACCAATATCGCCGATGGTTTAGAATTTACAGCCATATTTTATAGTCCCACCACTGGACTAATTAGTAAACTTATTCAATAATAACTCCAAAATATATTACCAAATTTTGAGATCGATTCCTCAAATAGTTCAAGAGTTACAGCACTTTTCTCCTGTCTCACATTTTTAGAACCACTGGTATAAGTAACATAAATAATCCGTAAACTGTCAAGAATATATCATTCAAATTTTATTTCAATATCTCTAATGGTTCAAAAGTTACAGCTCTGTTCTTCGGTCTCTCTAGCTCTACTAGTATTCTCGCTAGTCCTAATATGTAATTGCTATGGTCTTGAACACATACGCCGTTAAGCAGCTACCGCAGCTGCTCCCGACTTTATACCTCCATATGGGCAGTTGTCTGTACTCATAGAATGTATAACTTTAAAAATTTGTAATTCCTGAACGGTTATACATATCTCGATGAAATTTGGAAGAGATACCTTTGAAACCTTTAACTATCGAATTATAATTAGATCAATTAATTAATTATACCAGTAGTATCAAAAATGTTGAGTGGAAAATAATGTACTGTAATTCCTGAACCGTTTGAAATATGTGGCTGAAATTTAAAATATATATCCTTAATACTTTACAATTTTATTGTTTAAAGTATTACCAGTGGCACAAAAAATGTTGACCAAAAATTCTTGAACCGTTTGAGATATTGGGCTGAAATTTGGTATATATTAGACAAACATGACATTTACAGACGTCAATACAGGGAAACTTTAGAAATATGGAAACATCCTAATAACATCAATCGGGATGATGGCTATTTCTTGAGCCACATGTGGAAACCGGTGATTCTCGGAACACGACACGCCCAATCTACCATTACGATTCCCATTAGTCCTCATTAACTTTGCTCATCTACTGTATCTTTAGATTAGTATATAACTGTCTTCTCGGCCTTCCTTTCGTCACTTGGTTTATTTGGCCTCTAGCTTAGTTTACACGTCGGGTAACCTTGTAAACCGAGTCTCCCCCTCTTGTTGCTTAAACTCGGCCTCTAGCGTGGTTGACACGTCGGCTAACCTTGTTTAAGACTACTATCCCCCTTGCTCCTGAAGATGCCCCATACGACTGCGGGCGAAACGTTAAGCTCTGACTGAAAATATTACACAGTCCTTTCCCGGAAAACGAATATTTCTCATGACTCTGACTGTGGAAGCCTACGCAATTATTAAACATTAAATAGTTTTATTTTATAAATCAAAATTAATATTAATTAAACCAGTGGTACCAAAAAGGTTAATTTATAAATATGTTTGCTCATTCTAGATAATAGAAACTAGACTGAAAATGGCTCTTCCAGAGGATCTAGCACCAGTTTTAACAGATGGCGTAGTTCTTTGTCATTTGGCAAATCACGTAAAACCGCGTTCGGTTGCTAGTATTCATGTTCCTTCGCCGGCTGTGGTAAGAAACAACAAATATATCAAAAATATTATAATTCTAATATTGTATTTGTTTATTATTTCAGCCAAAACTAACTATGGCTCGTTGTCGTAGAAACGTAGACAATTTTTTAGAAGCCTGCAGAAAAATCGGCGTAGAAGAGGTGAGTTAAATTTAATAATTAACAATTTTATTTTAAAATAAGGAGTAATTCATAATTTATATCTCCAAATATTAGATTCATTAGTGACCATTTTTATTTCATACTGACAAAAAATTTAAATTACTCAGTCCCACATTTTAAGAACAACTAGAAGTCGGTTGCATCCAAAAATAAATTTTGTCTATCAGTAACACTTTTTTTTTTATTCGCAAAAAAGGAATATTTTAAGCCCCACCCGTTTGTTTTGTATTATTATTATTGTTGCCAGTATATTTATGGAACACTTTGAAACAAAAGCACTAGAATCATCTACATTCAAACCTAAGGTATGGTTTCGCTATGTAGATGACACGTTTGTCATTTGGCCACATGGTCCGGAAAAACTCACTTTGTTCCACGAACACTTAAACAGCATACACCTGGATATTCAATTCACCATGGAGGTAGAAAATAACAGAACTCTCTCCTTCCTTGATGTTCTGGTTAATCGTAAACCCAACGGACAGTTAGGGCACGCTGTTTATAGAAAACCCACCCACACTGATAGGTATCTCAATTTTAATTCTCACCACCATCCCTCGCAGAAACTCTCAGTAGTCAACGCTCTCGTACACCGTGCCATCAAAATCTCTGAACCTGATATCCTACAGCAGGAGCTTGACCACATCAGACATAGTTTAATCCAGAACAACTATGACGTAAAATTAATCAATAATGTAATTCATAGACAATTAAACCCTTTACCCAAAAAACCCGTGGATACCTCGTTCAAAACATTTGCATCTAACCCTTACATTAAAGGATTCTCGGATAAAATAGGTAGAATTCTTATTAAAAAAACAATATTAAGGTATTTTTTAAACCTCCACAAAAATCTCAGAAATACTCCCCCAAACTAAAGATAAACGCGAACCCTTGTCGTCACCCGGTGTTTATAGTATTCCTTGTTCTTGCGGCACAGTATACATAGGTGAAACAGGAAGGAGTGTTCACACTAGATTGTCAGAACACAAACGCTGTCTGCGTAATGGTATGGTATTAACATCTGCGGTCGCAGAACACCAACACAACACAGGACATAACATCTTATTTGAAAATTCCCGCATTTTAGCTTCTGTCCCTGAGTTTTACAGACGTAAATACAGGGAAACTTTAGAAATATGGAAACATCCTAACAACATCAATCGGGATGATGGCTATTTTTTGAGCCACATGTGGAAACCGGTGATTCTCGGAACACGATACGCCCAATCTACCATTACGAACTCGATTCCCATTGGTCCTCATTAGCTTTGCTCATCTACCGTATCTTTAGATTAGTATATAACTGTCTTCTCGGCCTTCCTTTCGTCACTTGGTTTATTTGGTGTCTAGCGTGGTTTACACGTCGGGTAACATTGTAAACTGGGTCTCCCCCTCTTGTTGCTTAAACTCGGCTTGTAGCGTGGTTGACACGTCGGGTAACCTTGTTTAAGAAAGTACTACCCCCTTGCTCCTAAAGATGCCCCATACGACTGCGGGCGAAACGATGAGCTCTGACTCAAAATATGACACAGTCCATTCCCGGAAAACGAATATTTCTCCAAACAATAATAGTTCCAAACTAAACCGAATCCGTGGAGCTATGGCGTCAACATTGAAATATTTGAAATTAAAAAATCATATCCCTGATTCTAAGGACTTGTAACGTGTAAAACATGCACCCACATATTTTTTCAAGAAAAAAATATATCAGAAAATGTAAAATGCCAAAACAAAAACTATATAAAAGAGCCAGACGCTAGAACAATGCTCTTGTCTGCATATGTGTTATTTTGATGTGGAAAAAATTCAGTTTCCTAGTCAGTACAGATTATAGAGCAAATTGAAATATATATAAACTACTATAAACGAAATATTATTATGCAATGACATTGTTTTGTGAAGTTTGAGTGCTGAATTCATTTCAATGCAAATTGTAAAGCAAATAGAAAAAATAAAATAATGCAATATAAAATAAAATAATGAAAATGTGTCATGCTTATTATTAAAATAAATGTTATTATTATTATTGTCAATATTATTATTATAATTATTTATTGTAGTTTAAAATAAATATAAATAATGAATATTAAAATATTTCTCATTATTATTATTGTTTAAAAATGAGTAAAATGTTCTTATTTTTTATTATTTTACTTAGTTGTCCCAAAATACTGGTCACTATATCAACAAAAAAAATAAACATATCTTAGAGGTTAGGTTAGGAGTAGCAATTTCTATGTTGTAGGTGCGAGTGAGACTGTGTTGCTTGCAGGGCCAGCTGTGCTCTTCTATCGACGTCATTGAGGGCCTACGGGGCGCAGGCCTACCGCGGCTGCTTGATACTATTGACGCGATGCTTCAAGCGGGTGCTGCCCAACATACACCAGAGCCGGTCGACCCTGCAGCCAACACAGTCTCCACTATTCTTCTGCTTGCTGTTTTCTTCACCGTCATTGGGATGTTGATTGCGTATCCTTTACCGGATTAGAAAGAAAGCGAAATTGAATAATAGAAATACTTGAATTCCTCCCTTAAACTTATAAAAATTTCTTGTCACAAATTGTTTTTATTATTATTATTATTGTAATTTTCATATTCTCATTCATTTTATATTATATTATGTGCACGTGTTTCCTTAAAAATCATTGAAATTATTTTTTGGCATTTCTTACAATAATGCACGACGTATTCCAATGCATTACGAAGAATGGCTAACTAACTGTGTTAGTTCATACAGTATGCCGCTAGATGTAAGGCTTTGTTGCGACCCGGTTTTTACAAAAAATATTTAAAATATTAAATTATTCATATATAACGCATAATATTCTATATTTTCAATCATTACCTTTTATCTTTTGACAGTTCTATGTATGTATTTTGTACAAATTCCATACAGAAACGTTTCTATATTTCCAGTAAAATTATAAAACAACATATATCAAATGCACTTGTCATTGACACCTTCCAATCAGAAATCTTATCTTAGAACCTGTTTCTGTGATTATAGTGTAGCTGGCACCTTAAAAAGACTATATTTCTCTTTATACCCTGTTGTGTATCTTGTAGAAAAACATTTTCTGTCAAATGGTAACGGGTCGTGTTAGAACCATTGTTTCCCAGTTACTTAGCCATGTCAACGTATCTCGTGCTCTCACCTATAGATAATTCACCGTGACTGAGAATAAAGCTCTAGAGATTATTCCTGGGAATAATCTTTGTAGCTTTTGTTTTTGTTGACATATGTCAGATAGTAATCAACACTTAAGTAAAATGAGCGGAAAAGACCAATTTTATGCCATTTCCGAATTATAGAAACCACTTCTAGAAATACCATAATTAGTAATTATATCTTTTGATTATTTATTTTGCATTGTCAAAGTGCGTTTTGACTTACTAACTGAGCCATGTAAATGAATGAAACTAGTTAATTATGACAGTAAATTGCGCTACAATAACATGACAGCCTAATTCTGTTGTTTAAAACTTGTGGATCAAAAAATAATATAATTAAATATAATTCGAGAGTTCTATAAATTAGAAAATAATTTGCCAGATTTATCTCAAAACCTGTTGTTATTTGGCAATAGGTTTTCGAAAAATCTGTCAAATTATTTTGAATTTATTCTCACTTTCTTGTTATATTATTATTGATAACATTGAACTACTATATTTTTTGTTTTAAAACAATTCATAATAATGATTATTCAAAATCAAAAATATATGTATAAATGTTTAAACGTCCATTTCACCGAATATTATACAAAATAAAATGGATGTCTTTTTATTAAATTTGACACAAACATCAATCAAAATTAAAAGCAAAACATTTAAAATAATCAACACTGAAACATATTTACCCTCAAAGTTTGTTATTAAAATAAGGGAGGAAATTTCAACGTATTATATTTCGAATATCAAACAAAATTTTAAATCAAAACATGAATTTTAAAATATTTATATACACATCACATTTTAGAATTGCTATAATTATTATTATTGATTTAATTTTATATATATCGTATATGCATTTATTTCGTATTTAAACATTTTTATATTTATGTGTCAAACTTTGCAATTTTTATCAGACATTTATTAAAATGTTTATATTTGGTATATTGTACAAGCCAAAGATAAACAGGCCTAAGTTTTACATTCCACTTTTATTTATTATATTTATTAGTTCTCTTGTATATATTAAAAAACTATAATATCCGTATACCTACAAAATATTAGCAAGAAATATATCAACAATTAATAATAATAATTTTTGTTATAATTCACTATCAATATTACAAAGTATTTTCTTGATAGTATGGCAGTATTTAAAGCCATTATTTTACTATACTATTTCGATTAAGTGAGAACAATTCTTATAATGGAATTATTTGTGATGATCGACTTAAAATGAATATATCAGTGCCTGTCTTTACACTAAGTACCGCTTTTTAGATCGAGTACCTTTTAGTTAGCTTATATTTAAGGGTGCAGGTTATATTTATTTTACAAATTAGTTTTAAGAAAAATCGAATTTCAATCATGGTTTACGTGCCTTCAAGCTTATTTTAAGATTTAGAAGTACTTATAACCTAGTCAGATCATGATTTATAGTCTAGTCAGTAAATAAGTGTTTCAGTATTAATTTCCAAGACTGTTTCTTGAAATTCCAAAGTATTCCTCCCCTAAGCCAAATAGTATTACATTTGATATACAGTTTTTCGTACAAATTTTTTTCAAATGTGTCAACTTTTAATTAAAATTAGGTTTAGGAAGGTGCTTAATGATAGATTAAAGGATAAGGCAAAGTATACAGGTTGTTTCTTTAGCAAATATTTAATAATTTAATCTGCACTTAATTTATAATGTTACTTTTAAATTGTTGTTTACTTGTGCTTGTTACGAAATTTTATCGAATGTACCCTATATAAAGCAGCTTATGTAATAAATAATTTAATATAGCAATCTGCTTTTTTCAGATTCATATATCATACCAGGCCGTATTGTCATCTGTGGTTAAATTGTCAGTTAAGACGGTTTAATCAGATATGAAAATACCTGGCCAGACATTTAACCAATATTCATGACATAAAAAATTAAACATAGTAATAAAATTAAAATAAAAGTGATAAATTATTTAAAATAATGTAACGTTTTTATTTATTTGGGTGAAGTGTAAATATTAGACAATTATTATTATTTAAAACAAATGTTTATTAAGACGATAAATATTAAAAAGATAATAATAACGATTACTAATATTAAACAATTATTAAATACTATTTCAAAACTACAAATATAATTCACTAAACACTAACACTATTTATTTATTTCCACTATTATTCAACTGTCCGACTTAATGACCTCCACAGCGTCTATATACTCAACTAACAGCGTCTGTATATTCAACTGCTCGGACAGAATTCACACCTTTCACCTCACTGACTGTCTATTAATGTAACTAACTGTCTAACTTCCACATCCTCAGTATCACCATCTGTCCATATGCCACAACTCTTCAACACCACTGCCGAGTATCCCTTCTACTTGCCGTTACTTTCCCCGTATACCTAGCTTCCTAATATTCTTCAACACGTGTATTCTCTTCTACAGTTATCCCAGTATACCAGTAACTTCCCGAGTACTTCACTCGACACTAAATTGCATACGTTCTCCACGATACTGCTATGTTACTGTCTTCTGACGGACTAACAACACTCTATGTGAACGAATGTCTTCGCACACACGTATATATGACTAGCGAATGAAAGTTGCGTTTAAATTATTTTATAGATATGGTTTCTTTTGAAATAAGAGAATAATAGAATTCTACGAAATATTCAGTTATGAAATTTTTGTATAGACCCATTCAAATACTGGACTAGAAAAGCACAAAAATACATTACTATGTCTGGCTGAAAATAGATGGCCGACTAGGGTAACTGAATATCAAAACAGCGGTGCGTTTAAAATATTTTATACATTTTTCGTTTATGTTGATTATAACAAAATATTTTGATCTTTAAACTATTTAGTTTGGCAATTCTATGAAATAGGATTATTTTTAATTTCCTCTAACAGTAATTCCGACTCGAGGGTTGTTTACACCTGAGATGAACGAATTACAATTTGCGTTACTAAGTTTTTTAAATACATCCATGAATCCTGTTGCGAATTTTAAATGCATTTTGGTATTGAGTACAATTCTAATCTTCTGTAATGGAATACATAAGGGTCAGTTTCCTTTCAAATCAAACATAGGGAAAGGTTTTCAAAAGAAACCATATCTATTAAATAATCTAAACGTCAACTTTCATTCGCTAGTCATAATATACGTCTCTTATATAGTTGCTCTTAACACCTTCTGGAATATTCTCGTGACGCTTTGAACTATTTAACAATAAGCGGGTAATTATGCGTATTTCCCCGTATTTACCTAACCGCCCGCCTCACGTCGCCCGCCTATAGGCGGTGTGCACAAAAGTAGTCAGCGCTGACAGCGGACAAAAATGACAAAATAGTTACTCATTGAAACTTAACAAGATATAATACAAGAAGCAGAAATTTTTCTTAAAATTGTATAATACTTGCAGCTATTTTTGACATAATTCGTCTATTTATTATAGATTTTGTACATGTAATGTTAATGTTAGAGGTTCCTAATTTTCGTGTATTTTCTTTTCCGAGCTTGTGCAACTGATTCCACTGATATATTTTCAATGAAGATCTTCTTCAGTTATTGGGAATATAAAAGAAAGATGCTAACATCATACACTGATATCGTGATTGTAGAAATTTTCTTCTTTCCAATCATTCAAGTTTTCCAACTTTTTAATCTCAATTTCCATGTATTGTGCATATTGTAACATTTAACTAATATTATAAATTATAATATAAATTTAAATATGATAAAATGGTTTACAGAAATCACACATATTATGAGAAAAATTATATTTTCTGCCACAGTACCTTCGCTGGTATTTTGACTTTTTTGATTGTCACATCACATATATAGCATTTTAAATATTTTCTTTATTCATTTCAATATACTATGATGTACAATATTCGTTCACAATAGCAACAACTCAAAATAAAATCGTATCACTTTCTCGAAATGTCAAAATTGATGCGGTAATCAAAAATGCCAATGTAGCCGTCAGAGGCGCTGACGCTTAAAATGTGCATATCGCCTATCGCGCGCTTCTCTGTGTTATTAATCGCCTACCTCTCTCTCAGTCGTTTAGGAATTATTTTAGAGAAAAATATTTAAATAACAGTTATAGAAAAATTAATTGTACGCATATTTTCTTTAAAATAATTCAGAAGAGTTTGGGATTGACAGAGAAAAACAGTTTAAATTAAAGTAATTAATAATTATCGAATTGTAATTATTTTTTCTTTTCCAGAATTTAGTGTGCTGTGCAGCCGACGTCCTTGAGGGTCGAGGCTTAGTCCAGGTCGCTATTACGGTCTCAGAGTTGCTCCGATTTCAGTCGCCGAAATCGCCATTGCATAGCGTTCATTCTGTACCCGCCTTAATATAAAAGACTACTGCATCAAGCATCACTTCATCAACGCGTTTAGATTTCTAGAATCATTTCATCTATAGAAGAGCAATTTTCACGAACAAAATAATAATTATTTCATTAAAAATATTATCTGAGTGTTCCTATATATTTCAAATGGCATTCATTCGTGAGAAATTGCATAGTTTTATCGTTTGATTTTGACATTTAGTTACTGCCAAGTGAGTACTGATGACAAAGCATTATTTTTATACCATTTACACGTACAGTACAGTACAGTACGCCTCGCTAGGTTAAGCCGTGCTAGCACATTTCATGCTGTTGTGCCAAAGAAGCTTCTAGAACAGACTGTCAACTCCACCGATTTTTAGCAACGCGGGATTGTAAGATAGTACAAGTAGTGAATTTGAAATATCGCCTAATTTCAGTGACTTGTATTTATGTATATTCGTGTAATATTAGATTTACTCAATCTAGTCAAGTTTCGAATAAGTTTATTTATATGAACAAATTGTAGGAAATTTTTGGTTTCGTAATTCTTTAAATTTTCTCAAGGGGGCCATTGCAGAATTTTCATTAATCTTTAATTTTTCTTTCATTGTAATATTCATTTTAAACTGTTTCGAATACTGTTAAAACTTGTTTTTATTTCATTGTTAAACGTTTCATATTATTGTAGTTAATTTCATTCTTGTTGTATTCAGTGATGGAACGAAATAAAATGACAATATATACTTAGATGTTGCAGGCTTACTGTAAAATTTAAACAAGTGTTAAATAAATAAAATACAATATTTGGTATCAAAGCGATAAAGAAAGTCGACCACTACACAGTTATTTGTTTGTACTGCCATAACCTTAGCAACCATTACTTATAGGCAGTGACGCTAGAGACGCTATAAACAAATTGCATTTGTGTAAGTCTATTCTAATCCTTCTTTGACGGGCTTCTTATAAATTCGTTGAATTCCAAAAATTTCAATAGCATTTTGACGTTACGTTCCATCATTAGTTATATTATCACTGCCCTAATAAAATATGACTATAGATTTTATCTATTTGTCGTATTTCAAATAATTTTTATTATATTTAGTTAACAATTATAGTTTTTTAAATAATTGTTGAATGTTTGTTATATATTATAAATATTTAAAAGTTTAGCAGTTTTGTGTTCAGTTTTACAACGACTTTAGTAATAACTTATTTAATTAGTTTAAAGATTTTAAGAGAATATTTCATTAATTTCATAATCTTTAAATTTATGTAAAACATCACACACCGATCGAAAACCATTGAAAGCATCAAAGAATTCTGTGAATTAACACGACCTTTTTATATATACAATATTATAAATCAGTCCTGGACAAATTCATGTGCACATACAAAAAAAACTTTTTCTTCATCAGTATGATCATTGAATCTTGTAGGTATTTTTAAACATTTCCAGGTATATTGCTTTAGTAATTGTATCTATTGCTCAAAATTTAGGAAAATTGTTAGACATATATATTTCAAAATGCGCTGGAGTAATAAATCAGTCAGTTCAACATATTCTAGTAGCGCTTCTATAATTGTTTGTTTAGGGAAAAATTGATAGACTTCGACTCTTTCAGTTCGCAATTATTATTTTAAGATCAGTCGAAATCTCCGTATATTGGAATAAATATAAACTTTTATTTGCAAATAATATAAATAAATACTTAAACTCATCCATCTGAAAACTGTTATAGTCAGGAAAATGGACGGATTTAGCAATAAAACTATAAATATCCTAATTATGTTAAAGCGGCAATCGCTCACTGTTTGCCTTAAAAAATTGAATTAAAAAGTATCTCACCTGTCTTCCTGCTCTCAATTAATAAAATATTGTTACTGTTTCTGTCACATAAATGCTATTTTTGTTTGAACTGAAGTTTCAAACATTATTTCAAACGAAAAATAGTGTTTATGTTGAAGGAACAGTAAAATTATTTTACTATTCAAAGCTGGTAGAAGAACCTTTTTCAATACATGAATAGAGCATCGCAAATAGTGCCGGCCCGAGACTTTTGAGCGCCACAGGCAAAAATTGTAAATTGCAACCCTCATTTATTAAAATTTTGTTTAGATTATATAGGTACAAGCATTAGATAAGAGGTAATTTGTGTCCATAACTCGCGAACAATCACAGAATCTTAATCTGAATGATTTTTTTTGAAAATAATTTGGATATTTAAAATACAGAT
Source organism: Harpalus rubripes (assembly GCA_963082715.1). Lineage (NCBI taxonomy): Eukaryota > Metazoa > Arthropoda > Insecta > Coleoptera > Carabidae > Harpalus > Harpalus rubripes. The sequence goes on from OY720460.1 coordinate 16,857,314, forward strand.
TTTTTTCTTTTGGGTTCTACAGTGTCGCCTTATTTTTTCTAATACCATATACAGGATTAGCCACGGGAGAGTTACTTTCAAAAACCGTTTGTGTGTAACCCGATATACAATTTACAACAGCGTCTAGCTTCCTCTCTTAAAAAAATATAATATTTAATACACGATTGCTTTACATGTCTAGTGATGGTTCTGTCTTTTTGACATTAAATAATTAATATAAGAATCTTGTTATGTATAAAATTTTAATACGAATTACAGTTTTCAAGAAAAATGTCGAAAACCAAAATATGCCGCCTTTTTCCAAATTGGCGAGAGGCTGTTACATCAGTGTATTTTTATGTACAGGATTCCGCATAAAAGCTTTTCTTGCAATTTTTTTATGTTGGGGGTATTTTTCAATATATTTCCTGAATAACAATTACTTCTTCAGTATTTGATAAGACAATGTTTTTAATTGATATAATCGCCAACGAATTTAACCTTTTAATATAACGTAAAAAAATATAAAAAGGATTTAATTAGTATAAGTTTGTTGCAACTGGAATTGTCAGCATTATGATTAAAGATACACACTGGACGAATCAATAAACTTATAATTTGATTCTTAATTTATTTTCCAAAAAAATAGTCTCAAAAAATGTCACGCTAAAACCATTACGCCCCAGGCGGTCGCCTGGCCTGTAGCTTGGGTCGGCTGTGCCCGTTGGTATGCAATGCTATAAAGCAAACAGTGAGCGATATGCCGCTTTAACATAATTAGGATATACCGTGTGTCTATTTTAAAGGTGTACATAGGAGATTAACATGGGAAATCAGTATTTTGCAATTTCCTGCTCGCCTAATTATTTTAAGCAAAAATGCGTCAAATAAGAGTTTTAGGGTATAAAATTGTACATCTAAAACAATAAACAGAATTACCTTTACATGATTTATAACGACAGAAATTAAATATGAAAATGTTGAAAATTACGTTAAAAATATCATCAGCCATGAAATTGAACAAAAAGTAAATAAATGCTTGACGTTTTATCTGTCACGTAATCTCACAACGTAAGTTAACGTTTCTGACAATTTGAATTGAACAAATATCGTTAATTATGGCAATAATAGAAATATAAAATTAATAAATAAAGTTAAGAAAATACAGTTTTGTTTAAATAATATGAATATATCAAAAATTCAACATGTAACAAAATTATGGATGATGCTGTTATGTACTCTCAAATCATTTCCAATACATCTACCTTAGTTCTGCAGAAGGGGTCTACACTTATCATTCCTAACACTCTTTCTTAGAATAACGCATGTTCTGCTCGTCCTATATTCTGATTACGCGGCTCACGTTAGCAGTCTTTTCAAATTTTGTCACGAATTTAGCTCTTCATTCGTATAAATGTTTATTTTTTAATCCTTTCAGACAATAAAACTAGAGACAAAATCAAATTGTCAGAAACGTCAAATAAGTTAACTTACGTTGTGACAGATAAAACGTCAAGCATTTATTTATTTTTTGTTCAATTCCATGGCTGTCGATATTTTCAACGTAATTTTCGATATTTTCATATTTAATTTCTGTCGATACAAAGCATGAAAAGGTATTTCTCTTTATTGATTTAGATGCAGAATTTTATGCTCTAAATTTTTATTTGGCGCATTTTTGCTTAAAATTATTAAGCGAGCAGGAAATTGCAAAAAACTGATTTCCCATGTTAATCTCCTATGTACACCTTTAAGACAGACACACGAAATAATTTTATTGCTGTATACAGTATTCTTCTCTAGTTTTCGACCGGTATGTCTTGAGTTAATAACTCCCCGTAAAAGCAATGGCCCTTCACAATGTGAATGTATAGAGTGATACGTCAACGTCAATTGAGACAAGGTATAACCATGTAACAGTATGTGTCTTCAATATCAATATATCTTAAGACTTAACTACTGTAAGGCTATGTGTAAGTTAAATGTAAGTCTGGTTTCTTATTGCGTATACAAGCAAATATCACCATGTAGACTAAGAACTAGACTATGACAGTTTCTTCGCAATATCAAAACTTTCAGTGTGATTTATTTTACTTGTAAAAGTACTCGTATGTGATTTAATTTATTTATGTATATAAGTTTAGAAGATTTTTTATTTGATTTACGTATTAGTTATGGTATATATGTGCCTTACAATTTGTAAGCCTAATTTTTTTCTAGTTCTCTTTATTTTAGAAGATACGATAGTTAATTCGGAATTATTTTACGATATGTACAATTATTTGGTAATTTTTAATACAAATGTACTTATTACTTATGTTTTCATATTACCTTTACCATATTTTCCATTATTTCATCAATAAAAATCTGATGTGGCCAGTACATAACGTCTCGCCAGATATTTTACCTGGTTGTACGCATAAAACGAAACATATTTTTAAATACAAATACATATATTCATGTCTCACTGCAAAATAATTCTCACATATATTTGCAAAATCTATGGGATATTTCAACAAAAATTATGTACAATACATACATTTTCTTTATATTCAATATCCTGAAATTTTCTTTTTCTTTATATTCGTCATTTTTTCGCAAATTCCTTTTATATTCTTTTTTACGTATATTCTTTTGCGTTGTTGACTTTTTTATTTTCATAATCTTCATAATAATGTACAAATAATTTTGACAGTGACATACAAATATTTTTGACAGTGAAATTTATGTGTCAATTACAAACATTTGAATTTCTTGCCTTTAAGTACTTTGATTTGAGATTTTCTATATCAAATTATTTTACATGCATTTCTTTATCTCTAAATCTATAGAAGATATAATAATGAATTTATATTTTTGAATAAAGAATTTAACGTAAACATAAAATTTCGATAAATAATATTTATGATTTTTTTATTTTTTTTATTTTTAACATGAATCTCTCTTAGCGAGAGGTAAAAATGGTAAGTTCTAGTTATTGTAATCAATAAATCTTTTTAACAACCATTCATTTAAAATAAATGGTAACAATATTAATCGAAAGGTAGTAGTATTCAAAATCTAATTTGACAGACTTGTCAATTACTTTAATGTGTGGACATATTATAGTCTATTACATGAGACCTTTCATTAAAGGGACACAAATCCATGCGGTTTCTTGTGCTATGATTGGTTCTCAAACATATGCTAAACACTAAACACTAGTTTGCCTTTTTCATTTATTTAGGGTCAGTTGCACCATATTGACAATATCGTATCGAAACGAAATGTCAAATGATTTGTTAAATATTACTGTCAAAATTTCGATTCGCACTTTTTTTGTTACCTGAACCTGTAGTAAGACTAACTGTACTATTATTTACGAAAGATGACTATTAAAGGTTATTTGTTCGAAGAAAGAATACACGGCATTTAATAATAGTAGCTTAGCAACAATTTGTATTAGAAAGAGAAAGATTATTTGAAGTATGTCTATTTAATTTGTGTGATGTGTCAGATATACGTAAATAGTGCCATTACTTTCTAACATACTAAAAATAGCAGTGACGTATGTCGTAGAGTTACAGTACAGACGCGTAATTATCTACCATACTGCCCTTTACTCTGATGTTTATCCTTTGTCGTTGACATTCAAATTAAATTATTATTTTATGGTTTACGTCAAGTCTATATATTTGTTTTATGCAAAATCGTGGATGAAGAGAAATAAAAAAACCGTTATTTAAAAAAGTAACAACATTTTCAAATAAAATACATTTATTTTTTCAGTTAAAATGTACCCATAGATATTTCGCGTTGTACGCATATGGGTATGAAATGCAGTAAAGTTATCTGCAAGTAATATTATATCAAACGGTTCATAAATGACCTTGAATAGTCATCTTTCGTGAATAATACTTTATAAACAATACATGTGGCCATTTAAAGAGATAGAAAATATACACAATACGATCTGCACAACCCAACAAAAGGCGGAAGTCATATGGTTACGTGTTACCGTTACGTGTTTGTCTTATGAGATTCATGGCGTTTGTTTTTTCAAAATTTAAACTTAAAATGTGAGGAAAGTCTTTAACAATTTTAAAAACTTCTCAAAAGGAGTTACAAAAGCTTTTATTGACGCTAAAATGTCAAACGATGCAAATTTTCACAGAGAATACAAGTATTTGAGTGACTGTAATATTTTTTGACGTTTCATTTGACAGTCCTGCTGGCAGTTGCATGCGCCATTTTACTTACTTTGTACAGAAATAGAAAGAGATAACAGTTAAACTGAAAATATCTATTGTAATTTGTAAATATTCATATATAATTTCTACAAAATATATTAAATGAATTTTGTTTATTTATTTATATGTAGAATTTTATGCTCTACAAGTTTTATTTGACGCATTTTTGTCTAAAATAATTTGGGAAGCAATGCACAAGGAAAAACTGTTTTCTCATTTTAGCGCCAAAGCAAATTCTCTTAAAACTAATAGCGAGACATTAATTTGTTCTTTAAACCTTAAAAAGTTTATGTACATATTATAATTTTTGAAGTTTTCTTTTGGATTATTATTATTAATGTATAAATAAACTGATAAGTATTAAATTTTAAATTGTAAAGACATAGGTAATCTGTATTTCATTATATAATAACTTGTATGACCGCTAGATGTCTGCACTGTTCATTTTCACGCGCATATTGGTACAGAAATTATAATAGATACGTAGCGTCCATATGCAACATATATAAATTCCTACATTTGTGTAATTAAAATTTTATTTTATTTGAAACAAATACAAAATAAAAAATTAAGTAAAACAAAGACATAAATTTAAAATAAAATATATTTCTATAAAATACTATTGTCATATTGCATGTAACACATATCATAACATAGATACTTATATTTTCTTTAAAATAAAACTATATTTAGAATATCATTTTCGAATCAAGATTTTATATTTTCTATCATCATTTATACTTCCACTTGAAATGTTAAATGATGCACTAACATGCATCAAAAATTGCATCGTTGCATAGTGCTATAATGAACTTAAATAAATGTGCATTATATTTTTATATCACGCCATTGGTCTATCAAAACTAACTTTATATAAATTGGTTTACATATTTTATAGCTATAATAAATCAAGTTGGAGAAATAAAACAAATAAAGAATGAATTTCCCCTCCAGGAATCAAAGGAGGCTCCTCCTTTTTACGCCATTTTATACTGGGAGAGGGGGCAGACGACTTGTGATTGGTTGAAATTAATCCGGAAGGTTGGTTGTGTAAATATATCTTATATCTGTTAATGTGCTTGTTTATTTTTTTATTGTTTTTTAACAATTGGTTAAGGTGTTTGAAAATATGTACTTCATTTGTTTTTAAAATGAAAATAAGTCTTAAATTTAACTGGTATATTTACAAAATTATAATTAATGATTTTACATTTATAAAATAGAAAACGAAACGAATTCTCCTCAGTAAATATAATTAAAATTAGTTGAAATAAATTTTAAATAATTAGAGATAAATGAACTTGAGGTCAATGTGTGATCTGTTTCTTCCATTAGTACATTTTATTAGTTACCTACTCGAATAGTCAAATTATTTGAGTCAAATACTAAATTAAATTTAAACTTAGTAGAAATAATTTCTAATTAAGTACAATCTATTCTTCGTGGAATAATCTGTTATTATTGACATGTTAACTAGTATTAATAACCTGAGGGGCGCCGTAGAAGACAGTAAAGTAAACAATAGTAAATTATTATAAAATGCTCTAATTCGACAAAATTAATGTACAACTTACAAATGAACGGGATAGATGTGAACAATATTTTTACCTCTCGCTAAGAGAGGTATTGTATTCATGCTAAAAATCGCATACCCAGATTTTAGTGAATAAGCACGTTTTAAGGTCCCTAGAATCCGATTATAATATTTTTACGATGATGTCCGTATGTGTGTGTGTGGATGTGTGTGCGGATGTGTGGATGTTGGATTCACGATTTCTCAAATACTATAAGACTTAAGATATTTTTAACTACGGATTCCTCAATCTAACAATAATGGGAAGAGTCGAGTCAGTTTTGGTAACTATTGGACAATCAGAAGTAGTAGTTACAAGAAAAAAATTATCTAAATATTATTTATCGAAAATTTATGTAAATACTTATATTAAAGAACGTTAAATTCTTTATTCGATAAATATAAATTCATTATTATATCTTCTATAGATTTAGAGATAAAGAAATGCATATAAAATAATTTGATGTAAAAATTCTAAGATCAAACTACTTCAAGGCAAGAAATTCAAATGTTTGTAATTGACACATAAATGTCACTGTCAAAAATATTTGTATGCCGCTGTCGAAAATATTTGTATATCATTATGAAGATTATGAAAATAAAAAAAGTCAACAACGCAAAAGAATATACGTAAAAAAGAATATAAAAGGAATTTGCGAAAAAATGACGAATATAAAGAAAAAGAAAAGGAAAGTAGAAAAAGAAAATTTCAGGATATTGAATATAAAGAAAATGTATGTATTGTACATTTATATAAAAATATCCCACAGATTTTGCAAATATATGTGAGAATTATTTTGTTAAATTATTAAAGAATACTGGTTAGATTTAGAAATGTCAACATAAAATTTTAATTACTGTTAAAATGAAATAAATAACAACAACATACATCTAATTATACTATAATTAGTCTAGAATACAACATTTTACCTTTTATTACAGGTTTATTTAACATCTTAATAATTTATGACATCTGTTCACAATCTTTCAATGACAGCTAAAAAGGATGTCAAAAGTTTACATTTAATTTATAATTATCTTAATTTCTAGACAATTTCTATATAAAATTTATACAAAATACCTTTAATTACAAACATTTATTAATATTACAACAATTTTTATAATCTAAAACCATCTATTTTAGCAGAAATATTTTAAATTTGTACAACATTTTAAGGACCACTGGTCTACAACCCGATCAGATTTTGGTGATTTCAGGTACACCAACAAAATAAACTGCAGTTTCTTGTCAAACATCATTAAAAAATCATTTTAAATGAAATTTATTCAAAATTTCGACGTTATTGGGCATATTACCAAGACATAGTTACTTTCCAACTTTTTCCCGTCAATTTCACCATATATATATAGAGGTTATGTGCTGGCCATATCAGATTTTTTAAATTTGTTTATATACGTAAAAAAGTAAATTAATTATCGTACCAATCGGTTCGTTATTTTTCTAGCATTGTTATATTGAAATAATAACTGTGAAAGTGTTGATTAAAACCAAGAATATATTGATTATATCTCAAGAATATTGATTACAAGAATGAAATCCACAATGAATTCAATATTTAAATTAGGCGAAGAATCAAATGCTTTATGATTTACTTACAATTCTAAAATCCTAGTGAAATAATTTTATTTTAATTTTCTACCGATAATAAAATTTCCATATTTATTATTAAAAATTAAAAAGTAAAAGAAATATCCTGCCAAACGGATAATTTTCTCTCATTTTTATGTTAAAACTATATCTGTTAAATTGTTGATTACAACAAACGATTTTGATTATATCCTATTGATTACAAGAATCAATCTAATCGATATATTAAATCTAACATTTTTTAAGAATAAAAACAACCTGTAGTAGAAATATAAAATAAAATGAGATAAATATTGGACCAACCTCGCCTACTACTAGTCCATTTTGGCCAACAGAGGCATCGCAAATCTCAGCATCCCATAGAAAATCAGCTACCACTGCTACTAGGAACGTTTATTGGAACAAAATTTCAGTTATTTCACAATTTAGTCCATTGAAAACCATCACACATTAAAAATTCATATTACGAAAGTTAGTTTGTCACTAAAATAAACAAATATACACTATTTTAAGTTCCCGAACAAAAGTTTTTCACGATAATTTCACTTATTACAAGTAAAACATAATTTTCATTTCAGGGTTGGAAATACATTGCCTAAAGACAGTAATAATTAACAACAAACACCAGTCTTCATATTAGCTCAAACTTGTTTGTTAGAGTCGATCTGCAGTTTCACTGATCGACACGAAATTTAAATAAAAATAATAATGAATTATTTATTCACTTAACTAATGTAGAATAACAAATAAATTATTGTTTTTTAAAAATAAAAAAATTGTGACAACCATTGGTACCTAGTAAAAATATAAACTTTAAGAATCGTCTTTAATTTCGCGAATTTTAAAATAAATACCTACCTGACTTTTGATTAATATATTATGTATAAATACACCATTTAATTTTTACCTCCCGCTACCCTTGGTAAGAGTGGTATAGGGACCGTGCTAAAAATCGCATATTAAGATTTTGGTAAATGACCACGTTTTAAAGTCCCTAGAATCCAATTTTAACATTTTCACGATGATGTCTGTAGGTATGTATGTGTGGATCCTCCACTCTAACTCAAATACTGTCATTCAGAAAATTTTGAAACCTTGTATTTCGACCTTTTTCTATTATGGAAAGAGCCGATTAGATTTTGATCTAAATCGGATAACCGAAAATGGCACATTACTTGAAGCTTGAAGTACCTTTAAATGTTATTTTTTCGAGATTAACGTTATTATAAAAATTAAAGATTATTAAATTTTCTACAAATAAATAAATAAATATATCATCACGGCATATTACCCATTGCTGGGTGTGCCAATCTGCTTTGTACGCAGATATCTGTAATGACGACATATTCTACAGATTTGCATTAATACTTTTTGTACATATTTTATGGATAAATTTATAAAATTATCTATAATTTTAATCCCGAAGCCTACGCTTTAAACAGGCAAAACTCCTTGGTTACGCAGATATTCAAATGTATGTAATTGACAGATAAATGTCACTGTCAAAGAACTAATCATTTCAAATTAATAATAGTAACGTTATAAAAAGAAAAAAGCAAATAGAACAATAGGAAAGGAAGTCAATACAGTTTGCAGCATAAGTAAATATGTAGGTATGTATTTAGATTAATAAAAATTAACGATTCGCCAAAAAGTTTAAGCTAATCCTCATTTTTGGATTAATGTATTCTATTCTATCTCGGTATTTAAAATTTAATCTTCATTTTATTATCAAAAAAGGTAGTTACTTGGATTAGATTAGACTATATTTTAAGAAATAAACTGCCAAAATTAGAGTAAAATTCTAGCTTCTTTTTTTTGTGACTCCGGCTGTAAATGGTGGGAGGTATTGTGTTGGTCACACCAGATTTTTACCTATAGTATTGCAACACCCTGTATGTAAAGGATTAAATAAATTCAAATAATAATTATTTAGTTTTACAAAACAATGGCTGGTAGCGTAAACAACTGATGAAGAGAGATCAACGAGCAATTGACTAGCTGTGTTTTATCTGTCAATACGTCTAATACAAGTTGCATACAATTAAATTTACGTTGTTTATGGTATCCATGGCTCATTAAAATTTGGTGAAAAACTTTAAAACGGTTAATATGAAACAAAGTTTTTTCTTTATTGTATTATATGTATGTATTTTACCTACGTTTGAATTGCTGTAAACATTACAATGCAATAATCTTACATACCTACCTATGGTGAAAATGATTTATTTATCAATAAATTATTTACAATATAATTGCATTAATTGTTCAGATAATATTACAGAGCCTTTTTTTGTTTGTTATTTATATTATTCTTAAATTACATTTTTTGTATTTAATTATCTTTATCTTATGTTTTTATTTCATGTAAAGTCCTATAATTATACTGATATAAACAATTATTTCTTATTTTCTCTAAAACAACAAAAAGTTAACATTATTAGTCCATTAATTTTGTTTAAACTATCAATAAATTGCGTGAATCAATTATTTGTTTAGAAAGTGAAAAATAGTGCGTTCGGCAAATCAAATTGAAGTTAGGTGCATATTAGTGACAGATATTCGATGGTGATGCTGTAATGCTGCTAAATTTGACTATGGTAAATTTTAGTTTTAAATGGTTTTAATTGTTCTTTATTGTTGTAATTATAGTGTTTGCCGTATGATGTTAACTATTTTATTTATTGCAGCATTAGTTTTGCGTTTATAAAGCGGTATAATAGTAAAAGTAAGTTATATTACATGGTAAAGGTGAGGTATCGCATTTTCATTTTCTTGGTGTGTAAACATTGAAAGAAAATGTTATAATTGATGTACATTATTTTTTTCATTGTCACACTCAGAACAGTGGTAAGTATTGTATTATATTTGAAATATGTGATTTATTTCTAACCTTTGATTTAGCTATCAGCTGGTCTTATGTCTCTACAGTATGTATATATTTGGTTCAACACAGATACATTTTTGTAGGTTAATAGATTGTTGAAATAAGGAGGAATGCCATAAAAAACATTATTTGAATAGTTCAATACTTGTAATATATAGTTGCCGAATTTATTTAATCTTAAATACAAGTGGCGTCTAATCTTGCTTGTAAAAGAGTGGAAATGGAAAACAGGTATATGAAGTATTACTACAATAATGTTGATTTTCTTTGCAGGTTTAGGTACATATTTCAAGCACATGAAAAAATTTTAACAAATGTACACAGTAATATGTACATTTATTATGACTTTTGTCAAAATATATTATACGAGCAGAAAATTATAAATGAACAAGATTTTGTTTGGTACTTTTGAGACTGCTGTACGTATATGGAATAATATCAATTGTCTATGGTGTCCTGTGTTTCACTTCAAATATGGAATTGTGTTGTCTTCAAATCATACAATATACAACAATAATTGTAATTTATTTTACGTATAAATTATTGTGTATTTTATGTGTGTGTGTGTGTACACAGTATTGTGTTGTCCAATCATTTGCAATCTTTTCATGGTGTTTGTGTTTGTTTGGTATCTTGTATTCTGTAAATTCTGGTGTCTTACGAAATAGACGTTCGGCATGTACTTACCCTGATGAAGATATGTGTGTTCGAATCGACGATTTGTAAGAATAAATTATGTATTTTGTTTTGTAGTTTACGTCATGGATCTTGTGGTTTTGTGTTTGATTCTTGTTTAAATATATTAAAAATATCTTTTCTCCACTATTCTTAAAATTATTGGTATATGTCTTTACTAACCAATCTTATGGAAGGTGCTGCTACATATTATTGGTATAGATACTCTATTATATTTTTATGTTTCCCGGTGATGGTCAGTGTTAGTATTCTATTTCTAGTACATCTTTTTGATTATTATTCTCGTATATTTCAACTCTGCATGGATTTGTTACCCATTTTGGTGTGTGCCACTGCCAATTGGCAGATTTTGGTAAAGGCATCTGTACCGTTGAAGGTACTTACTGTACTCTCAAAGCTGTTGTGGAGAGAGCACCTCAGAGATAATTTATGTACAGGTTTGTCGTCTATTAGATTCGAAACCTGGATGTGTAAAAATTATTGGTATATGTCTTTATTATGACTCAATTATATACATAGTACTGCTACATATTATTGGTATGGATACTCTATTATATTTTTATGGTGTCTGGTGATGGCCAGTATTCTATTTCTAGTATATCTTTTTCATTAAAATAATCGTATATTTCATCACGGAATGGGTTTGTTACCCATTTTTAGTGTGTGCAACTGCCAATTGGCAGATTTTGGTAAAGGCATCTGTACCGTTGAAGGTACTTACTGTACAAAGTTGTTGCGGAGAGAGCACCACAGAGGTAATTTATGTACAGATTTGTCATCTGTTAGATTCGAAATCTGGATGTGTAAAAATTATTGGTATACTCGTATGTCTTTTTATCAATTATATACATAGTACTGCTACTTGCTACATATTTAGTAGAGAGACTTCATTACAATATTATGTTGTCTGGTGATCCTCTCGTATTGGTGTCAGTCCATATTTTATTTCTATTCCACGGCCGTTTTTTTTGGGTGTGCCAATATATATATATATATATATATATATATATATATATATATATATATATATATATATATATATATATATATCTACATATTTCAGTCAGCTATCAATGCTAGGAGAGGGAGAGTCATAAGGGTCACTTGTACATTTTGAAAATTAGAAACTAGAAGTTTTTAGTGTATATTTTTGATTAATGTACTCGTATATTTCATCACGGCATGGGTTTGTTACCCATTTTTGGTGTGTGCCACTGCCAATTTGCAGATCTTGGTAAAGGCATCTGTACCGCTGAAGGTACTTACTGTACAAAATTGTTGTGGAGAGAGCACCACAGAGGTAATTTATGTACAGGTTTGTCGTCTGTTAGATTCGAAATCTGGATGTGTAAAATTATTGGTGTATGAGAAATATTCGTTTTCCAGGAATGGACTGTGTCATATTTTGGGTCAGAGCTCAACGTTCCGCCCGCAGTCGTATGGGGCATCTTCAGGAGCAAGGGGGATAGTAATGTCTTAAACCTGGTTACCCGACGTGTAAACTGAGTCTACCCCTTGTTGCTTAAACTCTGCCTTTAGCGTGGTTGACACGTCGGGTAACCTTGTTTAAGACAGTACTATCCCCCTTGCTCCTGAAGATGCCCCATACGACTGAGGGCGAAACGTTGAGCTCTGACTCAAAATATGACACAGTCCATTCCCGGAAAACGAATATTTCTCATGACTCAGACTGTGGAAGCCTACGCAATTATTTATTGGTGTATATCTTTTTATCATGACTCAATTATATACATAGTACTGCTACTTGCTATATATTTAGTAGAGAGACTTCATTACAATATTATGTTGTCTGGTGATCCACTCGTATTGATGTATGGTATTCCACACCTGTTTTTTTGGGTGTGCTAATAAGCATATATATCTACATATTTCAGTCAGCTATCAATACTAGGAAAGAGAGTCATAAGGGTCACTTGTACATTTTGAAAATTGGAAACTAGAAGTTTGTCGTCTGTTGGATTCTAATTCTGGACGTTAATCTTTTTGTTGCTTTTCTATTTCATAGTTTTTAATTTGTGGAACATTGGGTAATATGATTAAAAATGACCATGTGCTCTGAGTATGTACTCAAAAGTACGAGCATGAAGTGTGAGGTTTTACTCCAATTTATATGAATAAAAGTGATGTAGACTCAACGAGTAGATGCTCTTATATAAATGAAGAAGATGCTCCTATGTACAGCATTACAGAACTACAGCTAGCGTTGACTTTCTTGACAACTGCCTACACGTCAAAATATTAGATACGGCACCACCTCTTCTTTCTCCCTTTTATTCGCCCAAAAATGTATGTGTGGTGAACTCAACGTTTTCTTCGGAAGGGTAATATGCCGTGATGATGTATTTATTTATTTATTTAAATCGTGAGAAATAGTACTCCTCCTAGGAGTACGTTTTCGTGCACCTAACGTCATCATAAATTCCGTCATTTAATTGCAGGCCACTGCGAACAGCCTGAGTCTGGCCGCTAGCAAACTCCAATTTTTCCAAGTATATACTTCATCCTAGTAATAGGTTCTATTTTTTATTCATACCAAACTTGAGTTGATACTTAACTGTTTTGTATATAGGGAGTAGATACTAGAAGGAGTATCTACTTCTATATTTTTATTCTTACGAAACGAAGTATCAACTTGCATTTTTGGAGTATAAAGTATGTACTCAATTTTATTCATATCACCCATTATTTAAACATTTACTTCTCTTTGGAAAGATCTTTCCACCATGATATCTTAAATTTTTTGAGATCTCCGCTGATTCCTCCTCTTCTCTTATCTTTATCTTCATCTCATTTACATCTGTGTATCTCCTTAGACGCCGTGGTCTTGTAAGGGGCGTTCTGCCCCGCCTTTGGCCGGCCCCAGCTACTGGCTAGCGCTCTGCCCTGGTGCACAGTTGTCCAGCGCGCGCACTACACACCGCACGAAGCACGAACAACCGATTCTGAGACTCCGACCTGTCAACTTACCTTCGTGAAAGATCTGGAAATTTGGACGCGGGAAGACTGAAAGTGCAAAGTGACAGAATTGGAAAAGTGTAGTGTGTGAGGAGATAATCTCATCTGGAGGAATTGACAATAATATATAGAAAAGTTTAAATGAAAACAAAAGTTTTATAGCATAAGTGTATATAAATAAATAAAAGATCGCTATAATAATAACAATAATAAACAGGTGGAGTGGAAAATTCGAGAAGAAAAATAAATAAACAAATATACCCAAAAGATTTTAGAAGAAAATTCAAGAATAGGAACCTGTCAAATTGTTAAACATAAGTGCAAATGAAAATATTAACAAACAATACAGTGACAAATAATGTGCAATACCTCTTCTACAAAACATTAAAGTTACGAACAGTTCTGTACGTAAAAGCATCTGACACTTCAGTTTGTTTTTTAATTACAACAATATACTTTACAATTTTACAAATATTTACAATTTAAATATTGTTAAACAGCTTTAAAAGTGCAATAGAAAAATAAATACTTATATCTTTTGGACTTACGCTGCGCTACGAATCAACCGATATATTAATAAATATAGTATAAGATTGCCTGTATTTTGCTAGAAAAATTTAGTAAAATATTAAAATTAGCAAATCTAATTATTTGAAAAAACAAGTTGGTATCTAAAATATGCTACTGGAAGATAACACCAAATAACATCTATAATTATACAAAATAATCTGCAATTCAAATTTGAAATATATTTATGCCCCAAATAGACTTCTAAATGCTTGTGGACTATTAACAGCAACAAACCATTTACATCTTCAAATCATCGCTATATCAGATGTCCTCAATCTAAGTGCTATTCTTTCGGGAGCTGTGTGAACTTAGTTGCATTACTGTGTGATGGACTTCAACGGAGGGTGTTTAGAAATGGACTTAAGCACTTCACGGCCTCGCGAGCCGTCGGATCCTTGCAAGGCGCGCGCGGCTAAGTCCGTCTTCTCCATACGCAGCCTCGTGGACTTGGGGGACACTAGCGAACCAATTGATGTTAATGGAGAGAATGATCGTGAGTTAAGATGATTATTTTGGGTTTGGTGATGGTTTTGTACTGTTGGTTTGATTACAGCAATGTATTTTATAGTTGATAATCAAGGTACATTGTTGATTATTGTAGGTACTATTGTGAAGGTGATGTTTAAAATGTTGCTAGGTATATTTTTGTTGACATTTCAGGTATAATTGTTTATTATGTAGGTACGTAATCTTTTAATATCTCCATTGCTACAAACAATCAATTCTCTTAAAAGTATGGAAAGTTATTTCATATATATTTAATTCAGCTCAACACACTTTGTCTAAAAAGGCGTATCTAAAATAAAAATATACATCTCGGCTTATTACCCATTTTGGGGTGTGCCAATCTGCTTTTATTCGCAGATTTCAGTAATGACAAAAAACTATCGTTACAGTTATAATTATAAGACCTTACCAGGCATTGCATTACGGCCGTTAAATTTGTCGTGTAGGGAGTACCACAAGGATTGGTGTTGGGGCTATTTTAACTTTGGAAATCATTTCCAAATTTGGTGTCGGTCGGATTCGGATTTTGTTTGTTATTTTCAATTTATTTTTTTACTTCAACTTTATTGTTGTTTATCACATATGCAGTTTTCTTATTTTCATTTTGATTATAACAATGAATCAATTTACTCTTTCAGTATTCACTATTCAGTATTGTTTAATTTGTAATGGGTTGAACAAATTCAGCACTCTTCTTCAATAGAATATATTTTTTGGGCCTGCAATTTTCTTCTTTAGACTTTGGTTGAACGGTCTATTAACAAATCGAAAAATGTGGCTTCAAAAAATTGCCACATAATTTTTTGCACATTAGAAATTGACACAACGTCAATATCTATTTTTGGATAAATGGAAAAACGGAAAGAAAGAAGTGCCTGAAGTTACTAGACGACGTAAACAGTCACATTTGCTTTAATTACACAAAATCAGTATAGTAGAGTGATTGGTAAATCCTGTTGAGCTATGACAGTTGTCGAAGATTTTAAATAATTCTAATATTTATATACCGGGTGTCTACTTATGAATCTTAGCAAATGCAATGATAAAATTTTCATGACTGTAATACTGTAAAACTGTTCAGAATTAAAAACTGCATCTAATAAGTCCAAAATTATTGTTTACATGCGTTTCATTTGAGAGATAGAGAAGAAAATAAAAGTGGTAATCTTTAGCTAGTTATAAAAAGATGGCAAATGTAGCTTTGATGACTGATAATAGTAGGTATATTGAAAACAAATTTCATAAGGCAACCTGTTAACCCACGAGTCCAACTTTGGAAAACGAGTCGCTTCGCGGTGAGTTTTATAAAGGACGAGTGCGATCACAGTTCTTATGAAACATGTTTTTATATCATTTTTTCTATTCGGGTAATTTTATAATTCTATTAGATTTTTGATAAATGCGACTTGTAAAATCAGTTACGTTGGTAGCACTTCCCTCTAACAAATTGAATCAGGGATGAAAATTTTTTGTTGATTGTCAGCAATTTAATGTTGATATGTCATTTATGTATCAGTTTTAAAAGCAGTAAGTTATACCACCTCTAGAAAACGAAAAGCTTCAAAAACAGTACGTTTATAGATCTTCTCAACATATTTTCAGTGCGTTTATAGACTCATAAAGGCACCGATATAGAAGAAGAATTTAATGAAATCAAGCATGTTTAAAACTCGGTATATATTGATTTAGGGGGGAGGTCTAGGCGTAAAGAAATGCTAATCCGGGCCTAATTATTGTAATCATATATTTAGTTACATTGTACTTATAGAAAATACAAACGAAGCTTATTGTTTTTTGCTCTTTAAAAGTAAATCATTTTGCAAATTAGTTTTAAAAATTTACAGCTTTTTTATCTTCGGCCTAAGGTAATAAAATAAATTTGAATGCAAATTCGTTAATTACTACATAAAATAGTAAAAGACTATTTTGTAAAACAATGTTATATCTAAAAAATTTGAAATTCAAATTTAAAAAAAAAACTCTTGTTGAAGATAAAGACATGAATAACAATTTTATTACATTGACAATGAATTTTCAAATAATATTATTTGATAAACTTCTGTCTAAAACTAATGAAAATGCTACTATACTAAACTTGGCAATCAATTTGGTAAGACAATATCAGGCAAATGATGTTCCTCCAAACATGTAATTATTGTGGAGAATCCAATTAGACAAATTGCCCATTTAAATTTGAAATTATCTGAGCACGCCTCCTGAAATTAGATCACCGAAATTGCTCCAACGTTAGGAACGTATAATTACTAAATACTAGTTATTAACGTATGGCAGAAAGATGTCATTGATAAAAATAAACACAGCGGAGATTTTTGTGCATAAAATTAAGAAAGCAAATGAAATTACAATGATACTTTTTTTCTTTCGGGTATGTAGCTGAATATAATATTTTGTGAATTTCACAACGCAAACATATGAAGAATGTTTTATAAGATTACCATAGTAACGATGTCAACAGAGTGTTTCGCCATTACGCCATTTTAAATTTAAATGTGAAAATGAATACGAGTATAAAACTTGATTGAACCATTGAGGAAATCACCGAATATATGTATGTATTAAGGTGGAGCTTAAAAGGGGGCAAGACGAATTTTAACCGGGCCGCCATATAAATAAAAAAAAATTATACTGGCAATGATTCCGCTTTTTATTAATATTTAATCATGCCTAAATGCATTTGATTTTTCCCCATTTAAATAACATTGAGTTTGGCACATTTTGGAACTTTATTTTTCTCCGAGGCAATAGGAAGTTTAAAAAATTCACTCAATATATACTAGAATGACCCGGACAATATGTATACAAAAGTCCCAATCATTATTGTTATTTCGAACGGAGTATAGCTTTTTGAGCTTTTGTGCGTTGGTTTTAGCATCTACAATTATCTTAATAATAATGTTTGGGACTTTAAAATTTGTCCATATAATCTCGGGTCATTCTAGTATATATTCCAATATTACGTGGATTTTTTGAACCTATTACCTCAGTCTCGTGGCCGCGTGCCTGAGTGTCAGGTCGCGAATCTGGGGAACCGAGTTCGATATCGACCGGTGCCAAATTTCCAATTTTAAATAACACACATAGTATATTCCGTAACATAACCGCGGTGACCAAGGTTCTGGTTATGCGTTCCGTAATGTGACCAAAACATAATTACAGGATCGCGGTTCAATTTCGGAATGTGGTTCTTGAAAGTTTTGGTTACTTTTTCGTGACCACGACGACCACAAATTTTTTGTGGTTGTTGTGGTCATATTCTTATTTATTATAATATAATAAATAATATTGTATATACATATAATTACTATATACTATATAATGATATGTATAATATTTACGTTAGTATAAGGATAGACAAAAGTTATGTTGTCACTTATTTCTAATGACGCGGTGGTTCCCTGCTTTACCGACACAAATTAACCAAGATGTTCCGAATCACAACCACTTTTCAGTGACCATAACCTGACCACTTGAAACTTGAACCATAACCACAGTCGTGGTTAAGTTACGGAATATACTGTTAGTTATGCTGTAAACGGTATTAAGATCCATTCCATAAATATGTTTCTATTTACTATTTTCTTTTTAAAACGTTACTATTATCAATTTGAAATGATTAATTCTTTGATAGTGACATTTAACTGTCATACATTTGATTCACGCGGAACGTTGGTTAAAAATTTCACCTGTTTTAATAAATATTATGAAACTAAAAAATAGTGTAGGTTGTATTTAAATGTGTTCGGTTATACCGGAAGTTCCATAATTACAATTATCACACAATTCAATAATCAATATGTGTATCTGCAATAATAACCGAGAGAAAGGGTGTGGTCACTGTTTTGTAAAAAATATCGAATATCTCGAAAAAGAAAAGAGATATCGACCTGCGGTTTTAAAATCTTAAATCTACACCCTTCAAACTACTTAAATACAAATTTTCAATTTTTTAAATTTTTTAAAAATTTCGACCCTTTTTTAAACCTCAGTACCCTCATACCCAAAAATGGGTGCGCGGTACACCTTCAACGACCTCACCAGTAAATTCCTCGTATCAAAAACCATAAGTATACCAATTTTCATCAAAATATTCCAACGGATACATTTATTATTAAACATTCTTTAAAATCGTCAAAAACTAAAAAAATCGCAAGGGGGTACACCTTAGATTTTTTGCGATTTTTGGCCATTTTCAGACTTTTCCTCCTGGAGATTGTAATAGTTGTTCAAAAATTATGAAAATTGGTATGCTTATATAATTTTGCTCGTAGAATCTAATGGTGATATCGCCAGCGGTGTATAATTGACCATTTTTGGGATATGAGCCAAAAATGGGCATTTTTGAGCAAAGTTTTGAGGACGAATATCTCGGACACGAAAAGAGATAGCGACCTGCGGTTTTAAAATCTTAAATCTACACCCTTCAAACTACTTAAATACAAATTTTCAGAATTTTTAATTTTTAAAAAATTTCGACCCTTTTTTTGACACACCACCTTCATACCCAAAAATGGGTGTGCGGTACACCTTCAACGACCGCACCAGTAAATTCCTCGTACCAAAAAACATAAGTATACCAATTTTCATCAAAATATTCCAACGGATACATTTATTATTAAACATTCTTTAAAATCGTCAAAAACTGAAAAAATCGCAAGGGGTACACCTTAGATTTTTTGCGATTTTTGGCCATTTTCAGACTTTTCCTCCTGGAGATTGTAATAGTTGTTCAAAAATTATGAAAATTGGTATGCTTATATAATTTTGCTCGTAGAATCTAATGGTGATATCGCCAGCGGTGTATAATTGACCATTTTTGGGATATGACCCAAAAATGGGCATTTTTGAGCAAAGTTTTGAGGACGAATATCTCGGACACGAAAAGAGATAGCGACCTGCGGTTTTAAAATCTTAAATCTACACCCTTCAAACTACTTAAATACAAATTTTCAGAATTTTTAATTTTTAAAAAATTTCGACCCTTTTTTTGACACACCACCTTCATACCCAAAAATGGGTGTGCGGTACACCTTCAACGACCGCACCAGTAAATTCCTCGTACCAAAAAACATAAGTATACCAATTTTCATCAAAATATTCCAACGGATACATTTATTATTAAACATTCTTTAAAATCGTCAAAAACTGAAAAAATCGCAAGGGGTACACCTTAGATTTTTTGCGATTTTTGGCCATTTTCAGACTTTTCCTCCTGGAGATTGTAATAGTTGTTCAAAAATTATGAAAATTGGTATGCTTATATAATTTTGCTCGTAGAATCTAATGGTGATATCGCCAGCGGTGTATAATTGACCATTTTTGGGATATGACCCAAAAATGGGCATTTTTGAGCAAAGTTTTGAGGACGAATATCTCGGACACGAAAAGAGATAGCGACCTGCGGTTTTAAAATCTTAAATCTACACCCTTCAAACTACTTAAATACAAATTTTCAGAATTTTTAATTTTTTTAAAATTTCGACCCTTTTTTAAACCACACCACCCTCATACCCAAAAATGGGTGTGTGGTACACCTTCAACGACGTCACCAGTAAATTCCTCGTGCAATTTCATCATTACCGATATTTGTGTACAAAGCAGATTGGCACACCCAGCAATGGGTAATAAGCCGTGATGATATATTTATTTTTATTTATTTATATTACCTCAGAGAAAAAAGTTCCAAAATGTGCCAAAAACCAATTTTATTTAAATGGGAAAAATCAAGTGCTTTTAGGCACATGTTTTTTTTTTATTTGGAACCAGTTTATGGGGCAGCCCGGTTAGAATTCGACTTGACCCCTATTAAGGTCCACCTAATATGTATATGTCCTAGCCTGATTTTTAAACTTTCCTTAACTTAACGAAGTTTTACAATGTGCCTAGCGTTTTATAAAACGATGAACTTAGCTTGTATATAATAACAATAACCTAACCTAGCGCACAAAACAAAACAGGTTACTAACCGTGGTTACCCTAGTGGTTAATTATTCGGTTATCAATTAACAAATCGAAATAACCGATCAACGATTCTTGCGATTTCATATTTCTTTTAAACGACAGTTAATTGGTTTAATTTTCAAAAAGTTTATATGCTTCATGTTTAAAGATGTTTTCCTTAAACGATAGTTGCCACCAAAATTTCTTCGGGTAACAGTAACAGTGCTACCAACAAACTTTCCCAGGATGAAAATTTGACAGCTGACTAAATTAATTCTTCTCCATGTTAGATTTTTTCCTGAATGTACTGTTCCAGATAACCTATTTGTCTAAAACATCAAGAACCGTCACAGAGTTCTCGCCTGACAATATTGTGTGAATTTACCGGCACTTTTCTAACAATTATCCAAACAAACGGCTTCTCGGTTAGGGCTAATTCGATTACGTGTGGTGGCAGCACTGATGCGGTAAATCACCGACAGTGGAAGTGACAGTGACGCAGCGAAACACGAGACGTGCAACTTGCATTGTCTGACGAAACGCTTCACTAGTCCAAGAACTGGCGATTCATTTCAGAAGCCGTGGAAACAGATAATTAAATCATATACAAGATAAGAAGTAATAGGCAAGAAGAGAAAATAAAAAAAAAGATAATTCGAGGTTAGAATTGGCGGGAATTTTTAAGTTTATGGTGGAACCAAATGGATAATATGACGTTAAAATTGATGTTTAAGATAAAACTTTTTTCCCTAAAATCTTATTTCTGCAAACGAAAAATGAAAATTATTCAGATAAAATGAATAGGTAGCTAGCGCTAGTCTTATATATAGAGACTAGCGACATACCGCTATTAAATATTGTACATATTTCAACAATTTTTGTATTTATTTTCATTTTATTGCCCAATTTTATTGTTATTTTCATACGTCTTTTATTTTGAATATTTTTTACACTCTTAGCTGTCAATAAAGCGAAAATTATGACTTCCTTCTTGCAAACGAAAAATGAAAATTATTCAGATAAAATGAATAGGTAGCTAGCGCTAGTCCTGTATAGAGACTAGCGACATACCGCTATTAAATAATGTACATTTCAACAATTTTTGTATTTATTTTCATTTTATTGCCCAATTTTATTATTGTTATTTTCATACGTCTTTTATTTTGAATATTTCTTACACTCTTAGCTGTCAATAAAGCGAAAATTATGACTTCCTTCCCTATAAATATAAATTGGCAGTTTGTCATATTTTGCATTAATTTACACATCAAAATTAAAATGTTACACACTTGATCTACAGAGCAGGTGTTACTTTTTTCAAAGAGGTTAGGTATTACATTTTGTGTCCCCGCTAGCACAGCGATAACCAAACATTTTTTAAAAAAACTGTAGACTAAAATAATGTTATTTATTATATTTTAAATTACACATAATATATTATGAATGGAAAAATTCCTATCAGTATATTTTTTGCAAATAATAATAAAGTGTAATTCAGATAATGGTAATATTAATAAGGTAATGAGCATAGTGCGTTTTCTTCATTATAGAATAATTACATCGGTGTCCTTGATTGTTTAGACGCATTTTGTATTTTACCATTATTTATACAAAAAAGAATTACTGATAAAATTTAATTTATTAAGCTATTAGAAATGAAGATAAGAATGTTTATAATTAGTTACCTTTATAAAATTTGTTTCATATTTATGTATAATATCCAATAAAATAGTTTAATTTTCTAGATAAATGGGCTTATCACTTTTTAAATTGTTTTGAACGCGACAAACAATATAGGTTAGACTGTATAGGTTTAATTATTTCTATTTATATTTTAAATGTCGTATTATATATCTTTTTGTCATCATACCAAATTGAACATTTTTGTAGATGATTTGAAATTCATTTAGTTTGTTTCAAAACAAAAAAATATAAAATATCCCTAGAATAATTTGCTAACGATCAACCCCAGTAAACACAGTTACGTCCTTATTACGTAATATAGACATAACTCGTGTTATATGTTACATACCGAATAACATTCCTGGAAAGTACATGTATAGACCTATGTCCGCAACATGGTCTATGAGACATCACATCCCATGTATGTAGATATTGTAACGTAAATGGTATATAAAAAAAGTATATCACTTCTTTGTAATTATTTGAATATACTACTTACATTGTGAATTTTTATACCTGTGACTTCTTTTTAATCCTAAATTTAAATATGTAGTTTATTACAATACTTACATTACATATTTATTACAATAGAAATTAAATATAAAATAACTTACGCACACCTGGCTGACAGACAGAGACCTTGGTCACATAAATAAACCAATTAGATTTGGAATAGATGACACGTGATCAATGCGCTACGAATATATTATAAGTATAGTAACATGTATATACTTATAGGTATGTACCAGGTCCAATACCAATGTGACATACTGACAATATCATTTACAGTCTCATGAGAGATGTCCGACATGGTATATGTATATGACGTTATAAGTACGTAAATAAATTATATACTACATAGGTTGCAGATATCACATACCTGGTACATATAAGTTAAAACTGTGTTTGCTGGGACTAAGTTTACATTCTAAGAGTATATAATGATTGTTTTTGTTTGCGTGCTTTTTAATTTATACCATTCTACTGTGAAGTAAATAATTAATACATATAACGCCCATTTCTTTAATTAGGCAGAAAGTAGTAGTAAATACGGGCAATAAGTAAACAACTATTAATATAAAATATCACCTAAAAGAAATGTTAATTCAACAGTAGTACATCATTACCACGTTTAGCATAACATAAAATATACAAATCAATCGAACGGTGAAACAGACAATGCTATGCGGGTACTGAAACAAACTTAACCTCACAAATTGACAGATAACAGCCATTTTGTGTGACGGTGCTGCCAGCCTTAACATCAACCTAGATATATTCATTTCATTTGCGAAGAGAGACGTTTTCATATTGTGCGTGTACATTCAACATACTGTTTGCAATTTTGTATCAAGTTGAATGTATAATTTACTACCTAGTTCCAGACAAAGTAAATTGATTAACAATAAGCAATTTCAAGCAATTAAGAGAACAATAAAAGTAGAAAATTATATGTGAACTACTAATGAACCATATGTTGTAGTCGTAAAATTAGAAATCATTAATTTTACCTTTTTACTAATTGGGTACTGTAAATACGACCCTTTTTCTTACAATTTAATGATATATAATCAAGGATACTTTTACAATTTGGAAATATTAGTAATTGCATTTTATCTTATTGCGATTGTGGGGTTGATTTTATATGTTATTAAATTTAAAAGTTGACATATTTACAGTTTTCTGTATTATCAACACCACTTTTACAGGCCCAAATAAACCAAGACAAATTTAGACGCTGTAAAGTTTGGATATTGTGAAATAGGGGATTACAGCTCAATCGAATTAGGAGAAATTAGTAAAAAATAGTGAAAGTAGATACTTAATAATGAATATTAATAAAGAAATAAAATGATATAATTGAAATGGACCTTTTCAATTAAAAGAGATAGAAGATATGCGCAATGGGGATCTGCGCATAGTAAGAACAACAGATCTATGGCGTTTGTTTCGCAGATAACTTTAAAACATCTTATCGAAATAAGTTAAAAAAGCTTTTATTGGAGTTTAAATGTCTAACGATGCAAATTTTCACTGATAATACAGGTATTTTAATGACTGCAATATATTTGACGTTTCGATTGACAGGATAATATCCCAGTTACAGAGGAATTGT
Source organism: Harpalus rubripes (assembly GCA_963082715.1). NCBI lineage: Eukaryota > Metazoa > Arthropoda > Insecta > Coleoptera > Carabidae > Harpalus > Harpalus rubripes. Next base: position 16,882,097 of record OY720460.1, read on the forward strand.
TTCACTGAATGTACAGAAATTTCGTCGCGTGACGCGCGAGTAGTGACACCTTACAATAAAAATAGAAAAAGTAAAAAAAATACATATATATTTATAAATAAACTATTATTAAATTATAAATTATCGGTTCTTGCAAGAAGTATAGCAGACAGTACTTTCTTGAACCTAGAAATGCTGTAAGAAAAATTGATTGGCGACTCAAAGAACACCTATAAATATATAACGAATACCGAGTTAGGGGGTGGAGGCTACTACCAATGACAGTAGACAAATTCAAATAGCGGACACATTGCTACCAGTCCAGTACTGCAATTCTCAAACAGCTTTTATTTGAATATAAATTTTGCATTCACTTAATAATTTTGATATACTTGCAATTATAAAGCAAGTAGACTTGTACAGTGTTATAATATTAATTTGTTTTTTATAAATATAATTTAAAAATAGCATGCATTTCAAGAACATTTTAGATCCACGAAGAAAACAGTTTTATATAAAAACTTATATTCGTGACGTCACATCTATATTTTCAAACTTCGGGTGACCATAACTCGCTTATTAATAGGATTTTTTCACCGGATTTTCACCAATAGTCTTAGTTTTACTTATACTTTCTGGTGAAATTATAAAAAAATGGTGGAATCCCGTATATAGGTATAAAATTTACAAGAATGAAATTAGTAGAGATATATGGTTTCTTCTAAATCACCCGCCCACCCACTCAATCTTATAAGGGTAAGCTTATAGACGAGAGAGGGTGGTAGCTTAAGCAAGACAGAGCGCAAAACAGCTTTAAAACCAGGTTCTAAACAGCTTAGAATCAGCTTGTGTTTTAGCTGTTTCTAAGCTGTTTATAGCTGTTCTGAATCTGTTTCTAAGCAATTTATATCTGTTTAAAAGCTGTTTAGAACCTGTTTTAAAGCTGTTTCGCGCACTGTCTTGCTTAACCTACCACCCTCCTTCGTCTATAAGCTTACCCTTATAAGATTGAGTGGGTGAGCGGGTGATGTAGAAGGAACCATATATCCCTATTGAAATTTGGGCGCTACGACATTTAGACGTGTGGAATGCTTCGCTGCGTAGCTGGAAAATGTATAATAATAAATTCTGAAGCATAAAATGAGAAGCAGTTGCAAAGAAAAAAATACTTAAAACTTCGCGCCTTATGCAAATTTTCTATGTATTGCGAAACTAATTTACTGTTTATATTTTGCAAAATCATCAATTTCCGTCATTAGTTTTGTGTTCTGAAGTATAGATGGCGTGAGCGTGCAAGGTGTTCCATAATTTACCTTCATTAAGAAATGCTTAAACATCGCAAATTTTTATAATTACCATCGTCATCTGTTTTGAGATAATTCCAAGAAATGAAAAACAATTTCATCCAAATTAAATAATCCCTCGAACTCCAACTGTGTCCGAAATGAAAAACTCTCGATAGTGGCGCTGCGTAGCGGCATTGGAGCGAAACACCATTGAGGTTATGTTGCAGACATCTCATTATCGAGAGAAATAAAACCCAATTGGACCAACAGTTGCTCGTTTGACCCAATCAAAATGTTTTAATAGGAGCAATTTTGTTATAAATTACCTATTTACCGCGAACTGTCTCTAGAGAGAGAACATAAACAAATAGTTTTATTGCGGCTGAAGGCATGATTGTATTTTAGTCTGGTTTATTTGTTTTTGACATTTGAACATTTGCAGAAATTTTATTGGGAGCTAATGTGATAAAACTCATTGTTATATTAGACTACGCTTTTGCTTTGACATGAGAAACACACTACTTCTTAACAATTGTTATTTATTAAGTGTATCACTACGCGCAGTATTCTACGCATGTGCAGTGTAAGAATAATGCCCGTATTCATAAAAGTCAGTACAACGCTTCGTAACAAAACGAACCGTAATAATTTAACAATCGTAAAATATAAAAGAGTATTCACAAAATTTTAAAATCTGGTGTGGCCAACACAATACCTCCCGCCATTTACAGCCCGAGTCACAAAAAAGATTAAGTTAATCCTTATTTTTGAATTAGCGAATTTTACTCTGATTTTTACAGTTTATTTATTAAAATTTAAAATATAGTCTAATCTAATCCAAGTAACTACCTTTTTTTAAACCCATCAACAGGATTAAATCCCAATTACAGAGTGGGTTCACATTCACACACATCCCTGCCTTAGTGGGATTCGAACCCAGAGCCCCGAGGGCACTCATTACATGAGGCGTTGCTCTAACCATTGAGCCACCGGAGCTGTAATAAAATGAAGATTAAATTTTAAAAACTGGGATAGAATAGAATTCACTAATCCAAAAATGAGAATTAGCTTAAACATTTTTGTGAATCGTTAATTTTTATTAATCTAAATACATACCTACATATTTACTTATGCTGGAAACTATATTGAATTCCTTTTCTATTGTTCTACTTACTTTATTTTATAACGTTACTAATATTATTTTGAAATGGTTAGTTCCTTGATAGTGACATTTTTCTGTCAGTTACATACATTTGAATAACTGCGTTGTATTTTGTTTAAAGCATAGGCTCTGAGATTTAAATTATAGATAATTTTATAAATTTATCCATAATATATATATATATATATATATATATATATATATATATATATATATATATATATATATACATATATATATATATATATATATATATATATATATATATATATATATATATATATATATATATATTTTACGGTTGTTATGGATAAAGTTTTGAATATAACGAAGCTTTACCCTTGTTATGGACTGTTATGAATACGGGTATTAATTTTTTATTATAACATTCTTCTAAATATTTTTGTGAACTATAAATTTTTGATAATGTTTCCCGGCAAATTTTATAGATTAATTTATTGGTAACGATTGAGTAATTAAAAATATTAGCATCTTTCTCAAATTTTTCTTCGGAATCTATTAATCCATCAAATCGTAATTACCGCCTGAAACAAAGTAATTAATTACTCCCCTCTCCTCTTTTTGATCGTCATATTTTCTCCAGGGCCGCCTAGAAAAAAGCTCAACCTACGTTCGAAATCCAACAATCTCGAATTAATTGAAACCCAGACTTGGTTAAATTGATATTCAACTATTTAATCATCGCGTGTGCCTTGCCGACGACGACGACGTTCGTTTGTTTGTTTGTTTGAAGATGGCGGCTCGGCTTTGTACGTAATTGCCCGAAGGATGGCGAGCGAAGCATTGATTAGAATTTATGGATGTTGTTTCGCGTTTTACAAGCTTATACAGAATTAATTTTATTATAATTTTAACATTGAGTGTTTTAATGCTTTGTTAGTTGAGAATCGATAAACAGGGGGTCATTAATAATTAGGACTTGAAACAGTTGAAGTTGAAACACTGTAGGGACCGACATTGTTATTCTTCTTTCTTCACAGACCTCCTGTTCCAAGTTCCAACTATCTAATATTCTAATATTTTGTCGGTAGGGAATGATAGTACCTACATGTTTGGTGTAATATCATACGTACAACAGCGAACTCTTGGACACACAATGTCTAATAAAGAATTAGAAAAACATTCGTCATGTTTCACAAGGATTCAACATTTGAGTCAACCTCTCGGTCCTTTTTCAGATGCTGGTCGAACCCAGTTAATAACCACAGATGTGTTTTGCTTTAATTGGAGATGGGTCAAGTTTCAACTTATGTGGGACCTAACAGAATTTCTCTGTTATTTTTGCCGGTTTACGGTTTTCGATTCAGCTCCGGTTCGATGTCCTGGTTTAATGAAAGGTCTCGCGGAATAGACTATAGGTACAAATTATGAAAGTCCATGAACTCCCACATTTTTGAAATTCAATGACAAGTTATTTTCGAATTGGTTCTGAAACGTTGGTTGATAGAACATTTCAAATGTTCACAGGAAAAATCTTCACCAGTTTCACGACTTTGCAGTCAGAGCTTTTTCGCTACATCAGTCACTTTTCCAAACTTGTTGCGTCATTTGGTGGTTTTATTAATTGTGTAATTCAGTGGTTAATTTTTAGCAACTGATTAAAAATTGTTTCCAATTGTTTGTTATATTATTGAGTTACGGAATCTGATCAGATAGCCACTGACACCGCTCTTAGCTTAACAAATTTCTCTTCAGTACGAGTACTGAACAGAAATCGGCTGACCAAGTTATAATATGCGCATATCACTATCGAACATTCATCTTTTTATACCCTGACGCTTGGACCGTCATCCTTTTTAGATCTTGTTTCACAATTTCTGAAGCCTGTATCTTAGGATTGTTACCGTTTTGCCTCCATTACACATACCATTTAAAAGTGCCCACCTTCAATCTATAAGTACCAATCATCTCATTTTGCTAAAAATGGACATTCATCCTTTTTCCCCTGACTCTTAAATTTGCTTTAATTATTATTTTTTAAAATTTAATAACGTGCTCTGCTCGGTGTACCGCCCTTTACGTATTTACCGCGGGGGACTATATACACATATGTAATTTTTACAACTAATGCTGTAGTATCGATGCTATATTTTTTTTCAATTGACAGTCTAACCAAAGTTGAAAATACCGGGTCTCAATATTATACAAAGTATATATTTGCTGTAGTCCGAATCGAATTACTGATTCTATGCATGTGATCCAATAACTGCATCAAAAATTAAAAGATGTATTTGTGATACAGACGTGTCAAAGTTTTGAACAATTACTGTTAATTTAAAACATATTTGTGTATATAATTTGTTTTAAACATATATTTATCACTAAATTGAAAATCATGTTCTCAGCTATTACTTAGTTATTTGATATGAACAGTGTAAAATTAAAGAGACATAAAAATAAAATATCGTTTCTAATACTGTTTAAATTAATAGGAAAACTATGTTCTCTTCTGTTAATAACAGGTATTAAGCTAAACCCCACATTTGTACAGTAAAAATTATCTAGTGTAATTAGCAATCATTGTTGGTTCTACCCAAAGCATTATTAAATTACTAAAAACAGAATTAATTGTGGAGATAATACTATTGAAGACGCGTCAGCTAAGTACCTATTTCACTAATTATATATTTGGCGTCAATTCTTATCTACACAATTTGCAAGAAAATTGTTAAAAGTGTATGCTAAAAAACAAGAAATTATGTTTGTCGCAATATGCATAAATATTCATTGTATTTATCTATAAATTGAACGAAAGCACTGGATTAGTAAAGTGTAACAATTAAATATATTTTGCCCCAATAATTGTTATAAACAGTGGTCTAACTTAATTATTGAACCATTTCTAGTCATAAAATAAATTGGTGATATCCACAAGTCTGTATCTTTCTTTACCATTTAAAGATCACTATTGCGACAATCCAGAGATAAAAATCTGATGTGGCCAGCACATAAACTCTCGCCAGATATTTTACCTGGTTGTACGCATAAAACGAAAAATATTTTTAAATACAAATACATATATTCATGTCTCACTACAAAATAATTATTTTAATATAAATTATGTACAATACATACATTTTCTTTATATTCAATATCCTGAATTTTTTCTACTTTCCTTTTCTTTTTCTTTTATTCGTCATTTTTTTGCAAATTCTTTTTATATTCCTTTTTAGGTAAATTCTTTTGCTTTGTTGACTTTTTATTTATTTTCATAATCTTCATAATGATGTACAAATATTTTTGACAGTGGCATACAAATATTTTTGACAGCGACATTTATGTGTGAATTACAAACATTTGAATTTCTTGCCTTGAAGTAGTTTGATCTGAAAATTTTTACATCAAATTATTTTGTATGCATTTCTTTATCTGTAAATCTATAGAATATATAATAATGAATTTATATTTATCGAATAAAGAATTTAACTTTCTTTAATATAAGTATTTACATAAATTTTCGATAAATAATATTTACATGATTTTTTTTCTTGTAACTACTACTTCCGGTTGTCCAATTGTTACCAAAACTTAATCAACTCTTCCCATTATTGTTATATTGAGGAATCCGTTGTTAAAAATGTCTTAAGTCTTATAGTATTTGAGAAATCGTGGATCCAACATTCACACATCCACACACACATACACACACACACACACACACACACACACACACACACACACACACACACACACACACATCCGGACATCATCGTAAAAAATGTTATAATCGGATCTGGATATACGATTTTTAGCATGAATCCAATACCTCTCTTAGCGAGAGGTAAAAAACATAAATTAATCAGAAGAGTTAGCACTTATATAAGATACATATAACATATATTGGAGAATTAGGCAAAACATTAGATTTGGGGACCGGTAAATAAAAAGTACTGTTTAGACGGGATGAAATGCGTGGTACTCGAAAATTAAATTTCTGTAACAATTGCTGGCTATCAATAGTAGCATTGATAATATTACAAAGAAAGTTTAAAGCAATTGTAGTGTGCCTATCCTTGAGGGAAATGCAATGAAATATGCCTAGGAAAACATTGTATTCTGTTCCCTGAGAGGGATAAATGTGATAGGTTTTAAACCATAAATATTTTAAAAATTTGCGTTGGACACTTTCTAATAGCAATCTATAACATTCATAATTAGGATACCAAATAAGAATAGCATATTTCAGCTTGGACCTAATAAAGGCGTAGTAAAGGCAAAATAATCTACTTTTATCACTAAAATGTATACTGTTCCTAATCAGGAAACCTAACATTTTATTTGAAGCAGCGGTGGTATTAAATATATGATTAATAAATTTTAAACCCGGATCAGAAAACATACCGAAATCTTTAAACGCATCAGTACGAGTTAGTACATCTAAGTCAATTTCGTAAACAAAATTAATAGTATGCACTTTACGTGTAAAAAAGTATTAAGATACAATTTGTTGTGATAACACCACTTTACAATATTATCAATATTACGTTGTAATGCAATACAATCTAGTTCATCATTAATCTTAAAAATCTTCACATAATCGGCGTTCAAAAGTTTATTACTATCAATATTATTTGAGATGTCGTTAATAAATAAAAGGAATAATAATGGACCTAGATTGGAGCCTTGTGGTACACCTGATTTAGCAACATAAAGTGTCGATTCAAAATTATTATATGAAACATATTGTAAACGGCTGGTCAAATAAGAACAGAACAATTTAATTATGTTAATATCGAAACCAAATAAGTACAGTTTATCCAATAATACATCATGATCAATTTTATCAAAGGCCTTCCAGAAATCTGTGAATATGACATCTACTTGACACTTTGAATCCAAGGCTTCAGCAATGTATTAAAGATCACTATTGCGACAATCCAGAGATTAGTTTTTTGCTTATACGTGAACATTTTCTTAATAGTAGGCTGTGTAATAGGTAACTCCCAATAACAGTAATAGGAATTAAATCTATTAAGAACTGTGGAAATGGGAAAAGCATTTTAAGGAAAAGAGAACATTAACGTCATACATTGTTTGATACTAATTATCATTACTGTAAATGCTGCCTACATTGTTGTATGTGACAAACCGTTTAGTCGTGTTGTAAGTGCATTTAATTATAGCAAAAACCGCCTGCGATAGTATTCGAAATAGCTCGTTCGCTTTCCCGGTTCTATCTAATAATTTTCCTGCGGAAATTCGCTGGCTGTCCATGTCGGCCTAAGTGCCGTAATTACAATAATTAGTGCAATTATTGAAATGTCAGTGGGGCCCTCTGATAGCGCGAAATTGAATTGATAGTGTAATTGTTCGTAATTGCCTATTTATCAACATTAATGACGTTTAATTGTTGTTTTAATTTAATATGTGGAAAAATAGCCAAGCTCAAATTAGATTTGGAAAAAATTATCCTAGTCGACATACTTATACAAGTAAATAGACCAGAAAATCAATTTAGATTTAGACAACTTTCTTCAAAAAATATCTTCAGTTTTATTAATTAAACAGTTTAAATAGAGCACAAATATCGTGTGATAAAATCAAGTATGAAAAATTTAATTAAATCTTTTTACTGTCAGCGAGATACTTAATTACCAAAAAAAGAAAAACAATATTTTTACTAGTAATTTATACGACAATCGAGAAATTTTCTGCATGTATTTATTATTTTTACCTTCCGTCACCTATAGGTAAGGAAGATGTTGTTTTTGGTGAGTTTTAATGAATTTACATGTTTAGGGTACCTAAAATATGTTTTTGCTATCTCCAATAACTCCAATACTACATACATACATACATAAAATCACGCATTTCCCACGTAGTGGGTTAGCACAAACCCGAAACAATAATAATAATATCAACCACAAAAATAATCACTCTCTCTTACTAACCTGACATCATATAACAAATATTCCTCACTCTTAACATATTAAAGTGACTGCAACCGGACTACATTAATAGTTACGAAACAATCATCCTTCGCCACACATTCCTGTCTAAGCACACTTCTTTCGCCTCGGCCACATTCATAATAGCATTCATATATGCTCTTCTTCTCTTCCCATTAGGAAACTTCCTCTCTTTTAGTACCTTATCAATCACATCCATCCACGTACACACTAGACAGCTACGCAATCTAACACCCTCAACTTCACCAAGAAATATACGCTTTACAAGCCGTTCACTCTTCATTCTCTCCACATGGCCAAACCATCTCAACTGACTTATTCCAACTCTCTTAACAACATTCTTCCTAACCATACATTCTTCATACACCAAATTATTCCTCATGCGATCCCGTCTTAGATATCCACATACACCATGTAAATACTTCATTTCCAAGGCAGTCACTCTCTTTTCATGCTTTCCCGTCCATGCCCAACATTCGCTTCCATACATCAAAGCAGGCACTAGTACTCCAGTATATACACTTAATCTAGCTTGTCTAGATACATTTACGATTCGAGCAAACATACCCAGAGCACCCATTACCTTACAACCCGCAATCACTCTCCATTCAATATTTCTATCAATTCGACCATCCCTTGACATCATGCTACCCAAATATACAAACTCATTCACGATTTCCAGTTTCACTCCATCCACCAAAATATTGCACACAGTCACCAATTTACTCCTTTCAAATACTATCACCTTGGATTTATCAACATTCAACTTCAGATTCATACTTCTTCCAACTATTGTGTCACAAAATTTTACAAAATGTACAAGAATGTGTATAAGCCCCCAAAATTGAAGCAATTAAAGAAAAGCATTATTATTAATCGTTTCCAAACTATATACAATACAAATAAATAATTAAAAATACACTATAAATATATAATACATTACAACAAATTTTTCTCACTCCTTACAAACCGAAGTGACGGATTTTAGGTAGCGAAATACCACAATCGGACCACATGGAGTGAGTCTGCTGAGCACTTGTTAAAACTATCTAAATAGTCAAATTTGGATATCAAAGGCTTGATGCATCGCCCGGCATAAACTAAGACGGAGAGGATACATCTTCTCCGGAGATTCTCTCCATATGCTAGAGGAAGAACCGTCCGCAAAAACTGGTAGAGAAGTGGTCTAACTAAATAGTATTCATCCAAAAAATTGTACTGTTTATAGCCTGGTAAACGCCAGTATGCTACAAGTGTATCATCATCATTACCGATATTTGCATACAAAGCAGATTGGCACAAACTTATTTTATTTATTTTTATTAGGGGCATTTTTCATAAGGTACGTGAAATGAACCTTGAATCTTGCCAAAGATTCAGGCATCAAGTCAGAACTAAACTTTGTCGAATAGAAAAAAGAGCCACTAGGTCTACATGTGAATAATTAAGAAAAAAGAATTTAGTGTAGTTGGTGAAATTTTCCTGTGGTGTCTTTGATCTTCACATTCATCTTACAGGAAATACGACACTTAGCGTTGCTGGTCGAATGAGTTCTTTGTGAAGCGACCGTACTACGATTCTCTTATAAAAAAGTCGTTTACTTTATATAAACTATCAGTTCCACTAGAGGATTTTGCACTTTGAACAAACACACTACTCCACCCATGTCCAATTGAATCTTAACCGTTTAAATGCTTCGCAAATAACGTGACAAAAGAGACTACGAAAAAATCAATTGTTTAACCAAATAATATTACTTTATACACTTCACTTCAAACAAACTAACGATTGTCTTTGCAATTAACATCAAAAAATTACATATTTTCTATTATTAAGATTAAACTGGCTTAGAAAAATATTTCGTATTTAATGAGTCGATTCTATTCACATCTGTAAATCTTACAGATCTGTAAATTTGTAAATGATGAACAAAATCGCAACGAAATCTGCACTCTTATGTATAACTTTATATTAATCAACAAAAATAGATGCCTTTTTGTCACGTTTTTACAGATTTACAGATCTGTAGGACTTACAGATGTGTACAGAATCGACTCATTAATTTCTGTATTAACCAATTTCGTATTTCGTCGTATCTCTTTTTAAACAAATAACTTTTCAACAAAATTATCTTCTACAAACATGCAAAATTATTTTAGGTTTACATATTCTCATTGTAAAAGATATTTATTGAATGAATAAAATTCAAACAATGATCGTATGATTGCAACAATGAATTGTATAAAAATTGATTCTTAAGTTAATATTTGAACAATATATAATACAAGAAGCAGAAACTTATCTTAAAATTGTATAATATTTGCAGTTTTATGAAATAGAAGTCTATTGTTGACATATTCGTCTATTTATTATTGATTTTGTATCATCGGGAACAAACGTTTGTATTTTTCGAGTATTTTTCTTTCCGGGCTTGTTACGCTATAATTCAATTTAGAGCCTGGTATGTTTTGAATGAAGAATCTTATTGTTCTTCTTCTTCATTTATTGCGAATATAACAGAAAGTTATGCTAACAACAACCAAATTCTTTCTTACTCTTTTAAATAATATAATATAAAATTAAATATTTTTGCCACAGTACCTTCGCTGGTATTTTGACATTTTTGAGTTGGTCATAGCATTTTAAATAACTTCTTTATTCATTTCAATATACTCGAATGGTATGACTAGCGAATAAAAATTGTCGTTTAAATTATTTTACAGATGTGATTTCTTTTGTAACCCTAGAGAAGAATAGAATTGAACTAAATATTCAGGTATGAAATTTTTGCATGAACCATGTAAATACTGGACTAGGAAAGCACAGAAATACATTACTATGTCTGGGTGAAAATAAATGGCCGACTAGGGTAACTGAATATCAAAACAGGGGTGCGTTTAAAACATTTTTCGTTTATGTTGATTATAACAAAATATTTTGATCTTTAAACTATTTGGTTTGGCAATTGTATGAAATAGGATTATTTTTAATTTCCTCTAACAGTAATTCCGACTCCGAACCAGAATTTGCGGTATTAATTTTTTTAAATACATCCCTGAATCCTGTTGTTGACATATGTGACATATTTTAAAGGTACTAATAATACAGTGAGCACGTACTGCATAAATTTTAAAATTTATCGTTTGTTGTACTTGTTTTTGTAATAACATTTAAATCTTATATAAAAATATCGTGAAATATTTTCTTTCAAATAATTCTTAATGTAAAGGGACCGACTCTGTCCTTGCCTGTTTGTATGATGTATTAGGGGTATGTACCCGCAAACTAAAGGTCCCCATTGTTGGTTTATAGATGCAATTGCTAAATCGTTTTACGACAAAGTGTACTTGTAATATGCATTTTACTATAATATATCTAATGATATGTTGGCATTTGTTTCAGCGAAACGTAACAAATGTTTCAGTGCCTCCTGCGATGATGTACGCTAATAGAAACGTTACCAATATGTTAGGTTTCCCGTATGGCAATAAAGTTTTCTTAACAAGCCATTACCCGTAGTTTTATAGACTCAAACAAAGAGTTATACTATTTCAAAAGTTGTTAGTTTAATTGGTCGTTTAACATCATTATAGTTTGATTAACACTGATTAGGAGAATTTTGTTAGTGTGTAATGATGTATTTATTATTATAATGCGCTATAAAGTGCGTTTATGATATTTATATGATTGTTTAAATGAACTTTGTTCAGCCGACGATCAAAGAATTGAATACTCGTATAGCTTTCGAAAGGTTGAAAGTTCATTAGTATTAACAGAACAGTTGATTAGTGTATGGAAGATAGAAAACATAAATTAACTATTATACCTTGCGGATAAGTACAAATAATTTTTATAGGAACTATGAAAAAAAATAGCAATTGTTCATTGTTTGAATACATAAATATTTCTATAACTTATTAATAAAATTAAATAAAATTATTTACCTGTAAATATAATTAAAGTTAGTTGAAATCATTTTTAAACGTAGTCAAATTATATTAGATCAATAAATTTGGTCAAATTGTATCTAAGTTTATCTAGCTGTAAATATATTTAAAATTGGTTGAAATTATTTTTAAACATAAATACGCAAATAAACTTGGTCAAATTGTAGCAAAAATCCGTTTAGCAGCACGAATAAACTTAGTTAAAACGAAGTGTCAAATAATTTTTTTTCAACAGTAAATATAATTAAACTTAGTTGAAATTAGTTTTAAACATGGGCAAATTACGTGAGACAAATAAATTTGGTGGAATCGTAGTAACAATTTTTTTTACCAGTATGTGAATACAAAATAACTTAGATGAAATTAATTTTAAACTTAGTCAAATTAAATGACACAAATAAACTTGGTCAAATTGTAGCAAAAATCCGTTTAGTAGCACGATTAAACTTAGTTGAAATGAAGTGAGAAATAAATTTTCTTTAACAGTAAATATAATTAAACTTAGTTGAAATTAGTTTTAAACATGGGCAAATTACGTGAGACAAATAAATTTGGTGAAATCGTAGTAACATTTTTTTACCAGTATGTGAATACAACAGAACTTAGTTGAAATTAATTTTAAACTTAGTCAAATTAAATGACACAAATAAACTTGGTCAAATTGTAGCAAAAATCCGTTTAGCAGCACAATCAAACTTAGTTGAAATGAAGTGTGAAATAAATTTTCTTTGACAGTAAATATAATTAAACTTAGTTGATATTAGTTTTAAACATGGGCAAATTACGTGAGACAAATAAATTTGGTGAAATCGTAGTAACATTTTTTTATCAGTATGTGAATACAATAGAACTTAGATGAAAGTAATTTTAAACTTAGTCAAACTAAATGACACAAATAAACTTGGTCAAATTGTAGCAAAAATCCGTTTAGAAGCACGATTAAACTTAGTCGAGATGAAGTAAGAAATAAATTTTCTTTAACAGTAAATATAATTAAAGTTAGTTGGAATTAGTTTTAAACGGGTAAATTACGTAAGACAAATAAATTTGGTGAAATCGTAGTAACGTTTTTTTACCAGTATGTGACACAAATAAATCTGGTCAAATTGTAACATCAATTTCTATACCAGTAAGTATAATTAAACTTAGTTGATTTAGTTTTAAACATGGCAAATTAATTGAGACAAATAAACTTGTTCAAATTGTAGTAACAATTTTTTAACTCTATGTAAATGCAATTAAACTTAGGTGAACTTAATTTTAAACATAGTCAAATTAAATCAAACAAAAAAATCTGATCAAATTGTAACATCAATTTCTTTACCATTAAACTTAGTTGAAATTAGATTTGAATACAGTCAAATTATTTAAGTGTTGAGTCAAAGACATTACAGGTAGAGATTTCAACTAAGTTTAATTATATTTACAGGTAACTGATGATACAAGTTGAGTAAGTTTGTTTCCCTTATAATTTGACTTTGTTTAAAAATCAAGTGGACTAAGTTTAATTATATTTACAAGACGCGAAATTCATTGCATAATTCGTCCAAGATTCTTTGTCTCAAATAATTTGACTATATTTAAAAATTATTTTAACTAAATTTTACCAATAAACTTAGCTGAAATTAGTTTTGAATACAGTTAAATTATTCGAGTGTTGAGTCAAACAGACATTACAGGTAGAGATTTCAACTAAGTTTAATTGTATTTACAGGTAATTGATGCTACAATTTGAGCAAGTTATTTCCTTAGTAACTTGACTTCTTTTAAAAATCAAGTGGACTAAGTTTAATTATATTTACAAGACGCAAAGTTCATTGCATAATTCGCCCAAGAATCTTTGTCTCAAATATTATGACTATATTTAAAAATTATTTTAACTAAGTTTAATTACCTATATATTTAGTTTAACTGGTAGCAACCATTTATTGAATTTTATTAGGCATTTCCTTAAAAGGAATTCATGTTTATTTCAATTTAAAAGGAAAGGTAAAAGGTGACTAATTCACCATTTTATTCTCGCTTTTGCATAAGAGGAAATTTGCTGATTCCAGCGTTAATTGTATAAAATACTAATTGAAATGTCGTAAATATCTATTTAAAGTAAGTGTGAAGTAGTAATTAATTGGTACAACTTATTTTCCTCGAGGTCATTATATGACAAATTTTTATTTCACGTTTCAATAATTTTAATCAATTAATAGTTTAATTTGCAACTCACTATGTTAGTTAAACATTACGTCTAGTATTATTTATATAACATATTGTAAAAACCACGAATTAGTTAGAAATAATTATATCATTTTCATTTTACAATGTTGTAGAAAATGGTTTTTCAATTGATATTACCATATTTGAAGAATCGTACAGTTGAATATATTTTGTAACGCAATCATAATAATATGATTTGTAAGACAAATATTAGAGATAAATCTAAAATTGATATCTGATTGAAATGACATTTTCAATGTAATTTGTTTGCAAATACAATTATTTCTTTGATTTATAGTTTCGTTTAGATATAAAATCTAGAAATACAAATAATGTCTCCATGCAGTTGTATCATAATATTTGCATTATTTTTTAGTCAATTTAATATTGGTTTAATAATATTATTCTGTTGGTTACTCGATATGAAATGTCAAACAATAAGTATCAATCAAATGTCTTATTTTGTAATTCTATTATTATATTTATTTTATCAATTTGTTGTTTCAATATGATATAGTATGACTAGCGAATGAAAGTTGATGTTTAGATTATTTAATAGATGTGGTTTCTTTTGATTTCCTTATATTTGATTTGAAAGGAAACTGACCCTTATGTATTCCGTTACAGAAGATTAGAAATGTACTCAATACCAGGAGGCATTTAAAATGACCTTAGCAACAGGATTCAGAGATGTATTTAAAAAATTTAATACAGCAAATTCTAGTTCGTTCGTCTCAGGTATAAGCAACCCTCGAATCGGAATTACTGTTAGAGGAAATTACAAATAATCCTATTTCATAGAATTGCCAAACTAAATAGTTTAAAGATCAAAATATTTTGTTATAATCAAACCGCCTCGGTGGCCGAGTGAGCTGAGAAAGCGTGTTTGTGCAGCGCTCGAAGCGACCATCACCGCTCGGTTCTCGGGGTCGTGGGTTCGATTCTCACCAGGGGCTTGGATGGTTGTAACTGTCCTTTCTTCATCTCATCTCCATCAACGCACAGCAAATTAGTAAAATGATCCAAAATATAAGGTAAAAACTAACTCACCCCCATCAACATCAATTGTAATACTTGTAATAAAGTTAAATACAATAAAGAATTATTTTTATTATTTATTAGTTCGTTCGTCTCAGGTTTAAGCAACCCTCGAGTCGGAATTACTGTTAGAGGAAATTACAAATAATCCTATTTAATAGAATTGCCAAACTAAATAGTTTAAAGATCAAAATATTTTGTTATAATCAACATAAACAAAAAATGTTTAAAATAGTTTCAACGCACCCCTGTTTTGAGATTCAGTTACCCTAGTCGGCCATCTATTTTCAGCCAGACATAGTAATGTATTTCTGTGCTTTCCTAGCCCAGTAATTACATGGGTTCATGCAAAAATTTCATACTAGAATATTGCGTACAATTCTATTCTTCTCTGGGGTTTCAAAAGAAACCACATCTATAAAATAATTTGAACGACAACTTTCATTCGCTAGTCAAACCATAAAGATTTGGTGTAAACAATACTCAAAATCTTAAACATTCAGCATTTTTTTTATTTTTAAAACATTGATGTTTCGGTAAATGTAAACAATTATATCTTAAAAAAGATCATAAAATCATTTACACTTAAATACATTCGTTTTACAATTTGCAAAAAATCATACACATATTGTTGACGTTACAAAATTTGAGTTCCATATATCTCAAATGGTTCACGAATTACATTTCATTATTTTCTGGTCAACATTTTTGGTACCAATGGTATAATTAATTAATTGATGTTATAATAAATCGGTACTTAAAGGTTCCAAAAGTGTCTCATCCAAATTTCATGTCGATATGTCAAATCGTTAAAGAATTTCAAATATTTAAAGTTACACATGTATTATTATTAATGCAATTTTTACAACACCCCCCACCCCTCAATATTTTGAAAATCAAAGTATTGATTTTTTGTATTGACGAATCAAAAAGCATTATTTCGATTTTCATATGCTTTTGTATAAGTGTTGCCAATGATATAAATATTGAAACATTTATTTATAAACTACATTGAAAACTGTATTTAACGTGTCGAATTCAAACAAGTTTTAGCTATACTCGATTGGCATCAGTTATTAAATTGTTTGTTTGAGGAAATATGATAAAAAATATGAAAGTCTATTTATATGTGCTGTAAATGAATGACATTTTGAAAGTTTTTGTTAGTTTGTGTGTGTGTGTGTGTGATAGTGTTTCATTTGGATAGTTAGATAGCCGAAAAACAATGCAAGTAGATTATACATATTTTGTTCTATATTATTAAAAAAGTTCTATGTATTCCTAAGTGATTTATCTCTCATTTGAAATTAAGTTGCGAATGTGTGTGAGAAAGAATATGAAATTAACCAGAAAACATTATTATTATTATTATTATTATTATTATTAGTTTCCAAGAATATAAATAAATAATTAAAAATACACAATAATAGTTAAGTATTAAGAACGGTAAGGACAGTTTACCGATCGAAGACAATGTTTGGTCCCAATTTTGTCTGAGATCGGTAATTCCTTAACGTTCGTGTTGTTTATACTATTTTTTGCACGATCGACGCACAAAATTTAAAAGTAAAATAAGATATAAAAATTATTTTGACATATTAAAAAAATTTATTTGTCATTTTTGAACTAAGCTTTGATTTTTGTTTTTATTTATTTACCGTCTCGCCTCCTGTACGGTAATTGAAGCACATCACTTACCGACGTGAGTCACACCACTTACCATTCAGTAAATATAAATAATAACCCGATCATGCAAAAATATGTAATACAACAAATTTTTCTCGCTCTATACAAATTGAAGTGACCGATTTTCGGTAGCGAAATACCATATCCGGACAACATGGAGTGAGTCTGCTGAGCACTTGTTGATAAAACTGTATAAATAGTCAAATTTGGATATCAAAGGCCTGATGCATCGCCGGCATAAACTAGGACGGAGAGGATGTATCTTCTCTGGAGATTGCCTCCTTATGTCAGAGGAAAACCGTCCGCAAAAACTAGCAGAGAAGTGGCATAGCTAAATATTCATCCAAAAAATTGTTCAGTTTATAGCAGCAGGTGTTGCCTTAGCGAAATCTACTCTCGTGCATTCCTCTTCTAAGTTGACGCATGTGGCAAAACTTTTGTGTGAAGTTTCTTCTCAATAGATAATTTTGATTTTCGCGACTATACATCAACGTCTATATTCACATTGAATCTTCTACGTTTTATAGTGGTCGCCTCGCCGTCTGTCTTCTATTTCGTTGTCGGTCGTTGGGGCAACGAGAGGGCCGTTCCGCTCAAATGAAACTTTTTGTAATTAACAGTTTTTATGTGATCGTTGCTATAGCAACTGATCTTGATGCATTTTCATGGTCGACATGACCACAAGTTCATTATCGTTGTCCGGAACAATATACTAACTCCTGAGATTTAAACGAGGACAAAGATTATATAATTTGTATAAAAGTTATGTAGAAATTTTAAAGGACACGAAAAACTAATCTGTTATTGGTACAAACTGAACAAAATTGATTTAAAAGTGCCTACATGATTTTTATCTTCCGCTACGTTTGGTTAGGGAGGTATAGGGATCGTGCTAAAAATCGCATGTCGAGATTTTGGTATATCACAACGTTTTTAAGGTCCCTAGAATCCATATTTTACATTGTCACGATGATATCTGTGTGCATATATGTGTGTATGTATGTGTGGATCCTCCGTTCTAACTCAAATACTATCATTCAGAAAATTTTGAAACCTTGCATTTCTACCTTATTTTATTATCGAAAGCTCCGGTGGCTCAATGGGTAGAGAAACGGCTCGTAGCCACGAGTACTCTAGGGGTTCTGGCTTTGAATCCCACAAAGGCATGGATATTTATATATGTAAACGTCTCTGTAATTGGGATGTAATCCTGTAGAGAAAAAAAGAAGCCATTAAATTTTGGTGTAAATCAGATAACTGGAAATGACACTTTACTTGAAGCTCAAAATAGTTTTTCTTTGAAAAATACCTTTAATAGTATATTACATTACAAGTCAAGAAAATGTTTCATTGCAGCCATTTTTATGACGCGTGATGTATTCTATTTTTTTGAAATCGTCAATTATAGAAGCTTAAAATGATAGAAAAAATTAGGTTTGCATAAATCATCAGAGCTGTGACAAATTTTAGACAACGTTGTTGTGAAAAGTAAACAAAGTGACAAATTTTATTATTATAAAAATTTTACGCGTTGTGTTTGCTTTCTTGCTACCGGTAATTTTCCTTTTGAAAACGATGTCGCAATGCGAACATGATTTTGATGGTGAAGATGAAGTACCGATGGACATAACTGAAGCTGCGAACGCCTCTGTGGCAGATTTACTACCAAACAAATCCAAACAGCGGTACGAAAAGGAGTACGATAGATTCAAAAAGTGGTGCAGCATTAGAAAAGTGAATCAAATTAGTACAGACAGTGGAAAGTAAAAATGAAATGAAATAAAATTTTCATGACTAGTGGAAATCTTACTTCAAGACTCAAATGAGGATTTTCATGCCGATTTTAAAAAATGATATTTTTTCGAGATTTATGTTATTATAAGAATTAAATTTCCTCTAGATATCTCCAAAAATCTGTTAAAGTTAACAGAAATCAAAACGCCAAACGCGAATTCAGAAACCATAGCGACCGAAACAAGATATTTGATATACCGCGCTAATATGCTGTTAAACAGATTCTGATTTATCGAAAGTCGTATGGAATTATTCCGAACGGCATACGGAATTATACAACACGGTTTGTTAGAATAATATTGATTACAACATAATTTTTAGTTGTGAAATGTGTAGTTTGTAAATATTGTGTTGGAGAAATAAATTTCCTGGTTACTTCTCCAAAGTGTGTGGTCTCCAATTTTGATTAGTAGCCGGTAGTTAGTCTGTCATTACGAGTTTATCGTCTTTATTAATGACATTGGTCAGTAACCATCTGTAGATCTAGGAATCTGATATCCAGAAATGGATACATCACGATTTACAATACGCACAGATTTGTTTAATTAAGACATTGATCAAAGAACAACATTAGATGGATTTTGATAAATCTATTCATATTTATTTTCTCTTCAAACTTTTAACGTATGTAGGTCTAATATAAGTTTCGAAAAAGATATAATACTGTTTGTGGACGTTTGTCTATAAAGCTCTGTCTGGAATCCCAACTTAAATGACATCATTATTTTGATCACTTCCATGATACTTCGGAGGGATTAGTGCTTGAAATATTTTGCTCAGAATTACTTGATAATTGAAATAATTTTAAAGAATTTTGAATTGACATGGCCGAAAGTTTGTGGAAGACATACTGTTACATATATTAGCTTCGTTACCATCTAGATCTTTCCGAATCTTTTTGGGGAATGATTGGTATTTGATGTATTTATGCAGAGGCTAAAGTTGAGTGTTGTTTTGTGTGGTATTGGTCACCTACCGTCCTCAGTTCGGGCTGACGTATGTCGTACGACGAACCGGACCTGGAGACATCAGTTAATAGGATTATTATTGGTGTAGTCGCGTGCTTGCTTATCGTCAGCCAGCTTGAGTGCTCCAAGCCAGGATGCGACAGTAGAAACTCCACTTTTGTACTGATTGTTCTTCAAGCCATCTCTCTAAATTGCTTCAAAAGTATATCGTTTTAAAGTATTTTGCATTAAGCTCCTTCCTTGATAAGGACAATTTTGATAATCAATCAAATTATAACTATGTTCCATCAAAATTTTGAATAAAATTTGTATCCAAGAAGTTCATTCAAAACTTTCGTTTCAAACCGTGAAACGTTCAAATCCCTAGTAATTAAAGAACAATGTAAATTCATGATCAAATTGAAATATATTAATTAACAAATGGAGATTAGAGGCCTAGGTGCAGTGCCGGCTTAATGGGGGGGCTTTTTGGGTCTATAGCCCCCGGCAGTAAATACGTAAAGGGCGGTACACCGAGCAGAGCACGTTCTTGAATTTTTTTAAATAAAAAGTTTAATTAAAGCAAATTTAAGAGCCATAGGGGAAAAAGAATGAATGTCCATTTTCTAGCAAAATGAGATGATTGGTACACTGGCTTGCACCTTAAAAATCAAGTAACCGAGTTATTGTATTTTTTTAGCTTTGTAAATAATGTAAAAACTGACAATGTTGTCATTGTCATCACTGTTTGATCTATTATGGAGCTAGTTCTTAATTGTATTTAATTTACCTATTGTTAAATTACAAATATATTCCAGAAAAATGAAAGAACACCCAAGTATGTATTTGAATTTCTGTTAATTTTGACATCTTAATTAACACTAGTGACAGTGAGAAGTTAAAAATAAAGATCGACTCAATGCAGCAAAAAATAGGTGTACGCGATTTTTTTGCAAGCCAGTGTACTTAAAGATTGAAGGTGGGCAAAACGGTAATAATTCTAAGATACAGGCCTCAGAAATTGTAAGACAAGATCTAAAAATGAGATGGTCCAAGTGTCAGGGTATAAAAAGATGAAAATTCGACTGCGATATGCGCAAATTTCAACTTGGTCAGCCGACTTCTGTTCAGTTCTCCTACTTTATTAAGCTAAGAGCGTTGTCAGTGGCTATCTGATGAGATTCCGTAACTCAGTAGTTAATTTTTAGCAACTGGTTAAAAAATTAACCAATAAAGTACCTATGTTGACATAATATAACAAACAATTTTTAAACCGTTACTAAAAATTAATAAAACACCAAACGACGCAAAAAGTATGGACGAGTGACTGATGTAGCAAAAAAGCTCCGACTGCAAAGTCGTGAAACTAGTGAAGATTAACCAATATTTCAAAACCAATTCGAAAATAACTTGTCATTGAATATAAAAAATATGGGAGTTCATGGACTTTCATAATTTCTACCTATAGTTTATTCCACGAGACCTTTCATTAAATCAGGAGTTCGAACCGGAGCTGAATCGAAAACCGTATACCGGCAAAAATAACGGACCAATTCTGTTAGGTCCCACATAAGTTGAAGCTTGACCCATCTGTGGCTCTTGGCAATTTGATGTTGGAAAAATGTTTTTTTCTTTGCTGAGAATTGCGGTTTTTAAAAGTTAGCCCCGGGCGGCAAAATGTCTTAAGTCGGCACTGCCTAGGTGCTTTATGAAACGCGGCCAGGTTGTCAAACTGTCGTTTTGCCATGTGGCTAGTCGTCTAGGCGTTTTATAACAGTCAACGAAGGCTTGATAATCTTGCTGCGTTTCATTCGCAGTTTATAAAAGGCCTAGGCGTTTTAATACAAGACGGGTTTTACAACCTCGCTGCTACAAATACACTGTTCGTATTCTCGCTTCGGGCTGCGGTCGTATAACACATCTCCTGTCATTTTACTAAATGTGTCCAGTTGATATTGTGACGAACTGGTCGCCGAGGTTTATAAATCCGATACGTACACTTTAAACAGTATCGTCTCCATTAAAACCTTCCCATAAACACCAGATTTTTTGTTCGCACTTAAAAAAATCCGTAAACTAGTTTGAAAATTCAACTAGCATTAGCAAAAATTTCTTACTAATTGCTAAGGTGATTTAGTAATTTAAATCCGTGTCGATAATAAGTAATTAGTAAGGTTAATGAGAAAGATTATGCAGATGAAGAAATTGTAAATGTTTCATTAATTTATTACCAAGTACGGATTGACAGATTGCAATAATTAATAAGTTTCAAAATGTTAATGGTCAAGGAGTGCCTTGAATATGATTAATATTACCTACATCCTGATTTCAAATTGATTTTGGTAATCAAATATTAATAATTGTGATTTGATTTATATATCTGTTATTTATTGAAAATTATCTTTTATTTTCTGAATTCTCTCTAAACAACTCTTCGCAACATTATTTTAAAGAAAATATTCTTAAAATATCAAAGTCAACAATGAATTTGATTAGTAATTTTTTACAGCGTTAGCCAATAATAGACAGGGAAACATATGCATATAGCAATACTTGTTGCAATGTCATAATGAATAAATTTAGAAATAAAGGCTCTTAGATTGAACCTTGAGACATACCGGAGGTAGTAGTAATATTATAAGGATAGACCCTGCTTGTGTAATTTGCACTTGAAGTGGAAATTATGCTGCTTGTAAATTTATGCCATTTATAACTATCTTTACTTGTTCCTGATATTTAAGTGAGGCATCTATGAGGAACATAATAAAATACTCCGACATACTATACCTAACCTTGGTCTCGTCTAATAAAAGGTTGTACTTACCCTACGTTGTGTTTATATTTAATAAGTAACCCTTTACCTGGTTCGTAATATAGAGTAGCTGTCAAAAGTGGAGGAATCGGGATAGGTATTTGACGTAATTAAAGAATAATGTTCTCTCCAAAAAGCAGACAGAATGTGTCTATCTTTGTGCATTTATTGAAAATTCATTATGAAAGCAAATAGTAAATAATATGAGAAATATGGTCGGGTGCAATGGTTTGAACATGACACCCTGCTGTGGGAATGTCCGCTCTCTGGCATTCGCCTGACGTGCGAGGGAAAACCCAGCGAAAACCTCTTACAGAGAGACATCGAGACACAATTTCAACAAATAATTTATAACAAATTAAACATAATAACACAAAAGGGTTGTCCCAACAATTTAATATTAACAACATCGAAAATAATGCTTTAATTCGACCTGTATATTGATAGTCAATTATAAACGTAATTGTGTAAGTGCAGGTGAGTGTGTAAGTTTGGTGAGTTCGGAATTTCATCCGAACTGCCATGACGCTCGGCGTCGCCGCCGGCCTGCTTTTTGTATGGAAAGCGTGGGGTTAGCAACACAGTCCTGGTTCGCCGCTGGACCGGCCTCACCATTTGTACAGGCCACCCGGCATAGCCGAGGCGTCTACAGTATGCGACTGTGTCGCCATCAAAGTTACTAAATATTACTAGTAATGTGAATATGATATAATGAAACTAAAATGTAATTATTTAAGAATTAGCATATTGTCCAATTGGAGCTTTGAATTTTGTAAAGTTTAGCGTCAGAATTCTGAACCCGAAATGGACCGGGTCAAATTTGTAAATGGCTACATGATAATGTCTCTTCAGCTTAAAATTTTAAGCCAGCATGAAATTGTGCTGGGTTCAAATTTAATTGTGAATATTCATAAATATTTAAATGAATCATACAATTCTACTGTAAAAACTATTATTTATATCTCCCATTACTGTTTTTATATTGTGGTATTATTAATTTTGTGTTAGCTAATTTGGTTTGTGGCTTTTCTTAGAATAGACCTGTGCACAATGTATTATCTGAATTTTTATGTTCTAACGTTTTACGGGAGTGATTCCATTAAACATTAAGATGAGATAAATAAATAACCACCAGGGTGAAAAAATGCCCGACACGAGCTATGTTAATGGATACTCACTATTAGATACTTCCAAAATGGATATTAGCTTTATTACCAAAGGCGGAGGACAGGAAAATTTTTTTAGGGGACATCTAATGTATTATATATATATATATATATATATATATATATATATATATATATATATATATATGTGTTTGTGTGTGTGCGTGTGTGCTGGTGTGTGTTTGTGTATGTGTGTATGTGTAAGTGTGTGTGTGTGTGTGTGTGTGTGTGTGTGTGTGTGTGTGTGTGTGCGTGTGTGTGCGTGTGTGTGTGTGTTTGTGTGTGCTGGTGTGTGTTTGTGTGTGCGTGTATGTGCATGTGTGTGTATGTTTGTGTGTGTGTGTGTGTGTGTGTGTGTGTGTGTGTGTGTGTGTGTGTGTGCGCGCGCGTGTGTGTATGTGCGTGTGTGTTTGTGTGTGCTGGTGTGTGTTTGTGTATGTGTGTATGTGTGTGTACGTGTGTGTGTGTGTGTGTGTGTGTGTGTGTGTGTGTGTGCGAAAATTATAATTCTTTCGTATTCCTCTTCGTTACGGAAGTACCCTCATTTGATGATTTTAACAATTTTTCTTGAAAAAACGATGTTAAATATCATTTTTCACATTTAATGATACAAATATTAAAAAATATTTTATTCTCTATACGATTTGAATGCATTTTATACTTCATATTAAATGGATATAGAGTTAAAAAGTTATAAAGAAATTAAATATCATATATTAGCCAGCTATGCTATAACAGCTGCTATATTAAGAAAATTGTGATTGAAAGGTGTCAGTGTCAAGTGCAGTTGACAGTATGTTTGTGTTATAATTTTACTGGAAATATAGGATCTTTTGTTAGAAACTTTCTGTATGGAATTTGTATAAAATACATACAACTGCCTTAAGGTAATGTACAAGAAATAGAATCTTTTGCAAAGAACTTTCTGTATGAAATTTATACAAACATAGAACTGACGGAAGGTAATGTGCTGGCCACATCAGATTTTTTTATTCAAAAAACGGACGTTTCGAACCCTAGTGGTTCATCATCAGCATATTACAAATTATAATATAAAAAGTAGTCATTGTTTCATAACAATTTGTCAAAAGAAAAATCAGTTAAAAATAGAAAAATATTTAGTCTGCAATTGCAATCTGATAAAAACCCATCTTAAACTTTTGCGTGTACCTGCAGAACTGTTCTGCCCTTGCCTACGGTATGACGGGAGGTAAAATAATGAATAAAATAAGATAAATATGATATTTGGAAAGACTAATGAAACAAAAGAACCTAACTATGTGCGGATATTTCAACAAATATATTTTATTGTAAGACGAAAAAAATCGCCCTCCGTCAATGAGTGCCTGAAAGTATAATGTACAAATCTAGCTTCCTGACTACTCAGTTTAATCTATTAGGTTTGTGGCATTCCGTAGCTATGACTCCCAAACATTCTACTCTTCTTTGTCATCGTCGCTATGACAATCACCATCAACAGTCAGCCGTCAACAGTGTGAAGCTATTCGCTGACTACACGTTTTTGGAATAACTGAACCAAATGAACATCACGGAACATTGGCGATATAAACCTGAGATTTGATTAATTTTTTCAACGCTTCATTAATTTTACTTTTTGAGAGACAAAGAGGTTTTTGTCAGAGAAATGAGACAGGTTTTTAAATTTAATTTAGTAATTTTGCGACGGAAGAAATGAGCATTCTTTGATGTTTTAGAACTATTTTTCTAGAGTTATGGAATGAAATAAGATAAGTTACAGTTGATCAATACAATCATTAAATCCATAACAAATATAAGAATATTTATTCTAGCTTTCTATATTTAATAATACAGGGTGTTATGTAAGTAATAGACTAATTAACGGTTCTTTTACATGTATTACTGAAAAAATATTTGCAGGAAACTTTTGGCTAAATACTATTTCATACACGAATTATCTCAAGCATTATAATTAAAAAAGGACAAAATACTAATGATATTTTCTTTATTATTACTTGAGATACAACGACTTCATATTAATTATATTATGTCAAAATTAAATTGACAAACATGGTATTTAAGTTGTCAAACTTGTCAGTTTACGAGTAGGGACGTACCTACATAAGTAAAACATAATATAATAATAGTAGGTAATTATAAAACGACAATTTAATGTTAAAACTAATATAAAGTAGCAATAACCATTTAATAGTTAATTATGCAACATGAATAAAAAGTACCTATTGGCTCCCTTACCAAGGGTAACTGGAGGTAAAAAATGTAGCTTCTTAACGGGCGTAAAAAATTAAGGTTATTTTGCAAAAATAAAAAAAGGATGAAACACAAAACTATGTGTATTACTGAATATATTTTTGATCTAATAGGTACTAATAGTTACATACATAGTAGTTTAAATTTGCCCTTTAGTATATGTTTTATAAAATTATACGTTATGCCTGTCTGAGTTCTCTAACAAATTAGTTAAACAACATATAATTTTTGTACAGGACAGTAACACATATTTTTTAGGGAATTGTGTTCGAATGCGACCAATGTCAAATTTGAAAATTATTTACAGTTTTCCAATAACACAGAAGTAACCACTGTGGTCCTCTTTCTACCACAATTTTTTAAGTGCCCGAAATCTGCGAATACTATAGTAGATATACCGGGTGTCCACTTTTTATGCACCATAGGCAAAATAAAAATATTAATTTTTCTGTTTACAGAGTTCCATTAGTAATGTAGCACAAAATGTTGAACATTTGTAATAATTTAGTTTCGCCGGATGACATCTGTCATAAAGTTTTAATAATTCTTGATTTCATTAAATTATTTATCAGTAACCATGGAATATTAACAATTAAATTTCAACTAAACATCTTTTATCTATCAAATTCAAACGATACGACTATTTAAAATGGATGTATGACAAAAACATAATTATATTATATCAATAGACTTAGGCAAAACAGCAAAAAAATCTTTAGGTCTCCAATCTAAAATCTTTTTATTCCCCCTCTTATAAACCAACAAACAAATGCCACAAAAAATCCAAAGCTCACAACCTGCTCTATGATTGGCCGCCTGTAACTGTCTCTAATGAGCACGTTGTAACCTGCAATAACAGACCAAAGCTCAGCTTTTCAACACACCTGCCCCAAGAATGGTTGGGTGAAAATTGAAACGATCTTCGTTTATTTTATTCCACGATTTCAATCGTAAATAGTCGTAATGGCTATGGATACACAGATAAACCAACTCAGGGCCGGACCAAGGAGTTGTAAATTAATTTTAGTGGTATCTCAAATTGTCTAACACGAGGAGATTATAATTTATGAAAGATATATTAGCTATTGCCGTTTCTGGTTATAAATTAAGATTTTTATTTGGAAAATATTATGATAAGTGTAAATTTATTTGAAAGTTTTGCAGATAAACGTATGGTAAGCATACATTTTTAAATATTGTTTATATGTACATAAATAATAATTTGTGAAATTGCTATTTGAATATAGAAATACGTCACAATTAAAAAAAAACATTTATGCGTACTTGTTTATTTATTTTATTCAATTTTAATGATTTAAACTGTGAATTTTTATTCTGCAACACATAATGTATTTAAAATAACATCAGGCTCAAAAATTAGACTCAACCGATTTTCGTTAGCGAAATACCACATCCGAACCACATGTAGTGAGTCTGCTGAGCACTTGTTAAACCATATAAATAGTCAAATTCAAATATCATACGTCTCATGCATCGCCCGGCATAAACTAAAACGGAAAAGATGCATCTTCTCCGATGATTCTCTCCTTATGCTGGAAAAAAAGTATGTTGTCGCCAACACCAAACCTCCCGCTATTTAATTTTTATTAATTTAAATATACATACTTATATATTTATAGTTTATTCCGTAACTAAACCGCGGTGACCAAGGTTCTGGTTATGCGTTCCGTAATGTAACCAAAACATAATTTCAGGATCGCGGTTCAATTTCGGAATGTGGTTCTTGAAAGTTTTGGTTACTTTTTCTTGACCACGACAATCACAATTTTTTTGTGGTTGTTGTGGTCATATTCTTATTTCTTATAATATAATAAATAATATTGTATAAACAAATAATTACTATATACTGATATGTATAATATTAACGTTAGAATAAGGACTAGCGTAACCTCGGCTTCGCCGAGTTTTCCCTAGGGCTCCGCCGATAGTGGTTTATGATGCCCACGCAACATGCCCATCCAAACTACCCACGCAATATGCCCACCCAAACTGCCCACGCAACATGCCCACTCAAACTGCCCACGCAACATGCCCACCCAACATGCCCACGCAACATGCCCTCCCAAACTGCCCACGCAACATGCCCACCCAAACTGCCCACGCAACATGCCCACTCAAACTGCCCACGCAACATGCCCACGCAACACGCCCACCCAAACTTATAAGGATAGACAAAAGTTATGTTGTCACTTATTTCAAGATGTTCCGAATCACAACCACTTTTCAGTGACCATAACCTGACCACTTGAACCATAACCACGGTCGTGGTTAAGTTACGGATTATACTATTAATTATGCTGTAAACTGTATTAAGGTCCATTCCATAAATATGTTTCTATTTACTATTTTCTTTTTAAAACGTTACTATTATTAATTTTAAATGATTAATTCTTTGACAGTGACATTTAACTGTCATACAATTCAATAATCAATATGTGTATCTGCAATAATAACCGAGAAAAAGGGTGTAGTCACTTTTTTATAAAAAATATCGAATATCTCGAAAAAGAAAAGATATATCGACCTGTGGTTTTAAAATCTTAAATCTACACCCTTCAAACTAATTAAATACAAATTTTCAATTTTTTTTAATTTTTTAAAAAATTTGATCCTTTTTTAAACCACACCACCTTCATACACAAAAATTGGTGTGCTGTACACCTTCAACGACCTCACCAGTAAATTCCTCGTACAAAAAACCATAAGTATACCAATTTTCATCAAAATATTCCAACGGATACATTAATTATTAAACATTCTTTAAAATCGCCAAAAACTGAAAAAATGTCAAGGGGTACACCTTAGATTTTTTGCGATTTTTGGCCATTTTCAGATTTTTCCTCCTGGAGATTGTAATAGTTGTTCAAAAATTATGAAAATTGGTATGCTTATGTAATTTTGCTCGTAGAATCTAATGGTGATATCGCCAGCGGTGTATAATTGACCATTTTTGGGGTATGGCCCAAAAATGGGCATTTTTGAGCAAAGTTTTGAGGACGAATATCTCGGACACGGAAAGAGATATCGACCTGCGGTTTTAAAATCTTAAATCTACACCCTTCAAACTACTTAAATACAAATTTTCAGAATTTTGATTTTTTTTAAATTTCGACTTTTTTTAAATCACACCGTCCTCATACCCAAAAATCTGTTTAAAGCGTAGGCTCCGGGATTAAAATTATAGATAATAAACTATATAGAAAAAGTATTTATGCATATCTGTAGAAAATTTAATAATCTTTAATTTTTATAACACAAATCTTGAAAAAATAACATTTGAAGGTATTTTTCGAAGAAAAACTATTTTAAGTTTCAGGTAAAGTACCATTTCCGGTTATCTGATATACATCAAAACCTAATGACCTCTTCACATATTAGAATAAGGTAGAAATACAAGGTTACAAAATTTTCTGAATGGTAGTACTTGAGTTAGAGTGGAGGATTTCAACGCACACCCGTACACATACATTCACACACACTCGCACGCGCACGTACACACAATACACACACATACGCACATACACACATACACAAACACACACACACACACACACACACACACACACACACACACACACACACAATGTTAAAATTGGGTTCTGGGGACCTTAAAACGTGGTCATTTACTAAAATCTCGATATGCGATTTTTATCACTATCCCTATACCACCCCTACCAAGGGTAGCGGGAGGGAAAAATCGTCCGCTAAATCTGGCAGAGAAGTGTCCTAGCTAAATAGTATTCATCCAAAAAATTGCACAGTTTATAGCAGCTGGTGTTGCCTTAGCCAGATCTTCACTCGTGCATTCCTCTTCTAAGTTGGCGCACGGGAGCAGATGGACCAGTGTTTGTTCTTGACCACAATGATATAAAGTAATAAAAACTGCGTTTACTTAAACTATTGTGATACTCACTAATTCGTCGCAGAGAAGATTTTGGGCTCTTTTATCTCAAAAATTTTACGATGAAGGATGCGAAACCCAAAATGACGCATAATATCCAGGAAGCAGGAATGTCCGAGAAATCTATGTACATGTTGTCCAAAACCTAATGTAGGTTATGTATTAAATATTAAATTTCCTCATACGGTTCTGGCCGTAGTCAAAGCATTCTTGATTGTTGCGAACGTGTGTCAATAATAACACAGTTTATCTAGAGTTACATGCTGTGAGGTTTTTGGTTTCGTGGTCAGTGGTATTAAAATAATTGTCTTGTTGCTGAGAAATCAAAATGTTAACACGTACATTGCCTGGCTGGTCTACAACTCAACTGATAGATCAATTACAGACAGATTGCCGTACAATTCGATTCTAAATTGCATGAGATTGTATGGCTAAAGTGAAATGATAACGCAAACAAGGTAATTGGATGATAGTTGATAAATATTTGAGTATTTTTTATCAGTATAAAATGTATGAAACAAAATGGTGGACGATACGAAAGAATGGCGGCTATTAAAACGATAATAATGAACTATCGTGTCATATTAATTTCCAACATATTTGTTTTATTATAACATTGAGAGCCGTGGATAATTCAAATATCGCTTACACATATTTTCGCGAAAATCTTCAAAATTTAGATGCATCTCATTACAGGTCGATATCTCTTTTTGTTCTAGAAAAAGTACAAAATAAAATTTTGAAAATTTTAAAGATTTTACGCAAAAGTAGGTGTAGTTATAGGAGTTTTGGTGGACAATGCGACGCATTTGTTTAAATACCTTGTCCAAATTGTCTCTGGACAAAGTTAAAACTACTTTCTGGATCGTCAAAAATATTCTTCTCTGTAACTGTTGTTCGTTTTGGTATCTCTGCCATTATTGTATAAATTTCTGCTAAGAAATACCTAAATGTCTTCAAACAGGCACGCCTGTGAAACATATGGGGGATTATACTTAGATTAGATTTATTCTTGCCAAATTGGCATTGGCATTGACATTTTATATTGACTATTACGCTGATAAATATATAAACCAATCCAAATTCAAGATTCTACATACTTACCAAGTTTCACTTCGACAAAACATCGTTACAAAAAATTTTCGCACCCTTTAAGCCAATATGTCGTATTTTTACAAGTAAGTGAGTTTTGATAAGCGAAAATTTTTTGACGTTTTAGAAACATATTGTTTACATACCTGTCAAAGTCTGTATATTTTCAGTGTTATCAGCTTTTATTAAAACGAGTCGATTCGAACAGGAATCTATTTGAAAAAGCAAACTGAAACATAATACCACTAAACACAATAAAACTTACAAAATTTTTGTCAAGAAAAAAATTATATAAATGATTAGGTACCTGATTTTTATTTTGGAAATAGTCATCCGAATACCATTCGTGGTTAAATTTTATCCTAGAAAAATATCCCTATTGCTTTACTCGAGCCTGTTGCCAATTTATCTCGTGACATTGATAAATTGCTAGGCAACCGGCTCTGGTAACAATCCGAAAATTTTTCTGTCAAAAATTTACCACTTATATTATATATGATAATATATCATATTAAATTAGCCCCCCGTTTTTTGATGAATTCTTTCATCCAGTCTTGTCCTGACCCCAAGTCGTCTAACAGAACCTTTTCATTTCTTCATTCTTTCTGAACCTCTCTGCACGATGTCCTTAGATGCCTAAATATTTCCTCTTCTCTCCCGCTTAGCCTGCAACTTCTCTCTTTACTTGACAACCCATATTTGTTGTTTCTCTCTTCATTTCCACATCTGAATCTGGCAATCATCTTGATATTTTTCTTTTCGTCCAGTAAATACCGTGGTATTGACGTCATTTGGATTGATTTGTACAGTTTAATGTAAATCGAATTGTTGGTATTACATTGTTGTTCTTGCTGTTGTATGTCCCAATCTCTCTGATACAGCTCGTAATATGTGTTTTCTCCATTTATGCGTAGCGTCTCTATTTGTACTGTGGAATATCCATTTCTTTCGTAGTAAGCTTTTCAAGCTTGCCTCTACTTTGTTAGTTTGTTGTTTTCGTCTCCTTGTCTTACCCACCAGCATTCTTGCAGAATTGAATTTTTGTTGTATCTTATTCGCGACTCGTATTTTACTGCTCTCTTCCTGTTTCTACTCTAATTTTTAATGCTTTCATCTCATCCTTTACTATATACTCTGGTGTGCATCTATCCGAGCCCAAAATCCACTTTATAGACCGTGCTTGCATGTCTTATATTTGTTTATATTCTGTCCATCCATATATATCCGCCCGGTAGAGTAAGATACTTTTAATTTAATACACACTACACCTTCCTCACATTCCAACAAAGTTCAGTAAGTACTCGTCTGTCCAAAATAGATATATTTGCATATTTCAAGTTTCTCAAAATGATAAATTAGGTCTTTTTCCTTTTTCCTGTAGAAGTTCTTCATCAAATTATCGTCACATTTGGTTATTTTTATCCAATTGCATTTTTATTGTCTAAGTAAACTCTTCATCAGAATGTATTTCCTCCAGAATAATATAGTTATAAATTTCCTCTGTTGAATTTTAATTCTTCCAAATAAACTCATAATATCCTCATAAATATGTAAAGAAAAACTTACAATTCCCTGTGTTTCATCGCGTCTATAAACACATCCGAACTTCATCTGTTGTGGGAGTAATTACAAAAGGAACCACATCACATTACCATGTTTAAAACCAACAAAACCCACCTAATTAATTTCTCCAGCTTGGAAATATAGTTAACGAGAGAGATAATTGTTGTAGAGTAATAAATAACGACCTAATTGCTGCTAGATTCTAACCCCGAACTTCTCCGAATGTTCGACCAGTGAATTTATCGCCTACGCATGCAAATCTCGCTACAAATTAAGCTGTATACTCGAAATAGATGGGGAGATGGTATAGTTGCGTGTTCTGGGATAAAATATTGGTTGTCTAGGCGGGTAACTGATAAGGGTGATGGCAGAGTTTCAATTTGACTAAGATTTACACTATATTCATGTCTTGTAAGATTATAGTCAATGCAATACAAACAGTGTATAGAGTAAGATATATACGTATAACGTATTGTAAGTTACAAGGTGTAGGTAAATTCATCGACTGTTACAGTTATTATTAAAAAAGGCGGAGGGAGAGAAACAAAAGAAGTTTAGAAGTGAGTGGATGAAAATATCGAAGAAGTGAAAGAATTCAGATATTTAGGATTTAATAATGTTGAGAGATTCGGTGGTAGGCACTTGATGAAACATATTTAAATAACGAGAAATTAGTTAAAGAAAAACACTTGGCGTAAGTTTCATAAAAAAATTATTTAAGACACTTTATCGATTTCAGTTTCTTAAATAAATTTTTTGTGAAACTTACACCAAGTGTTTTTCTTTAACTAATTTCTCGTTATTTAGGATATACATTTCAGAGAAACAATCAACCCACAAATAGAAGACATATAAGTGCTGTAGATAAAGTGGATTTTGGGCCTGGATAGATGCACACCAGAGTATATAGTAATAGAAGAGATAAAACCATTAAAAATTAGAGTGAAAATAGGAAAGAGCAGTAAAATACGAGGAGCGAATAAGATCATTATATCATCATTGGCATGACGTGTATTTAAAAATTGAAGTAATTTAAAAAGGCATCTTTCAATATAAAGTTGTGCAGTTAAGGCATCTCCTCGAACACGACGGCTGCGAGACATATCCAGCTTCAGAAATGGCACACCATACTAAAATTTTATACTCAAATTTTGATTTACCTTTGAACTTGACATTGTCTGGGGTGTTTTCCAAGTCATTAGTAACCATCGTTTCCTTTCATCTCTCAATGGGATAGATTAAATATTTCTCGTCACCATTACAATAAGTTTATTGAGAAAATGAGTGCGCCTTAACGCATGACAACATCTAGGGATTCTTTCTAATTGGGCCACGTTATATTTTGATGCCTTTTTTCTTTTTCGAAACACCACGTCATTTCGAGAAAGTGTTCTAAAAACAGTGATCTTCGAAACATCGAATCTTCTGGCTACAGTTCGTTGTGACACTCCAACTTTGTCTTTAACGGCTGCAATTAATCTTTGTGGCTCAAAATTTTGGGTCGACCACTTTTGGGCAAATTAACATAGGGTATATCTACTTCACAATCTTTTATTGCCCGATAAATTGTTGTCACATAGATATTGTGCTCGCGATAAATTTGTAAAATAATATACTTATATAGTATCAATGACTACGTTTATCTCGACATTTGAAGCCGCTTAAATTTAGTAAATCTCTTTTCAATCTTCGAAATAAACGATCGAGATAAATATTTCAAGCCGCTTGAAAATGTCAAGTCAATCCTATAAAATAACAGGCTTGGACTTGCGAAGAGGCTTGACTTCTGTCGAAATAAACAGTGAAGCTTTAAATAATGGAACTACGCATGCACACATCCACAATATGTTGGAGTGTTACTAAATTCATATCATTTGTAGGGTATTTGCATTTTACCTCATTTCATAAAAGTCGCGACAAAAAACTTAGTAAAATAGTCCAAAAGCGAAATATTTGCAGTATTTCTTTAATGTTTTTGAAAGAGAAGACAAATAACAACATGACGATTTTTAGATTTTAAGGTTATATTTCCAGGATGAAATTGGATCATATGTGTATAATCGAGTATTTAATTATCTTTTTTTAGTTGATACAAATTTAAAGAAGATTGAAAATAACTCAATCCTATTTTCACTCCGCTGAGATAAACCAATAGGATTTTTCAAGTCATAATATACTTGAAGCCGCTTGAATTATTGACATAAACGTAGTCAATGAATCAAGTTAATATATGTTAATATAAACGTTACAATATGGATATTATCTAGTGTTATCGTTGAAATAGAAAAATCAAATTTTGTTATAAATTAAGGAATAAAAATTATCAAGTCAACAGAGTATTTTTCTTCTTCTTCGTGGAATTTTGGGCGACTTCTAGCGCCACAATCTTTTGTGGTGCGTATTAGACACGGATGCCCAAACACATTATCTGGTAATTTTTCATCTTCACATATCAAATTTCTCAATCAAGGCGTACTAATCACATTGGAAGAGGCGATTGTGCCCTGAATGACTTGAGAAATCTGGCTGATTTATTTTTTGTGCCTCACATCACATTTCCATGTACATAAATAATTAAAAATGAAACCGTGAAAATTAACATTTACAACTCAAAGGAACCTAAACGTCATCGGGAGTTTAATCACAGCATTACGCAATTAATAAACATAGGGCGAGTGAGGTTAGGTTACTCTACAGGGAAGTACGAATGTATAGCGTTAATGTAGTCACATACGATATGAGTCTAGGGGAAAAATTGCTAATTAGTTACTGTACATTGCGTTCACACGCAATACGGATAAGTACTTGTTACTTTACTAAGTTTTCTTATTATTCTTCAAAGATTTTGTATTTCCTCCATGCGTTTTGATCATGCATCGATACAGTTACTGTATTTATAAGTTTTCTTTGCAATATAACAATAAATAATTGTTTTTATGATTTGTAATAATTGTGAAACAAATTAAAACCCGGAAAAAGTTAGCTTTTGTTTACCACCTAACGGGCACTCAATGCTGGCGTGAAGAGTGCATCAATGATTCAATTGGAGTTTAATAAGGTTTTTCATACCACTTACTAATTTTGAGTTGCTGTTCGCATTACTTTTCATTATATTCTTAATGTCTATATAATTATAATTTTTATTTAATATCTTTTAAAGCATGTAAACTTCTTTCAAGTTTTCTAATTCTCATAATTTTCTTCCCATTATTTTCGTAATGTCTTCCTAGTTGCTCATTATTATAAAACAATTTTACTTTTAATAAGTTAATAAACGAATAAAATTCCTTTTTAGGTTACTTAATTCTTAGATTGTAAACCTATATCCTATTGGTGTTTAAGATAGATTTCCCATCTCGTTAGCAATATTTGTTTACCCAATAAAAGCAAACAAGATATAAAAGTGACCACTCGTAACAAAGAAACCAATTAAAGTAAATAAAAATCCTAAAGGCATCATACAAAAAGTTAATCCACTTCACGTAGGAATAATCAATATTCAGAAACAGCTTTGATAACAACTTATAGAAACAAACGAAAGTGTAAACAATCGCCCAAACAATCTTTGTTTATGCCACTTGGTGTGGTTGTTAGGGAGAAGCGAACTGGCTGCCTGAACAAATGACAACAACCGATGGTTAGTGGTTATGGTTTCAAACCGCAGTGCACACGTTTCGACGAAGGAGTTTTGTTTTTATTATACCAAAGATGGTCGATTGGTTAGCGTTGGTTTTTTCTGAATTATAATTTCCTGTGCCTATACTTTTATTTTGGTTTTTATTAAATTGTAACGTGAGCACTCATGCGGAATTACTCCAAACACAGGAATACTAAATTGAGAATAGGAATTGAATATGCAGTGTTGCCAATTAGTTCATATTTTCAAGTGTCGAAGTTAGTGCCTCTTCTTATTAAGTTGGCAACAACGACCAGTACTGCTAATCTAATCTTGATGAAAAGCAAAGGTTGCATGCTTCTTACCTGTATTTCATACATACTTGCTAGATCTATATAAATTATCTTGAAAAATAAACTAGTAACAAACATTTCTCGTTTTAATCAAAGTAATTAAGCCAGCGCATCATTAAGTTATGTTAATTGCAAGAATTGCAAGAGGTAAACACAAGCTATAATTCATTTAATATGATTATACTATTTACTTTACTAATCAGATTGTGTAAATAAATTGCAAAATCTAATAACATTTAAATGCAAATCTCTCACGAGTTGATGGTAATCACGATCGCAGAGATAGAGACGATATTCATTTTCTTATAATTATCCAATAATGAAAACAGAACATAACTAGATATATTTCGATAAATTCAGTTCCTTGTATTACATAAAATACTAATTTATAATTGTTGCCACAGTTTAACCTAGCCGAATATTCGCTGACTGAAATTTTGCTACAGACTAAACGGTGTAAACTAGTATAGTCTATAATAATAACCGAGTATTCGCTAGTCTTTTATATAGACTAGCGAACACTCGTTTTTTGTTCTTCAACAATAATTCTGAAACTTTGCTCATCTACGAACTAAATTTCAGGTGGACATTTAAAAAATAATAACTAAGTTCTATATAACTTTTGCAAGATAAAGTTTATTTATTTTATTATTTATTCGAAAATGCACTCAATTTCATATCCTTAATATTAAAAGGGTAGATTCACTTTCTATATATTCTGTAATCAAAAAGGCGATCACCATCCTTTGAACACCTATACAGCCTGAATGGAATAAACAATTATCGTGAAATTTGCACCAAGTTGTAGGAAATGATTGTCTCGAGTGTCCTTGTAATAGCTCAAATTTCTGTAGGATGCATAGTTTTCGAGTAAAAAATTATTAAATATTGAAAATTGGGACGGAAACAATAGGTCACAGTAACGATCACAGTTCTCATTGAAAAATTTAAGGAGATAAACGCTGTCATGTCAATGCCAATGATGACAAATTATCGGTAAAATTGAAGAAAAAATGATGAATTAAACGAGGTAGGTATATAAAATGATTTTAAGCCATGTTTTATGTTAATTTATTATATATTTTATTTTTTAAATAGAACTTTGGAAATGTATAAGGAAACACGTCGAAAAAAATCAGAAAGGCAGAATTAATAACACAATCGATCGAAGGGTACATGTACAAAATTAAAAAGATAAACATTGTCATCCGTCATATTGGATGTACGTATAGTCTATCATAAAACACTATCGGCGGAGCCCTAGGCTAAACTCGGCGAACACCTCTACAGCCTGAATGGAACAACCAATTTTCGTGAAATTTGCACCAAGTTGTAGGGAATGATTGTCTCGAGTGTCCTTGTAATAGCTCAAATTTCTATAGGATGCATAGTTTTCGAGTAAAAAATTATTAAAAATTGAAATTTGGGACAGAAACAATAGGTCACAGTAACGATCACAGTTCTCATTGAAAAATTTAAGAAAATAAACGCTGTCATATCATATGATATGTCAATGTCAATGATGACAAATTATCGGTTTTCATCATTTAAATGCAACAAAAATACTTAAGTAATATGTAAAATTGAAGAAAAAATTATGACTTAAACGAGGTAGGTATATAAAATGATTTTAAGACATGTTTTAAGTTAATTTATTATATATTTTATTTTTTAAATA
Organism: Harpalus rubripes; assembly: GCA_963082715.1. NCBI lineage: Eukaryota > Metazoa > Arthropoda > Insecta > Coleoptera > Carabidae > Harpalus > Harpalus rubripes. The sequence goes on from OY720460.1 coordinate 16,920,529, forward strand.
GAATTTTGGAAAATGTATAAGGAAACACGTCGAAAAGGATCAGAAAGGCAGAATTAATATCACAATCGATCGAAGGTACATGTACAAAATTAAAAAGATAAACATTGTCATTCGTCATATTGGATGTACGTATAGTCTATCATAAAACACTATCGGCGGAGCCCTAGGCTTAACTCGGCGAAGCCGAGTTTAGGCTAGTACTAATACTAAATACCAAATTGGACAAAGCTTAAGTATCTTAAAGGTGCGGTTTAAGAAATATAATTTTTATTGCATATTCAATAATAAGTTGCGTCCATAAAACGCCTAACGAAGTTTTTACAACTTTTAATTAAAAATAATCTTAATGAATGCTATAATTACTTCTCCATAAACTTCTTTTCCCACATACTAAGAAAACTTCCTCGTTTTCCTTACGCAGAATAAAGTCTTGGCCTCCTCTCATAACTTCATTCCCAATTAAGCGGACATGGCATGCAACACGCAAAGTGGATATATACACGGTATTTAAACTTAATAAAATTTATATTTCGCATGTTCAACTTAACTAAACTATCGATTTTTTTCAACTTGATGAAGACGTTTAGTAGAGAAATTTGTTACATTTTTTGTTAATTATTTTATGTCTAATTGGGAGCAGGATTGGTGTGATTAGAAACTGTATTTCAAAATTATTTTTAATAGAATTTATTGCTGGAATGATTTTTTTAATTGCTTTATCAATACTGCGGCGTTCTAATTATTTTGTTGATATTTTATTGTACTGACTGGATTTAATACTAGAAATTTTTCACACCAACGATTATCATGTTAGTTTTTCAATTTTTAATAATTGAATTTTTTTTCCCACGAATGCTAGATACATTTCTTCTCTTCTCTAAAAACAGACGCCAATCTGCAATTTGTCTAACAAGTGATAGATCCATCATCCTACCGGATGCATGGACCGTCATTTGTCTCCAGTACCGACGCAATGATAGAGCGGTGCCACTGGTGCTAATTTCAAGGGTGATGTTCAGTTGTTTTCTAGAATGAGACCCTTTCCGTGTTTCCTTGTCGGCAAGAGGCAAGACCACCTAAGATCTAAAATCAGATGTTTAGACGTAGACGTAAATTAGGAAGATATATAAAATGTTTTGTAGGAAGTTGGCTTGTACTAATGATTTTTTTTGTTCCAGGTAAGTGATTTATTTTTTGGAGGACTGATCCGTGTATAGTGAGTGAGTAAATTTATTATAATAAATACTTTTTTGTATGAACGGTTTTTTTAATATTTGCCGAAAGGGTTATGAGGGGCTGTCCTTAAATTACGTAACGCTTCAAGGGGAGGGTGGGGATCAAGAGCAGCGTTACGCAGTGTTACGAGGGAGTGGGGGGAGGGTTAATGTGTGCGTTACGTAACGATAAAATTTAAAAAATATTGCTAAACTTGTTTTAATAGTTTTGAAACATTCAAATTTCGCGGTGCTAATTCGTATATGCAGGCAGTCGTTTGTTTTCAATAACAGTCAACATAATATGTCGGGCACAGTTCAAATTCGGGCCAGTGGTCTTTCATTCGTGCAATGCAATTCATATTAAAACATGAATTCAAGTAGTGTTGATAAGAAAAAACTTTTCAATAGTTTTTTAAAAGCATATGGAAATGCATATGCTTTTAATTTCTGTGCTGTTATTTTTTCATCTTTATTTACATTAATTTAATTAGTTTCTGTTTCAAATTTTAACTGAATATAAAGGAGGCCATATACTTTTATATACAGTAAAGAAATTGGGGTGACAAGCCGTAGGGCAAGAGTAGTACATTATTTTTTATCTTTATGTACATTAATTTAAATAGTTTCTGTTTCAAATTTTAACTGAATATTAAGGAGGCCATATACTTTTATATCCAGTAAAAACTGGGGGGGGGGGTCAAGTACTGCGTTACGTAATATATGGGGGGGGGGTTAATGTTTGCGTTACGGGTGCGTTACAAAGGGGGGAGGGGGTATCAAAAATTTCCTAATTTTGCGTTACGTAATTTAAGGACAGCCCCTGAAGGCAGTAGGTTTATTTACAAATTACTGAACGGTACCTGATATGAATTACTTACCGATCAGGAGGCGGAGGCAGTAAGCAAATAAAAACAACGATCAAACTTTACTTTAAAAATAACTAAAAAAATTTAATATGTCAAAATAATTTTCAAATCCTTTTCCAAAATCATCCTCAACCGGTAAGAACCACTTACTGTCTTTAATACTTTAATAACTATATACAGGTCACCCTGTATGTCACGGTTTCTCGTGTTCACCCTGTATATTTCAAAATTAGAACACGAAGACTTATAGATTAATATTTAGTAATTATTGTAATAGAGAAATATCAACAATAGAAATAGGTTATTAAAATTAATGCATCATTTTCCCTTTTTGAGTAAATTTCCGCTTCGAACATCAAACGAAAGCACCAAAATCAGATTTTCGTTTCCACAGAATATAATAAATACTAAATCATGTAAAATGCCATTTATCATCAAAAAGACTTTGTAAATCCACCGCCTGAATTATATTTACAAAACCTAATTTTATTTACCATTTTCTGTTTGAGTTGTCGAGGCGCCAGGCTTTGTCGCTAACTCCAATTCCGAAATGGCCGTTCACAATAGCACAAGAGCGGAACATAGTTAGAAATGATAAATTACTATCCACTATTTAAGTTATAATTATCGCCAGGGAAACCAATTTCACGCGTGTTTGTGTTTTGTTAACTAGATAACGGACTCCCTAATATTTGGGGGAATTTGTTTTTTCGTAGTTGGTAGTTCAATCAAACGGAAAATTTGACAGCATATGTTACATTAGAAAATGACTATTAAAAGGAGGACTTTAAATAGCAAAACGTGTTAAACGAAATGTGAAAAGGTTAAGTTTTAATCATTTCCAAGAAAATTAATACCAGCTTTTTGAAGTTTGCAAATATTTTATTACATTTGGTGACAAATTATTTGATGTCTGTAGAATAATATATTAATTTTTTTTTAAATATTTTTTCAAAGTTTTAACGGAAATTCGTTTTAGCAAAATTTAATGACGATTAAATATTTCTATGAAAATATTTAATTTACAAAAGAGGTATATTCATAACTTCTTTTACTTTTTAAATGAATTCGTAATAACGAAGAAAATTTGAGATATGAGATATAAGTAAAAACAAATTACTCTTTTATTCTAGTCGAATATTCACTAGTCCTTTATACAGACTAGCAAACTCTCGGGTAAACTTTTTGAATCTATAACATTACTGAGACTTTGCTCACTACACAGCTCAAACAGTTTGTAAAATACTCGATTAATAAATACATAGGTCTTGGTGAAAGCGACGACCATTGGATTTTTTTATATAGTAAACGATAAAATGATGTGTAAACTATTATAAAATCTAAAATACCTAAGTATTCACTAGTCCTATATATTGACTAACGAACATTTGCTTATTTTTTTTAAACATCATGTGGATCCTTAATATTTTGAGCCCGAGCGAATACACTTCAAAATTTTATATTTTCATCACAACGAACTTTCAACTCTTCATTTCTACATCCTAAGCGATTTAACAAATGTACACTAATTATATATATATATATATATATATATATATATATATATATATATATATATATATATATATATATATATATATACATATAAATGTAGATGATGAATATCTTGAATAGGATTTAGACTACCACACTTGCCAAAAAACTAGTGAGATGAAGTAAGGTAATTTTTATTTATTTGCAAGTTTGGTACTTATGTGAAGTTTTTAAGTAGACCTCCAAATTATAGTTATAAATTATTATTCAAAAAACTATGTTCGACTGTGTTGGGGATGGAATTAATAAAGTTTCGGACTAGCAGTCAATATTACAAATTTATTCACGCCGACGTTTCGACTATACAATAGTCTTCTTCAGGGCTAGAATGGTCTAGTTGAAGGAAAAAGTACACGTGTGGATAAGCGTAGATACATACAAGACGGACATTAAAAATATAAATAAATAAATAGTTAAAAATCACAGATCACAGAGTGAAAATCGTCAATTAATAAAAAACTTGTCCTGTGTATCATATTGGTGTAAAAAACATCTTAACAGTTACCATTTAAAAAAAATTATGTTCAGCAAAGTTTATTTTAGTCATCCATGATAAGTGTTTTATTAATTGACGATTTTCACTCTGTGATCTGTGATTTTTAACTATTTATTTATTTATATTTTTAAATGTCCGTCTTGTATGTATCTACGCTCATCCACACGCGTACTTTTTCCCTCAACTGGACCATTCTAGCCCTGAAGAAGACTATTGTATAGTCGAAACGTCGGCGTGAATAAATTTGTAATATTGACTGCTAGTCTGAAACTTTATTAATTCCATAAATTATTATGTTTCATTAATTTTAAAACCATGATCCTTGCACTTCGTGGTGCGAATATTGTTTTGAAAATATTCACCAAAAACTGGTGGAACAGATTTAATATAAATATTTATTTTAAACAACGTATATGTGAAAAAATAAGCAAAATAAGTGTTGTAGGAAATGTCTAAATAATTATCATTATAAATACATTTATTGCTTTATTCTTTTTGAAAATCCTTCAAGCGGAAAATTAGGAAAATTGTTTAAAAAATTGATATAAACATGTCAGACACAATTGAGTAATACATTGTAATAGATGTAAAGCATAATCAGCCTGTTGTCCATGATAAATAATATTTATCCTCTATTTTCTCACTCTGTATAAACGCAGTAATCACGCCACAATTGAACTGCCATTAGAGAGGCACGCGGAATAGTCAATCATCGGCGTGCGATCCTATCTTCCGCCCTGTATTGTGTCAAAACAGACTTAACAATAATTTTCTAGAATTAACTTCAATCAGTAGCATTTCTATGTTAAATTATATCACAATAGAGCATTTATGTATATTTTATGACGGAACGTGTTTAAAATGTCATTAGGATTGTCATTCTGTCTGATATGAGCGATAAGGACTATTGTTCCTATATAGCTCAAACAGTGTAACCAAAACTATTTGTTTTAATGCGCTAGGCTTTGTAAGGTAATTGGTATTTGTTTAATCATTAGACCTCAAGTTTTTTTCCTTTTGTACAGAAATTGTTTGTTCATTATATTTTAAAGATACATCGGTTACAATGGTTTTCAAAATTGATACGTTAAATAAAAACAACTCTTGTTTTTTTAAATATTTATTGCTTTATTATTTTATACTGTACAATATAAAAACTTTATCAGCGAAGTTCGAATAGGTACAATTAAATTTTTTATTTGTTACTCGTAAATTTCATTTATTGATACCGCCTACTACTTTTGAAAATCAATCTTTACTAGTAACTAATTATAAAATTGATAGCTAACTTGTTAAAATTTTATAAGTTAACAACTAACCACATTAGTAACCTTCTTGAAATGAGAAAATTATGTTTTGTTAGTATCATAATTAAATAAATAAATATATCATCACGATATATTAACCATTAGGTGTGCCAGTTTGCTTGCGTTACTGAACGGGCACTCATTGCTGGCGTGGAAAGTGCACAACAGGTGTTACTTTTGTATCATTTAAAATTCGAAATAATTTTGACGTCGGTCAGGATCGAACACGGGTCTAACAGACACTCAGACACACGGCCATGAGACCCCTTGTTACTGTTATATATCTGTTATATATACGAGCCCAGTCGCACATGTATTGGACCAAAGAACCCTTGTCCAGAAAATCAATTTTCAGAACTAAAATTTATTATATACAAATCATTTATAGAAAAACAATTAAGTATAATAAACACACTGTAGTTCTAGCAATTAATTAACGACATTTAATATATAGGGTGTTTTTTTAAGATACTACAAGTATGTATCTCAGAAACGAATTTAAGTTGTGTTATATCTTGAAATTATACCAATAGAAAAATTATTTTTGTGTGCCGTTGAATAAACACTATAATATTGTGACATTATTATTTGAAACATTTTTCTCGATAACTGATAGGTTAGAAGTAATTTGAAGAAGAAAAAAATACCAATAATCAGTTTTTTATCATTATCTAGTGAGCCATGCATTTTTTTGAAAAAAATAATTTAATTGCTGGAACTACAGTGAATTTAATACACTTATCTGCCCCTCCGCAGACAACCTGTATATAATAAATTTTAATTCTGAAAAAATAACCTTCGGCACAAAACTCCTTGGTCCAATACATATATATATATATATATATATATATATATATATATATATATATATATATATATATATATATATATATATATATATATATTTACATATTTGCAACTGACAGATTTTGGTTATAATTTTAAATTTGATTTTCCAATGAGTAACAAATAAAATATTAACTAAGGCCCAATATTTTCAACTCTAATTTGTACATTTTGGCAACTTCTGTGTCACAATAAATTGCTACCGTCAATTTACATAATTGAAAATTGCTACAATACTGATGAGCTCTATATCCGTGAGATATTGACTAAGATAAGGGGATAATATGATTATTACAGCATTAGTGACAATTACACCTAACGCAGGAAGTGTGCTACACGTGTTTACTTTTATTGATTTCATTTTATTTATTTATCGAACCTCATTTAGTCAATAAAATATAAAATTGAGGAAGAAAATGAGAAGTTTATTAGATTACACCTTGATGGTGATAGTGATTCAATATTTTAATAATTTAGACACGATGGAGAAATATATAGATTATATTCAATATTACATCTAACTTTTTTATTATTTTTTTTATCTAAGTATAGTTTATTATTGATTAAAGAATATACAATACAATAGTACATGTCCAAAAATATAAATAATAATTGTTTTGAGTAACAGACAAAATTATCTGTTTACTTCAGTCGGGTGTTCGCTAGTCACTATAATGGACTAGCGATCACTCAACTAAACTTTTTAAATTCATCGCGACGATAGCTGGTTAATATCCATTTGTAAACTTCATGTCTCTTATTTAAATTTCTTCGTAATACTAATGATTCTAAAGAGAAAATTGAATGTTATGATGCAAAAACTGTGATAAAAAAGTAAATTGTTGTCTTTAACATCGTATTTGCTCGCAGGTGAATATTTTCGCACGGTCATCGGAGTTCTTGTGAAGCAATTTTAGAGTACATTTCACTGCCAATACCTATAATCTAAGGTGATTTAACGGTATATCTATATCATATACTTACCATCATTAGTTGCTATACTTTACAAGTGTTTATATACACTACATCAAATAAGACTTCAAATACATTAACTGTTGCAATGTTCAAATACTTCTAAATATAATATTGGCATTGTGATTTTTTTACATCTACAACATTTAATCAATCTGGCAATAATTTTTGTTTCACATGCTGCCTATAAGAACTGAAGAACCTTACAACTGACCAATCACGTCTTAGTTTAAAATCTGGAAAAAATGTTGATTGTAAAAACAGCCGTGAAAGGCTTTTTTGCATTAGCGTACAATTTGTATTCGGTTTATTAAATATGCCAATTACCTTGATTATATATATATATATATATATATATATATATATATATATATATATATATATATATATATATATATATATATATATATATATTGAACGACGCAGCAAAAAGGTTTCAATGGTAAAAATAGTCGAAAACAATAATAACATTTCTGAAACAATCATTGATGCCATGGAACAAAAATTTAAATAAAAGCGCAAACATCTGTCGCTACTTAAAGAAATCTTAAATCTGGTCCTAGTCAAACTAGATTGTTGTAATCAACAACTATTACATCGTTGTCATAAACTACAATAAAGATGTATTCATTTTCCTCGTTTTAAACAAAACTGCAAATATCTGTCAACGATTCTTGTGGTTTAAAATTATTTTCAAAACAAGGATAAAGAAAACACCTTTATTGTAGTGTTGATGACAACAATGTAGTAGTTGATTACAACAATGTAAATTGATGAGAACGAAATTTAAGATTTCTTTAAGTAGTGGCAGATGTTTGCGCTTTTGTTCCATGCAATTAATGATTTTTGCAAAAATGTTACTATTGTTTTATTATTATTATAAACGTTAGCATATTCGGATGCAGTATTTTTTCCTGTAGCAAAAACCTAAATACAATTTTGTCCTAAAATAATTAGGGTAGCGTATAACTGCACATTATGATTTTACTATTGAAAACCTTATGCTGAATCTTTCAAGTCACCACCATATATATATATATATATATATATATATATATATATATATATATATATATATATATATATATATATATATATATATATATATATATATATAGGCTTCGGTGGCTCAATGGTTAGAGCAACGCCTCTTAGCTATGAGTGATCTTGGAATTCTGTGTTCGAATCCCACTAAGGCATAGTGGCATGAATGTGTTTGTGTGTGTGCGTGTGTGCGCGCGCGCGCGTGTGTGTGTGTGTGTGTGTGTGTATGTGAACCTACTCTGTAATTGGGATATAATCCTGTTGAGAGGTTTAAAATAATATATAGTTTCTCATTGTAAAGTCTCAAATAGCTATTATCTACCGCGACGCCAATGATCTTATATGTCAATTGTAACAGGTGACATTTTTGTCCAGAGAACAAATTGATTTTTATTTTTTTACAAAATTCCACCTCTTATATAAAGCATGTAAAAAAATTATTGCCAGATTTACTATCTTCGGGGTTAGTTCTACCATATATGTATAATATTGCATTTTCTTTGGTTAGAACTAATCATAGTGAAGCTTTTTACTTCAAAACCTATTAGGTAGACCAAATTTATAGTTTTGAAAGCTTAAATTATCTACTCAAATAAACCTTTTTTATATTTATCTCTCGTAGTGTCCATTTGTTCTGACTCACAAAAGAAAATTATTATTTTAACCGAGTGTTCGCTAGTCCTTTATACAGACTAAAGGTATACATTCACAAATAAAAATTAGGTTTAGATTTATGGTTTATACTTCAGATTTAAATACCTTGGTCGCAGATTATGTTATGACTCCATTCACACTTCAGAATTTAGTGTCTCTAAATCTAAATCATAAAGCTAAACATTGCAAGGTCCAAACTTTAGGTTTATGATTTAGTGTGACATCACAAACTTTACCAATGAGAACGAGTACTAAAACGATATAAAAATATACACCCATCTTTATTAAGTATTCACTTGGTGGATTTGATCTTTAAAGCAAATGCGAGAAGAACAAGGAGACTGGCAAAACTTAATTGCTGAAATATAACCAATAATGCCAAGCGAATGAAAGTTTCACGGCGTATCTGTTGAGTATTGTTCTACCGATATTTTAATCCTTTTTTTAAAGCATTTACATAGATGTCAGTACATTTAATAAGGTTAAATTAAACTTGCATTTATGAATGACTTACTTAAATCTAAACAAAAACCATAAATCTAATTTTCATTTGTGAATGCACCTTAAGATGTTCAAATATTTTATTTTGTAGACAAACCAAAGATCGTTTAAAAAATATGAAAAATTCCAAAGTTAATGCGTAATTTTATAAAATGTACCTACTTAATTTTTCAAATACATTCTTATTTATTAGTTGATAACGTACGTACCACAAAATTTATATTCTTCCTGTAAATAACTCAAAATGAATACTTTATTTCTTATTGTCCTTCGTACATTTTTCTTAATTGCAGACGTAAATTTCATTATTAGATAATTTATATCTTATAATCTTCATCATCGTAAATAATTGGCGTCTTACTAGTCATCAAAATGGCAATAATTTTCATTAGAGAATTATTAAATTTTCTTTGTTTCCTTTACATATTTACACATTAAGGTTTATTTGTTTAACCCCATTAGTGCTCATGGTCAATTGGTCTACTAACCTTTCGTTTTATGAAATTGCAAAGTGATAAAAATTTAAAAACAATGGATGACACATTAATTTGAAGGAGAACGAGAAAATTTATGAAATAGAAAAAATATTAATAAAAAAATTCACTGTAATTTTTTTTTGTTCAGTAATAACTTAAATTGACATATCTTTTGTTAAAAAAAACTTTATTGACTTTTGTCTTGCTTTTCAATACCAATTTGATTCTTTTCTAATATTAGTTTAATTTGTTTTCGGTTGTATACCTGTTTAGCTGTTACCTGCCTAATGTGTCGGTTGCCGGGTAACAGTCCAAAGCTTCGCATTTGTCCAGATGCGATATCTAGGCCCACTAGATGTTATCGCTGTTGAGTTGACACGAGAAATGCTCGTTTTGACAATGTTTTACCCACATTAGGCTTTGGTGTCCATGGGAATTAACTTCTACCTACCAAATTATGTATTTCTTAATTATTTTTTGAACAGACCCACACTTTCAAAGCGAACCCTTTTTCAAACGTTACAATATTTTCTTGATTTTTTTTTTGTCTAGCAAAAGTTAAAACATGTCATACTTAATTGAGTATTAAACCTTAAGCTATGTTCATTGTTGAATGAATAAGCAGATTCAGTATACTTTCCTTTAATCATAGTATCGTTCATTCAGAAATTTACCGAAAACTTCTGATACATATTACACAGGGTGTAAATGAATAGTATATTCCGTAACTAAACCGCGGTGGTCAAGGTTCTGGTTATGCGTTCCGTAATGTAACCAAAACATAATTTCAGGATCGCGGTTCAATTTCGGAATGTGGTTCCTGAAAGTTTTGGTTACTTTTCGTGACAACGACGACCACAAATTTTTTGCGGTTGTTGTGGTCATATTCTTATTTCTTATAATATAATAAATAATATTGTATATACACATAATTACTATATACTATATACTGATATGTATAATATTTACGTTAGTATAAGGATAGACAAAAGTTTTGTTGTCACTTATTTCTAATGACGCAGTGGTTCCCTGCTTTACCGACACAAATTAACCAAGATGTTCCGAATCTCAACCACTTTTCAGTGACCATAACCTGACCACTTGAACCATAACCACGGTCGTGGTTAAGTTACGGAATATAGTAGAAATAAGTACATTCAATATAACCCATAATGTAACTTGTCGAGAGCAACAATATCTCTTAATAATTTTTTTTTCTAAATCTTCTAGTTTTTGAGTTAAAATTCTTTAAAGATAAGTTTAAAATTTGGTAACCCGCCAAAGGTCAGATCGCTGCTGCGCTCTGCTGTTTGCTATCTTGTAGACACGGTAATTAATAAACGATCAACGGAAAACATATCTATTATTAATAAATTCTTAATAGTACAATTTTTAAAATAAAGAAATTTAAATTTTGTTCAAATGTAAGTACAAACTCTTGTCCTGTTAAACAAGGTATATAAGTACCAATTAGTCGTCCATTTATTCTTATATATATATATATATATATATATATATATATATATATATATATATATATATATATATATATATATATATATATATAGTATGAGGATTTTCGTCTGCGGTGATGTGTATTCTGCACTAAAGACACTTTCTTTAGTAAACCCAGTCTCATCAATGAACAATACTAGCCATTCGCAAAATTTGAAGTCTGCTATGTGCTAAAAACTTTGAGCTTTTTGCACATGGTGTGGATATAACTGTTGCTTTTTTAAATAAGATGTACAAGATTTACAAATGTGTAACAAAGTAAAATGTAGTACAGATACGAATGCTTTTTTAAAAAAATATCCTATGTGACACTCCGCACTGTGATAAGCTGTACAAGATTTACAAATGTGCGAATATTAGGAACGGAATTTGGAAAACGCTTCGTTTAAATGCGTTGGCAACTCCATGGCAGTGTCTTTATGTCAATAACAAAGTAAAATTATGTACAGATACGAATAAATAAATAAACCATAGGTAAGTAACTACATTGTCTGTGTACTCCCTTTGACAAAATTTTACCTTATAAACAAGTTTATTACTAATGTTAAAATTTAATTGTAACAAATGACAGGACTGTCAATTGCTGAAACAAAATTTTTCATAGCTGTTGATACTGCATTAAGTTATTAGAAAAATACGTGGAACGATTTGTCAATTTACGTGTTTGTAAAAATGCTTAAAAAAAATGCGATTTCGAGAAAAAGTTATTAAGAATTATTGTTGCTCTCGACGAGGTATATTACTGGTTAAATTTAATGCACTTATTTCATTTATACCCTGTATAGTACGTTAGTCCGCCTCTTCATTAAAAGTACAGCTCTTACTTATTTCGTGTAAGCTAATATAGTTTTAATAATGTCTTGTCATGTATTCTAGTTGTAGGTGTTTTAGTTAAGTATATTTTTATTCTACTGTAATTATTTCTGCATAAATTTTTAAACGCTACAAAAGACTGCTTTGTATATTTAGTACATTATTTTGCTACAATTCTCGTAATGATTATAATGAAAAAATTGTTACAATTTCATGGAAAAATTCACATTACATTCATTTAGTTTTGAACCAGTGAGTTCATAATGAATATAAAATGGGCTGTCAGATAAAACAAACTCATAAAGACAGACAATGCTCATCTTAGGATTAACATAATTCTCTTGGTTAAGTACAGTTAGCATTCACTCATCATAATTTAAGGAGTTAAATTAAAAACAGTGTAAGGATAATTACAACGAATTCTCTTCAACTTCAACGACAACAATTACATCTGGGACAAAATGTAAGCGCACGACACGACTTACATTAACAGAACAATTTAATTCCTGGCTCCAAACGAACCTAATTACACCAAAACAATCTCATTTAAATACGCAATTAAAGCAGGGACAAAAGACGTGCTCGGGGTAATTAAAATCATATCAGAATTAATTGAAATTCTAGGAAGCTATGCACAGCGATTCACTTGTCTTCCCAACCAGAACAAGAGACAAACTAAACTAAGTAGAAAAGTATATTTTGTCACCGGACAACTAGATCACAAACACAGATTATTTCTTTAAATATCCATAAAGCACATTTACGTTTCCTAAAGGTGCATACACAAATGAAAATTAGGTTTATGGTTTTTGTTTAGGCTTAAGTAAGTCATTCATAAATGTAAGTTTAAATTACCTGAAAATTAGTTTCGATATGTACAAAAATGTGTGTAAACGCTTCAAAAACAAGATTAAAATATCGGTAGAGCAGTACTCAACAAGACCTGTGTGCCGTGAAACTGTCATTCGCCTGGTATTGGGCCCTATTCTGTAACTCTGTGGTTAATTTTTAACCACTGGTTAAAAGTTTTATCCCATAGTTATTGATTTGACAACTAAAAATTCCTCTTTTGTTTATATGTCAACATACTTGATTGGTTAAAAAAATTAACCAGTGGTTAAATATTAACCACTCAGATATAGAATAGGCCCCATTATTGGTTAAATTTCAGCAATTAAGTTATGACAATCTCCATGTTCTTTTCGCATTTGTTTAAAAAGTCGAATCCACCAAGTGAATACTAAATAAAGATGGGTATATCATTTCAGACTCGTTCTCATTGGTGAAGTTTATGACGTCAAACTGAATCATAAACCTAAAGTTTAGACCTTGCAATGTTTAGCTTTATGATTTGGATTTAGAGACCCTAAATACAGAAGTGTGAATAGAGTCATTACATAATATGCGGCCAAAGTCTTTAAATCTAAAGTATAAACCATAAATCTAAATCTAATTTTCATTTGTGAATGCACCTTAACAAAAAAAAATTAAATCCAATAAAGGTATTTGTCTGCATATACACGAACGATTTAACAAGTTGACACACATTTATCTCTCTCATATTTGCTTGTCTTTCAAAAATTCTTATTGTCTCACTGACAATGACACTGTGCCAGTATCTTATTTTTGGCATATTTGGTTCCACATTTGCTAATAAACACATCTAGTTTTGTTGATTAATATAAAATTATACATGAGTGCAGAATTCATTGCGATTTTGTCCACTATTTACAAATTTACAGATGTGAACAGAATCGGCCCATTAATTTCTTTATAATTTTTGACTCTATATACGTTTAATATTAAGTAGAAAATGTAGTGAAATCGTATAGGCAATAAAGTATTCATTAATATTTATAACAGTAAATGTGAAAAAATTATATTTATCATAGTTTTTTCAAGAAAAACTGTTAAAATCTTTAATTGAGGGTACTTCCAGTTGACCAATTGTAACCAAAATCTAATCAGCTCTTCATATGGATGTAACGAAGAAGAATACGAAAGAATTATAATTTTTGAAATTGTACTATTAGAGTTATCGCAGACGAAATTTTTGTTACACACACACATACACACGCACATACAGACGTCATCGTACAAATAGTAAAATAGTAATCTAGGGATCCTAAAACGTGCATAATGATTAATAACTCATCATCGCAATTTTTGACCAAAGACAATACCTTCCTTACCTAAAGGTGGTAAAAATAAACTATATATTAGATGTGTTAAAAATTTTAATATCTGGTTCCAATTTTTATGAATTCTATCATGTGAATGTCAAAAAGGATTAATCATTTTTTTCAGTTGCAAATATAACTATACTCTTTCGAAATTCCTTCTTTTTCTTTATTTATGAAAGTGTAGCAAACATCAATCATTTCCACAAATTACCATTTCAATTACACCTCCCGCAAACAATAAATATTAAAATCCCAAAGTGAAAGATAGTGTGGTCCGGGTCCGTGCACCATTATTCAAACGTTAGGCACTTGTTCTCAAATTTCAAACAAAACCATCTCGGGTTGAAACAATTACAGCACGTTCGGTAGCGATTCGACGTTCATCTGTCTCCCGCTGAGCAAGTGCGGTATATAGATAAAGCTTCATTAAAATATAAATTGATCGAAGTGGGCTGATACTGATGAACATAGATATCTAGGTAGCCGTGAAATTGATCAGAACAAATCAGAACAGAAGATGCGGACAAATGAAGAAGAACGCTTTGTTTTGAAGTTTTAGAAAAGTATTCAAAAAGAATAAGCTTTTATTAAAAAAAAAAACAAATGGCGGAAGTCATGGTTACGTGATTGTCATACGAGATTCATATGGCATTTGTTTTTTCAAAATTTAGACGTAAAATGTAAGGAAAATGTTTTACAACTTTAAAAAACTTTTCAAAAGAAGTTATAAAAGCTTCTATTGAAGCTAAAATGTCAAACAATGCAATTTTTCACCGAGTATACAGGTATTTCAGTGACTACAATATTTTTGATGATTCATCTGGCAGCCCAACTGGCAGTTGCAAGCGCCATTTTACTTACTATCTGCAGAGATAGCAAGAATTAGCTGTAAAATTGAAAAGTTCTATTAGGTTTAAATTTTTTTGTTACTTCACTATTAAGTATGCTTTGTATCCGTTTATAATTTGTTTTTAAGTAACTATGTAAAGCATTTCCTAACAAAATTTTAGGAAAAACAATGAAATTGCAAAAAACATGTCACGAAATATTAATTTAAAAATTGTTACATGTACAAAGTTACTTATTATTACAAATAATTGTAACATGCACTAAAAACATTGAACAAAACAAAATTTAAAACATTTTGACAATTTTGCAATTGTTTTATCGATGAAAAAGTGATGAAACTAAAAAACAGAATTTAGTGTTCCACTAAATTGTGCCAATTTTTCGATTCGACATTTTTCGTTAAAACTAACAGAAGTTAACGGACTGTTTACCCATAGATAAAAAATCTGATGTTGACACCACACGACTTCCTTGTACGCAAGACTAATATGAAGTATAGACTCAATTATAAAATTGCACGTATTTGATATTAACATCTATTTTTTTTTGTCCTAATCCATAGCAAGCTTCATTACAGAAACCAAAAAGTATATAAATTTTAAATTTACATATCTCGCTTATACAAAGGGCTAATTTAATAATACTTGATGTGCTAGACGCAGAATTTAATTCTCTAAAACTCTTATTGAAGCATTTATTTCTAAAATCAAATTGAAACCATTTTATTCAAGAAAAACTGTTAACAATTTCAGGTAATATATCACTTCCGGTTAGCCTAACCAAAATCTGCTATGTTATTCCAGTTGATATAAAAGTCTTATATACCAAATTTTAAAAGTTTTGGATTATATTTTAATATAGTTTTTCATTAAAATCTATTATAGGCTTCAAATAAAGTACCATTTCTGGAAATTATATAATGACCAAAAAGGTAGGTGCACAACTAGATGTTATAGAAGTCCTAAATACAAAATTTCAACTTTCTACGGCTTACCGTTTTTGAGTTATGCGAGATACGTACTTACGTACGTACAGACGTCACGACGAAATTAGTCAGAATGGGTTCAGGAATGGTCAAAATGGATATTTCCGTTGAAATCTGAAAACCGAAATTTTTCGCGAATACAATACTTCCTTTACTTTGTACAAGTAATAAAATATTGATCCTAAGACACAAAAATGATGAAACAAAATACCAAAATTGTTTCTTCCACTAAATTGTATCTTCTCAATTAAATTATGGTTCCTATGGTAAAAAACAAGCACAACCAAAAACAGTTTAATAAAAAATATCGGGAGAGCATATCCAATCCAAATTCATCCATCACCTGATATCCGAATGGACTTTTCACGGACTTTTGTGCTATTCTTTCGGGAGCACAAAAAGCAGCAGTCATGCTAATACCATTAGCCTGTTATAATGCCTTCAATATGTGAGCTTTTGTCGAAAATGGCCCATCGTAATAGGCCATGGAATGAGATAGTTGATAGTGCTGTTTAATCCAAGGATGCTTTGATTTGATGGAATACATTTAGGAATTTGTTTATTTTGAAAATGTTAACAATAGAAAATGCAAACAGTATTAATGTTAAACATTGTCAAACGCATGATATAATATTAGTAAATTCAAACTAGAATTAAATACAAATGGAATATAATGGTTTTTTATTTTCTATATCCGGATTTTAAAATTGGATAAAATCAAACGAATTAAAATTCCAAATTTTATTATAGCAGTAACAGTTTGGTCTGGCCGCCGAAATGGACGTCTACACGCCGTCTTTAATTGTTTACGTCTTCGTATCGACATTGCGTAGACAATAAATTTATACGTAAACAATGTAATAAAAGATGACTGGACATGGACTGTGACGTATCCAGTGTTGGCAAATTAAAGACTAAACCCAAAAACCCAATATTTGCACCATTTTAGAGATTTGAGGATTTTATTTTTATTTTACGGAAATTGGTTATGTTTTTAAGTTTCATTTCACGAAAAATGAACCTCCTCACTGAAAATGTTTTTTGGGCGACATAACAAATTACAGAAAGCGAATTTTTATAAAATTTAACCAATCAGAATGTCTCATTTTCCATTGTTGTACATTTTAAATAAGTGATTAAATAGCACCTAGTGATATTTATCTGTCAGTTACATACATTTGATATGAATAACTGCGAAGGAGTTTTGTTTGTTTAAAGTAGGTTTCGGGATTTAAATTATAGATAATTTTATAAATTTATAGAAAAGGTATTAACGCAAATCTGTAGAAAATGTAATAATTTTTTTTAATAGCAATAATCTTGAAAATATAACATTTAAAGGTATTTTGAGCTACAAGTAAAATGCCATTTCCTTTCATCCGATTTACACCAAAATCTAATAGGCTCTTTCCATAATAGGAAAAGGTCGAAATACCAGGTTTCAAAATTTTCTGAATGATAGTATTTGAGTTAGAGTGGAGGATCCATACATACACACACACACACACACACACACACACACACACACACACACACACACACGCACACAGACACATATATATATATATATATATATATATATATATATATATATATATATATATATACACACAGGCATGATCGTGAAAATGTTAAAATTGGATTCTAGGGACCTTGAAACGTGCTCATTTACCAAAATCTCGATATGCGATTTTAGCACGATTCCTATACCGCCCTTACCAAGGATAGCGGAAGGAAAAAAAAATATCGTACATAATAATTTATGATAAAATCCCTCGAATTGTGGTCTCGGGTTTTTTCATATGTCAAATTTAATCGATTGAATTCTTAGCCTTAGCACTCGGAATATAACTATTGAATAATTTTTATGGATTGTTGGACTGTGACCTTTTCCGTGATTAGTTCTAAAACATTACTTCTTGCTTCTGCCAATTCAGATGTTTAAAAATTCCTAGAGTTTCTGAATGAGAGCAATTTGAAATCAGGACATACAATTTAAAAAACTCTGTATAAAATATTTATTTTAATTACAGTCGGTGTGGCCGTAATCTTATCTGTAAACTATCTATAAATTATCCCTCATTAGTATTGTGTTCTCTATAAATCATTATTTATATGAAGTCAATTATAATCAAGAGTCTGGTATCCATTCGATGAATAACGAAACGAAAGGGACGTCTGGTCTAAAGGCAAATTAAGTAACATTAGTAAGACTTTATTTATGGTCGAATAATGTATTGTATTAGTGAATTCATTCTACTCGTACTATCGATATCTCAGATGGTTATCTACTATAATCTAATTTTCCGGGAAATATTAGTTTTTGATTTTGTATTGTCGTAGACTCCATAATGTTGTCTGAAGGTTGATAATACTTCTCAAATAAAGGTAATTGAGTTGAAATATTTTTATATGATTTGTATAAAATAACAGTTTGACATCTAAAATCAAAAAATTGCCATATTAAAAGGTTTTTGTTTTTCCAGAAAATTGCATACCTAGATTACTAGATAGATATTGACTACGTTTATCTCGACGTTTGAAGCCGCTGAATTTAGTAAATCCAATTTCAATCTTCGAAATAAATGATCGAGATTAATATTACAAACGGCTTGAAAATGTCAAGTCAAGCATGTAAAATATCAGGCTTGGACTTATGAAGCGGCTTGACTTCTGTCGAAATATACAGTGAAGCATCAAATATCTTTTATTAGTTGTTTGCATTTTCCTTCATTTTATAAAAGTCGCGACATAAAACTTGGTCCAATTGTTGAAAAGCGAAATATTTGGAGTGATGAAGAAACAAATATTTTTTAATGTTTTAGAAAGAGAAGACGAATAACAACATGACAATTTTTAGATTTTGGGGTTATATATCCAACCTGAAATTAGTTCATATGCTTCTCCCTGTCTGTCTGCATAAGTATTTAACTATCTTTTTTTTAGTCGATACGAATTTAAAGAAGATTGAAAATAACTCAATCCTATTTTCGATCCGCTGAGATAAACCAGTAGAATTTTTCAAGTCATAATATACTTGGAGCCCTTTGAATTATCGAGATAAACGTAGTCATTGACGATATACCAATTTTTATCTACTTCCAAATAATTGTTAAACTATCAGTTTTGCATAAAAATGATATAATATTATATTGTCTATTAAGTGGCGTACGAAAATATTTTTACGATAAATATTTCAAATAAATTTTAGGGAGCAAATATACCTCACCGCAGAATTGACCATATTTTGTGATTAAGGGTGTTACAGAAAAATATTTGAAATAAAAGATTAATTAATTAATTTTGAAGTATTTTCTCTAAAATCATCCGTAAACGATTGACAGAAAAAACACTACTAATCAATTACTCGCTAATCAGACATACAGACTAGCGCTCAATATTATTTAAATTATTATTTTTACTAATAATAAAGAATAGTAGTAATTAATATTTAAAACAATACATTATTAAAGAATGTATATATATATACATATAGACTACGTTTATCTAGACGTTCGAAGCCGCTTGAGTTTAGTAACTCCCTTTTCAATCTTCGAAATAAATGATCGAGATTAATATTTCGAGCCGTTTTAAAATGTCAAGCCTATAAAATAACAGGCTTGGACTTAAGAAGCGGCTTCACTTCTGTCGAAATAAACACTGAAAGTTCAAATAATAGAACTACGCATGCGCACATCCGCAATATGTTGGAGTGTTAATAAATTCATATAATTTGGTTATTTGTATTTTACCTTATTTTATAGAAGTCGCGACATAAAACTTAGTAAAACCGTCCAAAAGCGAAATATTTGGAGTGATGAAGAAACAAATATTTTTATATGTTTTTGAAAGAAAAATTAAATAACAATATAACAATTTTTAGATTTTGAGGTTGTTACATATTCAGCATGAAATTAGATCATATACCCCTCTCCGTCTGTCTGCATAATCTACTATTTAACTATCATTTTTAGTCGATACAAATTTAAAGAAGATTGAAAATAAGTCAATCCTAATTTCAATCCGCTGAGATAAAGTAATAGGATTTTTCAAGTCATAATATACTTAAAGCCGCTTGTCGAAATAAACCGTAGTCATATATATATATATTAAAATACTAATCACATACAATTTGTAGTAATTTGAAAAAACTTTAAGTACACTTATTACAACTTAATATCTCTTCTAAAATGGTTTCTATTGATAAACCACATAACTCCCATTCCTTTTATGCATAACCACCTCAAACCAATTAGAAAATCCTACAAACAATTAGCTACCATAATCCGAACCATAATCCGAGTTTCCATTATTACTAACACCGCCATATGCTCCTCCCCTTTGCTCTCATTGGTTGGAAAGTTTTAGCCATTCCTTTCCATTGGCTGATCATACGTATGAGTCTAACTTCAGGGTCCCCTGAAGTTCGACCAGGTTGTGAAGTTAGTTGATCGTAGGCCGTACCTGGTTACACACAGTGCTTTGTTAGTTTGTTTAAAGCAGCATCGAAACGGAGTTAGGTAGGTGGATGTTTTTTTTTCTTGTGAGGGGGTGATGGGCAAGTGTTTTTGTGAGTGATTAATGCGAGTGATTAAAAAAAATGATGAGCAAGTGGCATCCATCATTTGATTCGTTTTGTGAATAATTGATTTGTTTTAAGATTTTTCATAAATCCTAATACTAAAAGGGTAGATTCACTCTCTATAGTTATATATATTTGAATTCATCACGACGATCGCCATCCTTTGAACACCTCTACAGCCTAAATGGTGTAAGCGATTTTCGTGAAATTTGTACCAAGTTATAGGAAATGATTGTCTCGAGTGCTCTTGTAATAACTCAAAATTCTGTAGGATGCATAGTTTTTCAGTAAAAAATTATTAAATGTTGAAAATTGGGCCAAAAACAATAAAAGTCAAAGTAACGATCACAGTTTTCCTTGAAAATTTAAGACGATAAACGCTGTTATGTCATTTACCATGTCAATGTCAATTATGACAAATTATCAGTTTTCTTCCTTTTAAATGCAAAAAAATGTTTTAATAATATGTAATATTAAAGAAAAGATGACGAATTTAGCGAGGTAGGTATACGTAATGATTTTAAGCCATGTTTATTATTATGTTATATATTTTATTTTGTAAATAGAATATTGGAAAATGCATAAAGATACACGTCGAAGAGGTTCAGAAAGGCAGAAATAATATCACAATCGATCGAAGAGTTCATGTATAAAATTAAAAAGATAAACATTGTCATCCGTCATATTGGATGTACGTATAGTCTATCATAAAACACTATCGGCGGAGCCCTAGGCTAGTACTAATACTAAATACCATAATTGGACAAAGCTTAAGTATCTTAAAGGTGCGGTTTAAGAAACATAATTTTCAGAAAGGCAGAAATAATAATATCACAATCGATCGAAGGATACATGTATAAAATTAAAAAGATAAACATTGTCATCTGTCATATTTGATATGTTAATGACAAATTATGCATGTCGTATGGATGTCCTTTTCAATACTAAAAACATTTAAATAACATGGAAAATTGAAGAAAAGAACGTAAGATTTAAACGAAGTATTGTGCGTAGACAGATTGGATGTACGTATAGTCTATCATAAAACACTATCGGCGGAGCCCTAGGCTAAACTCGGCGAAGCCGAGGTTAGGCTAGTTTGTAATACTGAAATGAAATACTTGATTTAATAAATACTTTTTAACATAATAAACATTTTACATCCTATTTCAAACCCTTTTTTATAAAGCGCTTTTGTTAAAAAAAGCGGCATTCACCATTATAAGAATATACTTACCTATTATTATTATTATTATTATTATTATTATTATTATTATTATTATTATTATTATAATTATTATAAAAATGCTTTGGTAATATGGGTATTTATATTTCATTACTTTACAAATATATATTATGGTAAGCA
This sequence comes from Harpalus rubripes, assembly GCA_963082715.1. Lineage (NCBI taxonomy): Eukaryota > Metazoa > Arthropoda > Insecta > Coleoptera > Carabidae > Harpalus > Harpalus rubripes. The sequence goes on from OY720460.1 coordinate 16,942,755, forward strand.
TGCTTTAATGGAGGAACCCCATACATAGGCTAATATAGTATGCCTAGCGAATGAAAAATGACGTTTAGATTATTTAATAGATGTGGTTTCTTTTGAAAACATTTCCCTATATTTTATTTGAAAGGAAACTGACCCTTATGTTGTAACGCAACATATATATATATATATATATATATATATATATATATATATATATATATATATATATATATATATATATATATAAATATATTTTAAACGTACCCCTGTTTTGATATTCAGTTACCCTAGTCGGCCATTTATGTTCAGCCAGACATAGTAATATATTTCTGTACTTTCCTAGTCCAGTATTTCATTTAAGAGTGATGTGGACCTTTAAGAAGTGAAACAACTTTGAACATATTAAAAATAAAATCGCAAAATATATTAACCGTAAAATACACGGAGTAATTTTATTAGTTGTAATTCTAAATATAAATTTTACAATTATCCATTCGATTCGCATTTTTTTGTGCATGGTATCTTTGATCACAAGTATTTTATAAATCCCCCTCCCATATTATTTTTGCTTGTTCGTTTTTATTTATTACACCCAACTGCTTTTTTTCTTTTTCTTGCCAAAATTTAAAAATAATCCTTCACCAGTTGACGGCGGTAAATAATTCGACTGTTTATTGTTTCTTAACAGCTGAACATCGAAACACACTTAAAAATGTCAAGTGTAATTTTAGTTCAGTGTTTAGTGACACGTCGGGCACAAGGCACAAGCCAGATTTAATTTTATTTCTTAGGAATATAGTAAGAATAGTTAGAATTATTCGCTGGGGAATGAAGATATTCGTTAGAAGTTAGAGAAAAATAGTTTTCTTTAAATATTTTTTATGGACTATAAAAACTGAAATAGGGAAGATAAATTATAAACTAAGATGAAATATTTACAAGTCGTACTATAATTTAAAACAGTTTATTACTTATGATTTTGCGCTCAACCAAGAAAAAAAATATGAAAGCATCTGACTACGCCATATACCCAGTCGTTTAATGCAGGAAAATAGTTTTTCCTTGCGCATTGCTTTCCAAATCATTTTAATAATTTATATACGGTATGGAATTAAAGTATGGAATATTAAAAAAAATAAGTGACCAGCACATTACCTTCCGTCCATTTGTCAAGTTCTACATATTATATACAAGTTCCATACAGAAATTTTCTTGCATAAGATTACATATATATCAAGCACAATGTTATATTTATTCGTTTGGTTATTTTAAACGTAAGAATAAATTATGTAACTTGGTCAAAAAGGTCATAGAGGTATATCCACTATATCCATTTGTTACCTTCCGTCACTTTTAGGTAAGGAAGGTATTGTCTTTGGTCAAAACATTCGATGATGAGTTTTTGAAGTATAAACACGTTTTAGGGTCCCTAGAATACGATATATATATATATATATATATATATATATATATATATATATATATATATATATATATATATATACAGTGAATTTATTTTAACGTGCAACATATTGCTAAATCACTTCCATGGTTACATACTACTGTCAAAAAATGACAGCAATGTAATATTTGTCCATTTTAAAATGAAACATACGAAAATTTGTAATTATGTATTATCAACACTAATTTCCAATAAATTAGCCTACATACTATAAACAAAAAATCAAAACTTTAATGTAGCACATCTTAACAAACTTTTTCTTACAAAATTCATAATTTTAATGTAATAAATGTTCAAAAATACCTCTATTCACACTGAGGCAATGTCCTAGTCGCTAGTAGAAACAATTGACACCATTTGTGATGTGTTTATGTTGCATTTTAAAATAAATTCTCTGTATGTATGTTTGTATATATATATATATATATATATATATATATATATATATATATATATATATATATATATATATATATATATGTGTGTGTGTGTGTGTGTGTGTGTGTGTGTGTGTGTGTAACAAAAATTTCGTCTGCGATAATTCCCATACTACAATTTCAAAAATTATAATTCTTTCGTATTCTTCTTCGTTACATCCATATGAAGAGCTGATTATATTTTAGTTACAATTGGTCAATCGGAAGTACTCTCATTTAAAGATTTTTACAGTTTTTCTTGAAAAAACTATATTAAATATCATTTTTTTACATCTAATGTTATTATAAATATTAAAGAATATTTTATTTTCTATACGATTTGACTGCATTTTATTCTTAATATTAAATGGCTATAAAGTTAAGAATTTAAATTTCATAAAGTAGCCAGCTATGGAAACAGCTATATTAAGAAAATTCTGATTGAAAGATGTCAGTGTCAAATGTAATTGACATAGTGTGTTTGCCTTATAATTTTATTGGAAACATAGAATCTTTTGCTATAAATTTTTTGTATGGAATTTGTATAAAATATATGCAACTGCCGGAAGGTAATATACAAAAAATAGAAAATTGTTTTTGCAAGGAACTTTCTGTATGAAATTTATACAAAATATATAGAACTGACGGAAGGTAATGTGCTGGCCACATCAGATTTTTTTTATAACTCTGCACATTTGCCGTAAATGACTTAGTAAATATAAAGTAATAAACTTATATTTTTCAGTCTTTTCAAAAGCAATTACATAGCAAAAACTGGTCTACGTTAGATATATGTCGTTTTGAAATATGAATTAAATTTACTATATTCTCTATTAAGATATACACATATATCTAGTTTATCTGGTAAAAAGATCTTGGCAATTACATTATTTCTATATATATACGCCTTGGAATGAATAAGATCAATAAATGATTAGAGTAATAAATGACTCTAATTATTCCAATTGAACTGTTACTAATTAGAAATTAGATCGAATTCTTCTAAGATATTAATTTTTTCTTGCATTCTTCGAAGTAATTATAATTAGAAAAATAATTTGATGGATGGAAAATGTATAATTTTATGAATAATTATGTTATTATTTCACAATTGTAATTGTGTATCAATCATATTAAAAAAGTGCAGACCAATTATGAGTAATTTAATTAAAAGTCATTATAATAACAATTAAAACATGTGGATTTAATTATTAAGTATTTTTCCATATGAATCATATCTATTAGTAATAACACAAAAATATTTGTATTTTTTTAGCAAATGCTCGGCTAGGGTCCCGCCTAATTCAATGAAGTTTTCATTAGGGTTCTGCTGAATGAAAGTATATACGAAATCATCTACCTAAAAATCTAATGTGGCCAGCACATAACCTCTCGCCAGATATTTTACCTGGTTGTACGCATAAAACGAAAAATATTTTTAAGTACAAATACATATATTCATGTCTAACTACAAAATAATTATTTTAATATAAATTATATACAATACATACATTTTCTTTATATTCAATACTACTTTCCTTTTCTTTTTCTTTTATTCGTCATTTTTTCGCAAATTCCTTTTATATTCTTTTTTAGGTATATTCTTTTGCGTTGTTGACTTTTTATTTATTTTCATAATCTTCATAATGATGTACAAATTTTTTTGACAGTGGCATACAAATATTTTTGACAGTGACATTTATGTGTGAATTACAAACATTTGAATTTCTTTGCCTTGAAGTAGTTTGATCTAAGAATTTTTACATCAAATTATTTTATATGCATTTCTTTATATCTAAATCTATAGAAGATATAATAATGAATTTATATTTATCGAATAAAGAATTTAACGTTCTTTAAAATAAGTATTTACATAAATTTTCGATAAATAATATTTAGATGATTTTTTTCTTGTAACTACTACTTTCGGTTGTCCAATTGTTACCAAAACTGACTCGACTCTTCCCATAATTGTTAGATTGAGGAATCCGTAGTTAAAAATGTCTTAAGTCTTATAGTATTTGAGAAATCGTGGATCCAACATACACACACACATCCACACACACACACACACACACACACACACACACACACACACACACACACACACACACACGCACACACACATACATCCACACACTCACACATACACACACATACAGACACACATACACACACACACATACACACACACATACGGACATCATCGTGAAAATGTTATAATCGGATTCTAAGGACCTTAAAACATGCTTATTCACTAAAATCTGGATACGCGTTTTTTAGCATGAATCCAATACCTCTCTTAGCAAAAGGTAAAAAGCATAACAATACACACACACCTTTGTAGAAGTAAACCTAATAACCCTAAGTAACAAAAGTTTTGAGTGTAAATCTAATAAATTTCCTATCCCCTAAAGTGTTTCTCTCAAAATTCCATGCAAATTCTTCAATTAACTTCTTCAAATCAAATTGAAAACCATCAAAATGTATCCCGCCTGAGGCTAAACGTCAGACCTCCAGTGTAAGAGTATTCTATCCCTTGTTCTTGGTCAGATAAAAGCCCGGCATTCGTCGGATTATATGTCGGAGAGTGACGGCTCGCTCGCGGGCATTTCTTCAAGTTGACGCGCGGACTCAGCAATGGACCTAAACACGTAATTCATTAAGAAAATGACACATTAATTAAATATACATACCCGTCAATCAACGGGAGATGGTTTTTCAGTACCCGCATATATTGTTTTTTTATTTACCGTTGGGAGATAGGAATCAACTAACTGTAACTGTTTATGTATAATATGTATGTACCTACCTATAGAAAAGTTTATTGTTACAGTAATACAATACAATAATGTCAATCATTATATTATTATACATACATTTAAAAAAATCTGATGTGGCCAGCACATTACCTTCCGTCAGATCCACGGGTCAGATCTATGTATTTTGTACAAATTTCATACGGAAAGTTCCTTGCTAAATTAAATATTCTATTTCTTGTACATTACCTTCCCGCAGTTGCATGTATTTTATGCAAATTTCATACAGAAAATTATTATTTTGTGACGTTTTCTATATACAGTGTAATGTATCTGCAGAAATAAAAGATTTATTATTATTATTATTTCTTGTACATTACCTTAAAGCAGGTGTATGTATTTTATACAAATTCCATACACAAAGCAAAAGATCCTATATTTCCAGTAAAAATTATAAGACAAACACACTATGTCAATTTCACTTGACACTGACATCTTTCAATCAGAATTTTCTTAATATAGTAGCTGTTTCCACAGCTATGGCTACTTTATGAAATTTAATTTCTTTATAATTTTTTAACTCTATATCCATTTAATATTAAGTATAAAATGCAGTCAAATCATATAGAGATTAAAATATTCTTTAATATTTATAATAACATCAAATGTGAAAAAATTATATTTAACATAGTTTTTTCAAGAAAAACTGTTAAAATCTTAAAATGATGGTACTTCCGGTTCACCAATTGTAACCAAAATCTAATCAGCTCTTCATATGGATGTAACGAAGAAGTACACGAAAAAATTATAATTTTTGTAACTGTAGTATTAGAGTTATCGCAGACGAAAATTTTGTTACACACACACACACATCCACACACACACACATCCACACACACACACACATCCACACATCCACACACACACACACATCCACACACACACACACACATCCACACACACACACACACACACACACACACACACACACACACACACACACACACACACACACACACACACACACACACACACACACACACACACACACACACACACACACACACACACACACACACACACATACAGACATCATCGTAAAAATAGTAAATTCGTATTCTAGGGACCCTAAAACGTGCTTATTGATTAAAAACTCATCATCGAATTTTTTGACCAAAGACAATACCTTCCTTACCTAAAGGTGACGGAAGGTAAAAAGAATAGAGCATACCTAAATTCCTGTTGGTTAATTAATTTAAACTTTAAACCACACCATTCACAAAATTATATCAATAATTAAAATATAAAAAATTTGGTGTGGCCAACACAATACCTCCCGCCATTTAAAGCCCAAGTCATAAAAAATATTAAGTTAATCCTTATTTTTGGATTAACGAATTTTACTCTAATTTGACAGTTTATTTCTTAAAATATAGTCTAATCTAATCCAAGTAACTATCTTTTTTTAAACCCCTCAACGGGATTAAATCCCAGTTACAGAGTGGGTTCACATTCACACACATCCATGCCTTAGTGGGATTCGAACCCAGAGCCCCGAGGTCACTCATGGCATGAGGCGTTGCTTTAACCATTGAGTCACCGGAGCTATAATAAAATGAAAATAAAATTTTAAATACCGGGATAGAATAGAATTCACTACTCCAAAAATGAGGTTTAGCTTAAACATTTTTGTGAATCTAAATACATACCTACATATTTACTTATGCTGGAAACTGTATTGAATTTTTTTTCTATTGTTCTATTTACTTTTTTTTCTTTTAAAACATTCCTAATATTATTTTGAAATGATTAGTTCTTTGATAGTGACGTTTATCTGTCAGTTACATACATTTGAATAACTGTGTTTTGTTTATTTAAAGCGAAGGTTCTGGGATTTAAATTATAGATAATTTTATAAATTTATCCATAAAATATATAGAAAAAGTATTAATGCAAATCTATAGAAAATTTAATAATCTTTAATTTTTATAATAACATTAATTTCGAAAAATAACATTTAAGTAAAAATTCTAGTAAAGTGTCATTTCCGGTTATTCGATTTTTACCAAAATCTAATGGGCTCTTTCCATCGCAGAAAAAGTTCGAAATACAAGGGAGTTAGAGTGGAGGATCCACACACACATACATACATACACACAGACATCATCGTGAAAATGTTAAAATTGGATTCTAGGGACCTTAAAACGTGATCATTTATCAAAATCTCGATGTGCGATTTTTAGCACGATCCCTATACCTCCCTTACAAAGGGTAGCGGGATGTAAAAATACACTAATATGTAGTTTTCCTAGGGGGAGTGGGGTCTATACCTATGCTGATATTGAAAATCGTTTTAAAAAAGTCAAATACAAAGTATATATTTTAAATTATCGCATCACATAAATACATATCGAATGATTATTCTAAATTAACTGTTTGTAGGAATATTTTGCGTTTATTATTAAGTTCATTAATTATACAATATAGCTTCGATAAATATGCACCAATTTATGCGAAAAAAATTGTTGCTATTGTTTAAAATACCAAAAATATCAGTTAATAAATTTACTTTATGTAGGAACATATATTATAATCATTATTATGTTTCGTGACAATTTGTTTCAATATCTACATAAATATTGTAGATACAAAAGTTACTTTTAAAAATATTTTCTTCAAGCGATAGCATAAACTGTTCAGTGACAGTTTGTATGAGTGTAAAAAAGCGACCAGTTACCAACTACTTTTATATTTAATTCTCTTCGAAAGACGGTAAATATGTGATATTCGATGAAAATGAAGAGCAATTCAGAAGAATGATAGCGAGAATAGATGTAGTTGGAAGTAGTGATGTACCACTAAAAAATTCCCACTAGGAATTCCCGGAAATTTAATTTAGATAATATTATACCTTGGTGCCTATTATTTTGCTTTACATGTTTGTGACTTATGCCTTCCTGTTACCTACTCTTATTGGTGGTGCTACGAAATATTTGAAATTACTTGGGAAATTTTGAAAAAAAAGTTCTAGGGAATTTTTCCTCATCATTCAATTTCGGGAACTGACCCATCACTAGTTGGAAGAAGTATGAATCTGGAGTTGAATTTTGATAAATCCAAGGTGTTAGTATTTGAAAGGAGTAAATTGGTGACTGTATGCAAAGTGTTAAATTGAAAAGAGAGTGAGTGCGGAGTGTAAGGTAATGGGTGCTCTTGGTACGTTTGCTCGAAACGTAAACGTATCTAGAAAAGCTAGGTTAAGTGTGTGTAATGGAGTGCTAGTGCTTGCTTTGATGTATGGAAGCGAATGTTGGGCATGGACGGGAAAGCATAAAAAGAGAGTGACTGCCGTGCAAATGAGGTATTTACGTGATGTATGTGGATATGTAAGACGGGATCGCGTGAGGAATAATTTGTTGTATGAAGAATGTATATGGTTAGGAAGAATGTTGTTAAGAGAGTTGGAATGAGTCAGTTGAGATGGTTTGGTCATGTGGAGAGAATGAAGAGTGAACGGTTTGTAAAGCGTATATATATTGGTAAAGTTGAAGGTGTTCAATTGCAGGCCGTCCATTGTGTAAGTGGATGGATGTGATTGACAAGAAAAGAGAGAAAGTTTCCGAGTGGGAAGAGAAGAAGAGAGTGTATGAATGGGATTATGAATGTGGCCGAGGCGAAAGAAGTGTGCTTAGACAGGAATGTGTGGCGAAGGATCATTGTTTCGTAATTATTATTGTGGTCCGGATGCGGTATTTCGATACCGAAAATCGGTCACTTTAATATGTTAAGAGTGAGGAATATTTGTTGTATGATGTCAGGTTAGTAAGAATGTTGTTGAAGAGAGCGTGATTATTTTTGTGGTTGATATTATTATTAACAAAACAATAAATAAAATATGTTTGTGTTATTTGTAGAGATACGAACTCAGTTACTCGATATAACTTTAACTGTCTGGTACTCTTTATCTTTTTCTTGCTAATGGAAGCTTTATCTTTCTTCTCTTGGACACAACAGTATCGTTGTGTTTTCAACTTCGAAACATAGACTTAGCAAATTCCCAACAACCCGAACTTAATATATGGGTCATAAATTCATTTTCGTGTTAATACAGAACAAAAAAAATATGTAAACCAACAGGAAGTGCCTGTTGGAAGACAGTTAATTTCCTGTTGAGTAATTACAGCATTCTGCTGCACCCTTTTGTTCAACAAGATACCAACTTTGCCAAAATACTTTCCCTATGTGTAATATCTATCATTAGGGATACTCAGTCTTGTTAATTTACACATGTTATTAACGCCAGGATTGGCAAATTTTAGGTTATGTTAACGACATAATTACAACGAACTTCATATGAAGAGAAAAATAATAATATGTCATCACGCCTTGTGTATACATATTCTAAGTGGTAACAGTTCTGCTAAGTTTTTTTTTTTTTTGTAGTCTTCATATATATGTGTAAAATCAATTATTTTTTGGCCTCCTAAAGTGTAAACATAACAATCACACATCGTTGGCGTCCATGGTAGTTGCGATTTTACACATGCCATGACTTTACCGCACCGAATAAAGTAATACACACCCATATTTTTAAGTTTTAATAGGCCACTAATAAAGAAATCTACTTTGTAATAATAAAGAGTGCCTACAAAAACGCTAGCTACCGCAATTTTCGTACAATAATAGTAAATAAATAAATAAATAAATAAAACTGAATTTCTTTTAATTTAATCCGCCAGCGCCATCTTTTGGCATAAGTCTCAGTCGGCAATGCCAATATGTCAAAATTGTCAAATGATAAAATAAGTGGAATGATTGATGAGAATTATTTATTTTATTTCAAATGTTTGAAATTAATTTTAATGAAGAATGTCGAAAAGGGTAGGTAACATTAGAATCATTCATGTAGTCTGTAGGAACTACGTATGTAGGAACTAATCTACCTAACCTTAATTTCCTTCCAGCATAGCAGCATAGACAATAGACATCCCTAATAAATAAAATAATCAAAGTGCAAATTCTTGGTCTTGTCCCAACCCAACCTCTCAATTGTTGACTTTTTTTCGTCACATCACCGTATGAAAACTTGATAATATCTCTTGTAACGGGCATTTGATTTTTCAGGGAGTAATTCCGATGAAACATTTTTTGCTTGTTCACGTAACTCTGGCGGAGTAGATATTATAGATTCGTCACTGTCTGACATTTTTCTCTTTAATAGATATGATTACAAATATAACAAGAAATACAATTTTTTGATTATTTTGACGTTTCGTTGGTTTTCAAAGCGCCTTGATGCTGAGCCTACAATAAATTGTTTTGATAGCAGCTCGCTTGATGACAACAATGGTTTAAGGTTAACAAGCAAAATTTATAGAAAATACATATTTTAGTAGATATCTCGGCCAAAAAATTTAATACATAATGTGTGCGTTAGGTATTTGTACAAATTTGTACAATTTGTAAAATAACACCTACCGCACGTATAATGTAAATAACTATTATAAAACGCCTAATTGTATTATAAAACGCGTCCAGATTGTCAAATCTACAATAACTTGCCGACATTTATCAATTTGCCGAGTCGTTTTGTCCACTCATCCTTTTCCTCGACTCAAACTCAAAGTGACATTTTGAAATTCATAAACATTTGAGGAAGCCTTTTACCTCGACTCATACTCCACTCATATTCGACTCATACTCCACTCAAAATGACAGTTTTGTGAGTGAGTGAGCAAGTGAGTGAGTGACTCAGTACTGACGTTTATTAATATCATTTATGTGTAAAGGTTTCATTCAACCTCGACTCATCCTAAGCACAGGATGAGTGGAGGAAGAGTCGAGGAAATGTCTATGAATTCCACCCTAAGTCTTTGTTGACATATAGACAAATAGGCTGGTAATATTATTACCATACCGACATATCAATAACAGTCTACAAAATGAAAATAAAATAAAATGAAAGTATAAATTAATACATGTAGATAATATTAGTGTATCGTTTTTATTTATTCTAAAATAATAAAATAATAAAGCACATAATTTGAATATATGTCATATTGACATATGTCAAAATAAATTTTCAGTTTATGCTAGAAATATGTCGTGTTTGGTATCAAATGAGAGGTCTGATTAAGAAATTTTAGACACAAGTGTGGAAATTTATGACAGGTTGATTGACTTTTGTTTTATGCATAAAGTTAATTCGTTTGATAGAAGGAGGAACTTGGGTAACTGACAAGACTGTTGGCGGTACCATTTTGGTTTTAAATTGTGCGTAGACAGATTGGATGTACGTATAGTTTATCATAAAACACTATCGGCGGAGCCCTAGGGTAAACTCGGCGGAGCCCTAGGGTAAACTCGGCGGAGCCCTAGGGTAAACTCGGCGAAGCCAAGGTTAGGCTAGTAGTATTTTAAAAGTAAAAGTAGCTTTAATGCATGTCAAAAAATAATATTTATTAATAATGTTTTAATTTTCTGTAACCGATAAACTATTGAACAAACCACGGATGTTATGAATCATAACAAGCCTTAGATGTCTTAAAATCCTCGCTCTTTGCGTCAATTATGATACTTATAACAATGCTAGGTATGTTAATAGCTATTACATATCTTTATTATTTTTTCTTTCGGTGTTCTTATGAGTCTATAAAAGCACTGTTTATCACTGAAAAAAATTATGAAACAAGAAACAATGCACTCAGATTTACTTTGTCAAAACAACACTTGCAAGCACATATGAAAATTTTACGATCCATGATTTCCAGTTCTACGTCAAGCGAACTGTCGAATATTAATTTTTTTAATATGATTTAGACATAAGTGCCATATACAAATACAACATATGTTTTGTATTGAAGAATGTAAGAACAGCTGTTTCTGTTATGTCTGGAACGAAGCAGTGGATGTGTTGACAAAATAGTGGAATGTAAAAGTGTAGATCAATAAATTGTTCATTAAAGTATTTCATTATTTAAAGAGTTTTATTTATGATAATAACCTACACGAAACAGCGATCCCGATTCGTTATTTGATAAATTTATCATTATTACAAGATATGTCAAATCAGGTGGTTCATTAATAAACCGGTGGAGTACATTGTTATATAATGCTTGATAGAATGTAAACAATTAGTCAGAATCGCACAATACACAAACTGTTAAAATGTGAAATTTCAATTGTTAGCGGGAAGCGCTGTCAACATTACTGACAAAAAACAATGTCATATGTTTGACAAGTCCTTTTTAAAAAAATCTAATTTTCGTCCTTTGCAAAACTCGCCTGTCGGCTTGTTTTTCAAACTTGGACTCTTACGTTAACAGATTGCCTTATGATACTTGTGTTTTAATGTACTATTATATTTGTTATATGGTTTCTTGCCACTAAAAGTGCCAAATTGATGCTAAATTGTTATTGTAACAGTAGTAATGACATGGTCAACTATTTTTACACAATATTCTTTTGCTACTACGTACTAGCCAAAATATTTTCTGAAACGAGTTGAATGTTTTTTTTACTCAAAGTCACTTCACATATTTCACGTAATATCGAATCTGTCTGTTTATTTTTCACACAGCCCCTTATTTGTGACACCATAAGTGTCATCATCATTTATTTTCACCGATAATAACACTTCAATGAAGATATTACAAAGTTATGAATCTATTTGTGTTCGACAGTCTACATTTTACATTATATATAATACATATGTGGGTAATTTAACCAACAGATCCAATTATATTAGAAATTAATAATTACATGTTATAATTTATATACAAAATGTAAACTGAACCGTTTAAATTAATCTTTGTCCAATGTTTGAGTAATGCATTGCATAGTGGCTTGTCCATTGTCTTGTTAGTCTTGGACAGCATATGGCTTACACACCTCGCATAAGGGTACGACATACATGTATTTCTATCCGGGTTAATTCATTACTTGTCTTTAAATTTAAATTGCTTTATATACCTTGCTGCACTTGCTTACACAAATACAGCAGAAATTCGTTTTCCGTTCGACGGAACAAAGCCTGGACTATTAATTCCACCCATAGTATCCTGAAACCGGAAACAAATTTACTGTAAATCTGTATCGTAAATTATTAATAAATTTTCAGTTTCGAATTTTGTGTTTAAAATCTAGTATCCTGGTCGTAGCCATGGCGATAACCTCTTCATTTGGAAACAATAAAACGTCGCCTGATAAACAACTGCTAGACTAATTATCTGTGCACGCTTTCAACAAAAAAGGGTTGTTTTAAAATACTGCACTAAATGCCTCTTAACCAAAGATAAGTATTCCATCAACAATCTGTCCATGCATTCCTAGAATGCTATGGATTCTTCACCATTTGTTTCCCTGGCAGAAAGCAGAAAACGGAAATTTCAATTAGGTATATTACAAGTAGCAGCTGCTCGAGGTTATGGTGATATTATAAGGGCATATTTTAAACAGAAACGAATACAAATGAGATAGAATATTTTTAGTTACTTATAATTCTAAATCATATTATTATTTTCTTAATTAGTTGAGGGCTTAAAGAGCTGGTCACTTATATTATAATATGGCCCTCTCATAGTTTTCTGGAAGCAGACTCAGTATTATCATAAAGTCAGTTATTGTTTCTTCGTCATAATTCTAAAGTCCATTATGCTGAGGGCTGATATCTCTTTGTCCTTTGTAGAAGAGGATGAAAAAAAATTTTTTTGACTGTCTTAAGGCGAAACTTACCTCTAGAATCCAATGTTTGCATATTTTAACTGTAAATAAAAGAATTAAAAAGAGGAGAGGATTTTTATCGCGCAATATCGTACAAACTTTCTTTCTACCCATTCCATTTTGATACTATGAGTATGATACATGAGATTCGAGACAATCAGGCAATACTCAAGCTTGGATCTAACTAGAGAAAAATATAAGGACTTGAGAGTTGTGATATTAGTGAATTTATAATAATGAAACCTAATGTTTTATAGGAGGTATTCACTAAATAATCATACATTCTACAGGTTTGTATTAATACATTTTCTATATATTTTAATTTATACATTTATAAAATTATGTATAATTTAAATCCTGGAGCCTGGAGCCAACTCTTCAAAAACACAACTCCTTGGTTACGCAGTTCATTTCAAGTGTATGTAACTGACAGGTAAATGTTACTGTCATAAAACTAATCATTCCAAATTATACTGTATTTCAGATAAGAATAGACTTAGAAGTATGATAGGGCTTATAATTCCAGATTCCTGATTGGGCTTAACGCAAACCAAGTTTACAGTAGCAATATGTAAGCAGGTGTATTATTTATTCCATTTTCACTTTTTAATCTATTTAATAACTTTAGTAAATGTTTACTTTTATGGGTGTAAAACAGGCTGGCTCCTCATCGCCACCAAGTCTATTCTTATCTGAAATACAATATAATAATAGCAATGTTTTAAAAAGAAAACATAGAGCCATAGTTATATGGAATGGGACAGTTTTCAGCGTAAATAAATATTTATTTATTATGAGTACTCAACAGGAACAAATGTTCCCAATTACAGAGTACTATTTAGATTACATATACAATGGTACATAAACAGTAATGAATAGAATCAAATTTTAATTAATTAACAATGATTTGTAAAATATTCCACTATCTTATATCTAAAGGTTGACATTGAATCAGAAAAAATGTCAATATGTACAGGATTATTATGATGATGTGACCGTGGAACAAAAATGTTTAGTTGAGATAAAATACTGCAATCTATTATAATGTTATTTAGCAATTTGTAAATAAACAAGAAAGATTGTGAGATACGTCTGTTTTCAAGTGAAATCATTTTAAAAGTAGATAAAGCCGAACTATAATGAAAATCAGAATAAGTAGCACTTTAAGTTTATACCAACAATATCTGGTAAATTTGCATTGTATTGCTTCAATCGGTCTAACAGAGTTTTTGTATAAAAAATTCTAGATAAGAAAGCAGTACTCTAATTTTGCTCGCACAAAGCAATTAAAAAGGGATTTAAGGGTTGCTAAATTCTGAAAATTACGAGAATTGTGTACAATAAATCCAAGGTTTTTATAACTGCATGAAACAGTGTCATTAATGTGAGGAGAAAAATCGAATTTTGGATCAAATAGAACCCCAAGTCCCTTTTTACAGCAACTCTAGAAAATTCAGAACTATCCATTACATAATTGTGGATAATAGGAGACTTTTTCATCGAAAATGTCGTATATTTGAATTAATAAAAATTAAATAGCGGGAGGAATTGTGCTGGCCACATCAGAGTTTTATATAGTTTTTCAAACAAGAATGCCTGTAAAACGGTAATTTGGCTTCCTTTTTAGCGTGCACATCTGCTTTACACTATCATTTTTTCTGTATTTTGCGTAAGCGCAATCTTTACAAACAAAAAGAACTAAATTCATTTCGTCACGCCATGTTAATAATTTTGATTTATGATAAGTATACAATTTATTTTGTTTATTGTTACTTAGTACAAATTTTATTATTATTTCTCACAACATATACACAAAACTCATGCCATTTGATAGTAAAACAAATGTACGCCTAAAAAAGATTTTAGTGAAAAAATGTAAAGATATTTTCAACGATTTCTTTTATTGTTAGTCATAATTCAACTTTAATTATTATGACGCATTTCCATGGAAAACTCATGCATCATGATTTGTCATTTCAATTTTAAATCAATTAATAATTAAATAAAAAATATTGTGGTGAAATGTCAAACCACAATAAAAAACAAATGTATTTACGAATATTTTGTGTTTGTGACCATGGCAACAGTCACCAAAATAAATATTCAAATCTTTTACGTGGTGATAAATCGTCGTTCCATTAAACACAGTTTAAATTGGCTGATATTTGGTCGCGATTTCGTAGAGTACAACTGGAAGATAAAGTAATTTCTGAGAATTGTTTGGCTCCGTTGAACCGTAGAGATCTTGTTAATGCTGCTGGTACTTTCTAAAATGACTTGTAATTAATTTTTTGATTAAAATTTAAGTGTAGGATTATAAGCGATTGGAAAATTAACTGGTTTATTTAGTTTTTTCACTGTTTACTAAAGTTATTACTCGTTCAACAGATAATTATGTGTGAAAAATCTTATAAAAAGATTTAATCAGGCTAGCTCCATAAAGTTTTTAATTTGATTAGATCTATCAATTATAAATTATATTGCTTCTTGTCCACATTTTATTTACCTTTATCGTATAACCAGGAAATCGACTTTTTGCGTTTCTTCAATTTTGTAATTATATTAGAAAATCATTTATGAATTTAATTGAATTTGAAAAAATTTTCATTCAATTAACCTACTTGCTGTAACAATCTAAAAGTATGAAAAACAACATACAGGGTGGTAACTTTAACAACGCAGCATAGAGATTTCTTTGGTAAAATCTTAATGTGCAGTTATTTGTTCCCATAATTATTTCAGAGCAAAATTGTATTTAGGTTTTTGATTCCATATAAAAAGTTTCATGTACCTAACAGATTCTATATTTCCAGTAAAATTATAATACAAACATGTTAATTGCAATTAACAGTGACATCTGTCAATCAGCATTTTCTTAATATAGTATCGGTTGCCATGGTGATGGTATAGCTAGCTGCTTTATGAAATTTATGGGTCGATTCTGTTCACATCTGTAAGTCTTACAGATCTGTAAATTTGTAAAAACCTAATCTAATTTTGTTGATTAATATAAAATTGTGCATAAGAGTGGTAGTTTTCGTTTGTTCATTATTTAAAAATTTACAGATCTGTAAGATTTACAGATGTGAACAGAATCGACCAATTAATTTCTTTATAATTTTTTAACTCTATATCCATTGATAATGAAATATAAAATGTAAACAAATCGTATAGAGAATAAAATATTCTTTAATATTTATAATAACATTAAATATGGAAAAATTATATTTTACAGTGTTTTTTTTCAAGAAAAACTGTTAAAATCTTAAAATAAGGGTATTTTCGGTTGACTAGTTATAACCAAAATCTAATCATCTCTTCACATGGATGTAAAGAAAAGAAAGAATTATAATTTTTTGAATTTTGAGTTATCGGATCCGAAGAAATCGTCACACACACACACACACACACACACACACACACACACACACACACACACACACACGAGTATATATATATATATATATATATATATATATATATATATATATATATATATATATATATATATATATATATAGACATACATACGTACATACACACATACATATGTACATACATAACAGACATCATCGTAAAAATAGTAAAATCTTATTCCAAGGACTCTAAAACATGCTTATTCATTAAAAATTCACCACCGAATTTTTTGAACACAGACAATACCTTCCTTACCTATAGGTGACGGAAGGTAAAAATGTATCCATGGAATATTTACGAAATTTAATATACTTAGATTTTGGGACAACGAATCTTTTAATGAAGTCATCCTCCATCCATTTCTGGGTGCAAAGATCAGTTTTTCACGACATAGTAAAAATAAATAATTTCAAAAAGTTGGTCAATATCTCTTACAGAGTTGGAAATATAAATTTATTAGAAGTCTGTATCGTTTGTCACACAAAAGAAAGTAACTAGGGTTGCTAAATATCAGAACATAAACACTTCTACGTCAAAATGTTAACCTAAAAAAATTCTAAATATAAAAGTGTGAAAACAAATCTTTTATTCGAAATTTACAGCTTGTTCGAGAAAATTTATTGTCATCTTTTGTGATGCCAAGTAACTTACAATTTACGTCGACAAATAAGTGTATTCTTATGTAAATATGCTTTTGACTTAAACGATATTAAATAATATTTAAAATACCGTTGAACAATAAAACGCTGCGAATCAGAATAAATTAATAACTTTATGATTTTTATGCTCGGCAAAAACAGAGGTAGATGTTTATTGTGTTTGGTTGCCATGGAGATATAGGCAAGGCAAGCCTTTATAAAGGAGTGGACGAAGACACACTGGTCTCTCATTGTCTCATTTTATTTATGAATCAAGACATATATTTTGTTTTAGTGTAAAATTGATTATAATAATTGTACCTTTCATGTGTTTTTACTCTAATCCGGGCATATGTGCATATCATCAAAAAAAAATTCTATAGTAGATTTTAAAGTGTGCTTTTTTCTGCTGAAAATAGTGGATCAAGTAGCAATTTAACAATAAGGGTAGATAAAAATAAAATAATACTTTAATTCCGACTAATATATTATTATTATCATAA
The DNA here is from genome assembly GCA_963082715.1 of Harpalus rubripes. Taxonomy (NCBI): domain Eukaryota; kingdom Metazoa; phylum Arthropoda; class Insecta; order Coleoptera; family Carabidae; genus Harpalus; species Harpalus rubripes. Next base: position 16,960,650 of record OY720460.1, read on the forward strand.
CAATGAAAAAGTTGTTGATAGTCGACTGATGGGATATGAAGGTTGAAAAAAATATTCGGAACTGCAGTCAATTATTTCTTTATTTTCAACTACGCCGACGTTTCGATAGTACAACTATCTTCTTCAGGGCTAGTTGAAGTCATGTATAAATATTGATAAAATGGACATTTCACAAAATATAATAAAATGTAAGAGAAATAAATATAACATGAGATTAATAAAGTAATTATTATCAGTCACAAATTTATAAAATAAAATAGTCTAGCTGGAGCTATGGTCACGTATGATTTAAGGGTGATGAATCATTTCAACAATTCATCACCCTTAAATCAAACGTGACCATAGCTCCAGCTAGACTATTTTATTTTATAAATTTGTGACTGATTATAATTACTTTATTAATCTCGTTATATTTATTTCTCTTACATTTTATTATATTTTGTGCAATGTCCATTTTATTAATATTTATACATGACTTCAACTAGCCCTGAAGAAGATAGTTGTACTATCGAAACGTCGGCGTAGTTGAAAATAAAGAAATAATTGACTGCAGTTCCGAATATTTTTTTCAACCTTCATTATCATAACAACCCTACTTTCACGGTTATATAACAATGGGGTCTCAAAATTGACCCCTGTGGTGCAATCTCCACGCCAGCAATGAGTGCCTATGAGGTGACGCCTGATAAGCACCCGCACGGTGCAAATGTTTCATCATTACCGATATTTGGGTACAATGCAGATTGGCATACCCAGCAATGGGTAATAAGCCGTGATGATATATTTGTTTATTTATTTATAACACCCAAGGGCGTTTTAAGTTGTTGCTATGGTAATGTTGTCAAGAAATTGGCCGCGTTCTGCAGGAATATAAGCGCTTTTCTCATACTAAGTCAATGATAAATAAAATTAGAATGACTCTCGTCAACAAATATGCGTAATTGATTACGTTTAGAAATCCTCAACCTTTATTTAAAAATATGGGATTGTTTCCGTTGCTTTATAGTTGAGAAAATGTAGCTAGCCCTGTCTGCCATTTTAATTTAGTTGCCTAGGGGTAGGATTCTGTAACTCGTGCGTTATCAAACGGTACCGTTATCACTATGGTTCCAATCGAAAATGACATTTTATTTGACAACTATGACGTAAATATGCCAATCATCTTATACAAAATACTATAGTGATAACGGTAACTTTTGATAATGGACGAGTTACAGAATCCTACTCCAGAACTGTCATTTATTACAGGCAGAAGAAATTTCGTGTTCTGTGACTATAAAATAAGGACCTTGATAAGGATTCATTAATTGCAATAGATTAGTTTCACATAAACCTGAATTTTTCAATCCAAATGCATTTAGTGCAGAGCACTGGGAATCTATTTACAACAAAATGTGAAGCTAATTTATAAGTAATAAATTTTCTAATACGATAAGTGTGTACTCTGCATATACATAGTGCAATTTTTGATTTTGTTCAATTCAAGATTGTTTTCTTATTCTTCGTGTACCACTGGAGAAAATAAGCATTATTCTAATTGTATTTAATGCATCCATTTCCATTCTGACTTTATAGTCGTAAAATTTTTTATTCATTCTGTCAATATTCATAAATGACATTACTAGTAGACAAGGATAGCATTAATCTAAGAATTTAGCGAAGATAAAAATGGGCTAGAACAGCTGAGTAAAAACGATAGACACTGCTAGCTATGTTTTTCCAAAAATAATTCAACGGAAACAAGGAAACAACCTTTCAATTTGAATGAAAAGTTAAGGAATACTAAACGTGACTGATTGCATACATTTATTGATTAGATTCATTCTACTTTTATTTATCATTGATTTAGTATCAGAAAAACCCAAATATTCTGCGATGCAGTGTATTATTTACAACAAATTTGTAATTGAATTAGTAGAACTAGATATATTTTCTAACAGCATTACTAGGTTCAAGAAAGTACTGTCTGCTATACTTCTTGCAAGAACCGATAATTTATAATTTAAATTTAATAATAGTTTATTTATAAATATATATGTACTTTTTTTACTTTTTCTATTTTTATTGTAAGGTGTCACACTGTCACTACTCGCGCGTCACGCGACGAAATTTCTGTACATTCAGTGAAACAATTCCTCTGTAATTGGGATATTATCCTGTAGAGTGAATTTACAATAAATAAATAAATAATGACGGCTAATATGTTTCAAAATGACATATGGCACCTCTCAATTTGACACTACATTGTGACATCACATCCCGCTAAACCGCTAGATGCGCTAAATAGATTCAGTCAAAAAATGCCCGAAATCTTTGTTTGTTGACAATCGACCATCACCGCGTTGACTTCTTGAAATGTCAAATGACTTCACGTCGCGTTTTTTCTGCTCTTAATTAACGCAATCAGTTGCGCGCTCTTTTCGCGGTGACTTGTTAATTGAATATGTCATAACCACTTTTTCCCAGCGCTGTCATTCGTCATTCGGTGCTCGCGAAGAAATTAATAGAATTATCCTACGTGCACCAGAGAAAAAGTCAACCAGAGGAATTTATCTTCGGAACGAGTTTCACTGCAGGAAATTGGTGTAATTGAACGATTTATACTAACTTACATTTTAATCTGCACAGGGATTTTTATACTCTTGATTAGCAGATTGTGCAATGGAATGAAACTGGCTCTAGTTATTCTTATTTTTCTTGTTAATGTTTCTTTGTCCTGGACCAGTCTTAAAGATATCCAGTGGAAAATAATCTTTATAGCAAAGTGTAGAATAACCGCTAAACAAAACTTCAGGACGTGTCGTAGAAGTTGTTAAGAGTTCGAAATATTGCATAATTTTTACCTCCCGCTACCCTTGGTAAGTGAGATATGCTAAAAATCGCATATCGAGGTTTTGGTAAATACCACGTGTTAATGTCCCTACAATCCAATTTTAACATTTTCACGATAATGTCTGTGTGTATGTGTGTGTGTGTGTGTGTGTGCGCGCGCGCGCGTGTGTGTGTGTGTGTGTGTGTGTGTGTGTGTGTGTGTGTGTGTGTGTTGTAGAGGGATCGTGCTAAAAATCGCATATCGAGGTTTTGGTAATTGACCACGTGTTAATGTCCCTACAATCCAATTTTAACATTTTCACGATAATGTCTGTGTGTGTGTGTGTGTGTGTATATGTGTGTGTGTATGTGTGTGTGTGTGTGTGTGTGTGTGTGTGTGTGCGTGTGTGTGTGTGTGTGTGTGTGTGTGCGTGTGTGTGTGTGTGTGGTTCCTGTTTACGCTCTAACTCAAATCATTCAGAAAATTTTGAAACCTTGTATTTATACCTTATTCTAATAAGGAGAGAAGCCATTAGATATTTTATATTTATCAGCTAGTTATATTTGTCCCAGTCAGGTAAGATATTTTTCTCAGGCCTTATGGCCTTAGCAACAAAATTCAATTTTCGTCATAAAAAGGAGAATTTCAGTACATTGATACATAAATAAATATTATTTTTACTTATTTACTACTAAAAGAGTTGCCTCTTCCAGGAATAATTTCGGAAAATAATCAAGCGATGGTGATGGTATGGAATGGCTTTTAAGATTCTGATTATGATCTACCGTTCTATGTGATCTAGAAAGTGTTTCTTTCATCAACTACTTGTATAGCTTGTCGCTAATCCGTCTCAAATATCAATGTGTCCGCTCTGCTAATGTTAGAATCGTTGTCTGGCTACCGGTTAATCGGATTATGGGATCCTCTACGTCACGGACGAAGAATGCAGGCAGAAGCACTTCCTGTTATCTGTTCGGCGCCCTGCACAAGTCTGACCATCGCCACTAAGTCTGGACCGGTGATAGTGCAGCACCAACCCATTAGAAGAAAGAATGCCAGATTACTACCCTTATGCAAACAGGGACACGCTTTTCGGGATTTGTAGATTGGAAAGGAGTTAGTATTTTTTAAAAAAATAATGCTTGGAATGATTTCATAAACGAATGAAAACATTTATACCTTGTTCCATTATGCCATTCTGTATTGCGGAGCATAGGGAATAGTTATAACCTCTCTGATTGCCTGAAATTAGAGACAAGAGACAAGTTTACCCAATGTAATTTCGGCTACTTCAGATTTGCGCTGTTGCCAGTGCCATCTACTGAATGGCTTCAATGGAAGAGAGCATAGTTTCTAAACAGCAAACTTGAAATACCTTTTGATTGATGCGACATCCTTTTCAGCTGCCTTCTCGTCTATTTTTTCAACTCGTATGTAATTTTAGGCCTACCCATCTGTCTCTAGGCAATAAATCGTGTTGCTAATGCAATTTGCAGTAATAAGTATAAATATGCATATCACATTTTTCTCACTCGTGTCTTATGAAAGTGCGAATTACATAGGGGTACATTGTAACACGACCTGTGGGCATAATTGCTCCTTTGACCGATCACAGGATAAAATATTGCCACTATGATATGAATAATTTATCCCTGACAACATGCCTCATAAGCGAATTCATTTTATAATGATCACTTGCAAAAAATTGGAGCTATTATAAAAGCACTATTGAAGAAAGAGGGTAGCATTTTCATAATTTTATACCATTTGTACTATTACACATATTAGTTTCTTTAACTACTTTGTAAAATACCTATTTAATTAATAGCGTTTGCTTGCATTTTAATGGTGCGGGTTTTTAGATGTAACAAGGGTAGTTTCATCTTTCATCTCCAACAAACTCGGTGTGGTCGTATTGCTGCCATGTACGGTCGTGTATAAAAATTGTTCATTGTTACAAAAAAATACTCGTGCAAATTTATAAAATCGCTATTCACTTGTTTTTCTATGTAAATGTAGAAATACTTTACAACCCTATTTGTACGATCGGTTTTTACCTTCCGTCACCTTTAGGTAAGGAAGGTATTGTTTTTGATCTAAAATTCGATGATGAGTTTTTAATGAATAATCACGTTTCAGAGTCTCTAGAATACGATGTATATATGGATGAATGTGTGGATGTATGTATGTATGTATGTATGTATGTATGTATATATGTATGTATGTATGTATGTATGTATGTATGTATGTATGTATGTATGTATGTATGTATGTATGTATGTATGTATGTATGTATGTATGTATGTATGTATGAATGTATGTATGTATGTATGTATGTATATATGTATGTTTGTCATTCAATAGAATCAAGGAGTTTTGTTTGCTTAAAGAGTAGGCTCCGGGATTTAATTATAATTTTATAAATTTATCCATAAAATATGTAGAAAAGGGATTAATGCAAATCTGTAAAAAATTTAATAAACTTTAATTTTTATGAGATTAATCTCGAAAAAATAACATTTAAAGGTATTTTTCGAACAAAAACTATTTTGAGTTTCAAGTAAAGTGTCATTTCCGGTTATCCGATTTACACTAAAATCTAACGAGCTCTTTCCATAATAGAAAGGTCGAAATACAAGGTTTCAAAATTTTCTGAATGATAGTATTTAAGTTATACACACACACATACACACACACACACACACACACACACACACACACACACACACATATATATATATATATACACACGCGCGCGCGCACACACACACACACACACACACACACACACACACACACACACACACACACACACACACATACACGCACACACATACAAATACATACACACAGACATTATCGTGAAAATGTTAAAATTGGATTCTAGGGATCTTGAAACGTGGTCATTTACCAAAATCTCGATATGCGATTTTCAGCACGATCTCTATACCTCCCTTACGAAGAGTAGCCGAAGGTAAAAACGGATCTGTGTTTTGTTTGAAATAACATTGTTCCTGGCAGTATGTACAGCTGCTTGGCAAGAGAAGTAACTGATTTTTAGTGTAGTATGTGACGTGTTTATAACATTTGCCGATCGCATGACGCGGTATAGTAAAGGAAACGCGTTCAACTGTTATTTGCTTGACTTACAAGTTGCACACACACACCGACACACATTATTACTGTTATGTTGCAAGCAAATAAAAAGTCTGCAAGTATTAAATGCTTCTTCTTCTTTTTACTTTACTTTATGCAAGATACTTAAAATTTAATCATTTTCTCAAGAACAAAATCTGTCATCAAAAAATTGTTCGGCAACAATTTTAATTTGTTGGTTTTGTACCGATGTTAATTTTAATGGCCCCTAATAAAATTTCATGTCTCCACCACTGATGATTGTTTCAAGGCGCGATTATCGTCGCTTGGCGACGACACGGCTCAAACGTGAACGAATTCAGAACTTCATTCCTCCCTTTGTACAAAAACAACTGTGTCTTTTATTGTAGAATGCAATGATCTTCAATGTCTTCAACAATGTTCCAGTTATTTTTGCCGCTAATGCTTTAATAACTTTATTATTTTAAACGTTTTTGGGCAGAAAAAACATTGGGAAAAAGGTTACCAAGACTGTCGCCGCCATATACAAGTATTTAAGAGAGAATACTGTACCGGGTGACTGCTTTTTTCCGAACATAAGAAATTCAATGTTAAAATTTTGATTTGGCAATATCTCTTTAGGGGCTGTCCTTAAGTTACGTAACGCAAAATTAGGAAATTTTTGATACCCCCTCCCCCCTTTGTAACGCACCCGTAACGCAAACATGAACCCCCCCATATATTACGTAACGCAGTACTTGACCCCCCCCCCATTTTTTTTACTGGATATAAAAGTATATGGCCTCCTTAATATTCAGTTAAAATTTGAAACAGAAACTATTTAAATGAATGTTCATAAAGATGAAAAATAACAGAACAGAACAGAAACTATTTAAATTAATGTACATAAAGATGAAAAATAATGTACTACTCTTGCCCTACGGCTTGTCACCCCAATTTCTTTACTGTATATAAAAGTATATGGCCTCCTTAATACTCAGTTAAAATTTGAAACAGAAACTAATTAAATTAATATACATAAAGATGAAAAAATAACAGCACAGAAATTAAAAGCATATGCATTTCCATATGCTTTTAACAAACTATTGAAAAGTTTTTCCTTATCAACACTACTTGAATTCATGTTTTAATATGAATTGCATTGCACGAATGAAAGACCACTGGCCCGAATTTGAACTGTGTCCGACATATTATGTTGACTGTTATTGAAAACAAACGACTGCCTGCATATACGAATTAGCACCGCGAAATTTGAATGTTTCAAAACTATTAAAGCAAGTTTAGCAATATTTTTTATATTTTATCATTACGTAACGCACACATTAACCCTCCCCCACCCCCTCGTAACGCTGCATAACGCTACTCTTGACCCCCCCCCTTGAAGCGTTACGTAATTTAAGGACAGCCCCTTATCTGCTAATTTTTAAAAAATATATAAAGAAGAAAAATGTTCAGAATGAAAAAGTGCACTGATTGAGTATTAAAGTTGTTGTTCAATTGTTTCTTAGTACGAGTTAGAAACATACACACTATATCTCCCAGTTGATCCCCACATCATCAATTTCTGATGCAAGAATTACAAAACTTATATCTAGCATCTTTGTCGTACAAACATGGCATATATGCGACTTTTATTCCCTATCTCATTGTCGTCGGGTTTTCAGGGGTATACGCTATCTCCGTCTAACCAACGCCAAAAAATGAAATAGAAACTGTATTGTAACCGCGGTAACGAGTGTTATTTTCATATATTTGAATATTAATGTCATCTGTCATTCATGTAGTTAAGGTGATTTTGGCGTCGATAATAATTTGTGCTTCGTTGAGTGTTGGTAATTTTATTAATTCTTGGGATTATACATATTGTGCATTTTGTTATTGCAAAGACCTTGTTTCTAAGATTTCCGACAAGTATTGCAACGTATTGCTTTTGGACAATAAAAAGAGGTATATTTCATCCATTATACTTATATCATATGTATTCAATTGGTTTATTATTTCTAAATAACTATTTGCACTTCGAATTTTGATGAGTAACGAAATTGACACAACATATAGGCCATACTGTCAGTATTTACCAGTTTTGACATTACATCATTATTATTAAATTGCGAAATATGTCACTTCAAATTTTGATGAAACAGCACGTCATTTCGAGAAAGAGTTCTAAAAACTGTGGTCTTCGAAACATCGAATCTTCTGGCTACAGTTCGTTGTGACACTCCAACTTTGTCTTTAACGGCTGCAATTAATCTTTGTTCTCTCATGTGGCAAAAAAATTTTAGTCAACCACATTTGGGCAAATTAACACAGGGTATACCTTCTTCACAATCTTTTGTCCGATAAATTGTTGCCACAGAGATATTGTGCTCGCGATAAACTGCAACAATATCATCATTGGGCATTCGCCCAACAAGATTGTAAATTCTTTTTCATAATACCATATTGTTAAATGTGTTTTAACAGTACTGTATGCTCAACCGATATATGCATCAAAACAGCCACGGCCGTTATTTTTTATAACAGTACAATTATTAAAAATCATGTGTTCCTAAAAAAATCTCAGCATCATGAAATTGTCATGAAGAGCTGTCACATGTCAATATGCCATAGAAAATAGAATTTTAAGAAGATATTTTATGTTATTATGAAAAATACTGAACGTCACACGGCTGATATACAAATAACAGACACGGTTGATTATAAAATCTCGGCTATCGCCTCGATTTTACAACATTCAACCTCATCTGTTATTTGCAACATATCAGCCTTATGACGTTAATAACTATTACAAATATCTAGCTTATATGACATTTTGCTGCATCAAATCGAAAAAACTAAACTGTCAAAATGAAAACAAGTTAATTGCGATATTTTGTTTACAGCAACAATTTGATTAAACGTTATTTGGTATAAATACAAAACATCTAAAAAAATTCTCAAAACTTTAGGACCTTACGTGTTAATAATAAATAAAATAATTTAAAATCGTATTATGTGAACGCTATGTTGAGATAGTCTAAAACATAAATTCCAAAACTTATAATAACAAATTGCTTATGTGAATGCACCTTAACGGTTGTCAATTGAAAGTTATTTATTCCGTATCAACATAATACATAGGAAGAAAACAATATAAGCGCCTCTATTTTCTCCGAAGACGAATGCATTTCTTCATCGCCTGTTATGGATCATAAAATTTGCATTTACTCTACATTTTACAGAAATCAATGTAGAACAATACACCATATCTTCACGGTTGAACTGTCTACAACTTTATTTCTTATCATATAATAAAAACCGAACAAAGTAACTCCATATTAATTTCGTTTCCGGTAGTTCTTTACAATTACGTTTAACTACACTAACAACTAGCGAAATTCCTGATTCTTGTGTTTTATACCACAATATCAGAACGATAAAACCAGGGCAGGACTGGACAGATTTGTCTCCGTGATTGAATTATGGACGGTGGATACGTTATCAGAGACTACATGTTGTTAATGTGTAAGACCTGTTTCAGTCACTCCGATTAATTACTGGTTTGGCCGCTTGGAGCGCGTAGGTTGTTTATAGACTAAAGACTGAATTAGGTTATGAACACAAAATACAGAAAGTGAGGTTAATTATTCATAAAAAAATCTGGTGTGGCCAGCACATTACCTTCCGTCAGTTCTATGTATATTGTACGAATTTCATACAGAAAGTTCCTTGCTAAAGATTATATTTCTTGTACTTTACCTTCCGGCAGTTGCATGTATTTTATGCAAATTCCATACAGAAAATTTATAGCAAAAGATCCTATATTTCCAGTAAAATTATAAGACAAACACACTATGTCAATTTCACTTGACACTGACATCTTTCAATCAAAATTTTCTTAATATAGTAGATGTTTCCATAGCTATGGCTACTTTATGAAATTTAATTTCTTTATAATTTTTTAACTCTATATCCATTTAATATTAAGTATAAAATGTAGTCAAATCGTATAGAGAATAAAATATTCTTTAATATTTATAATAACATTAAATGTGAAAAAATGATATTTAACATATTTTTTTCAAGAAAAACTGTTAAAATCTTCAAATGAAGGTACTTCCAGTTGTCCAATTCTAACCAAAATCTAATCAGCTCTTCACATGGATGTAACGAAGAGAAATACGAAAGAATTATAATTTTTAGAATTGTAGTATGGAAGTTATCGTAGACGACAGTTTTGTTACATACACACACACACACACACACACACACACACACACACACACACACACACACACACGCGCGCGCGCGCGCGCGCACATACATACAGACATCATCGTAAAATTAGTAAAATCGTATTGTAGGGACCCTGAAACGTGCTTATTCATCAAAAACTCACCACCGATTTTTTTGACCAAAGACAATACCTTCCTTACCTAAAGGTGACGGAAGAACAGTTCAGTAAGGTAACGCAGAGAGATGAAAGTTGACCAACTCTTGCGTAGCAGCTTTTACGTTACTGCTTACATTACGTTGCTTTACCTCGTACGTTACTGCATTATAAATCCTGCTTTAAAATACCGATCAAACCATTAAAGTATATTTAAAGTAGCCGAAAAATATTTATAGAAATTTTGAACCCTTTGTGTAAGTTTATAATTTATTGAAAATGTAAACCGGTTGTATGTATGTACAACAAAATTGTGGTGTTTCTTCCAGATACATGTGTTCTTTTTTCGTTTCACGATTTTTAAGAGTGTTGAAATATTTACAAAATATTCGACAATATATGATTAAGTCTGTTAAGGAAACCGAGGCATACAGTAACAGGCAATTTACATACTTCGCTGGCTAATAACACACTAGAAACAAAAACGTTAATTTGTAATATTACTACAAGAACATTAACTGAATAATTTATACAAAATTAATTCGTGATTGTCCTCTAATTTTAATATAAAACACATCATACAAATTTACATCAATCTTAGTGTAATTACACCTTGAAATCAGGATGTAATATTCCATGTAATAAATAAGATTTGTTTAAAGTATTATCTCCGTGCATCAGCTTTTGAAATTCGTCGTAATTTAATAGTTTAATAACAACATAATGATTTATACGGTAGGTGAATATTAAGCTGGTATATGGTAAGAGCGGCAACGTAAAAGGAATTCAATTATTGAGTAAAGTTGAAACCTACGCATGTAAACGGCCTAAATTTGATACGAGATCTAAATTTATTCCGATTTTATAAATCATTTTATAGACAATTATTGTGTGTTACAACCTACATGCTTTACATAAGTTTACATAATTGAAATGTTCAGTTTTACAAGAAATCTCGTACGTTTAAAGAAATATGTATTTGTAATGAAAGCATTTTCATGTTTTAAATGTGTAAATATCTGCATTTTCTTTTATTAATATCATTCGACTTTAGTAAGGCATTTGACCGGATTAATCATCTTATCCTGATTTCGAAATTTGAGTTATACGGTGTTCACGGTCAGTTTCTACAATGGTGCAAATCATACCTTACTGATAGACAACAATGTGTAACTATCAATGGATACACCTCGGAGTACTTTCCTGTTAGCTCTGGTGTACCACAGGGATCACATCTTGGGCCTCTCCTTTTTCTAATCTTTATTAATGACATTAAGAGCTGTTTTACCAACTCCAAGTTCATTATGTATGCTGACGACCTTAAAGTATTTAACGCTGTCAAAACTACATCCGAGTGTTCTGCGATGCAGGAAGATCTTGACAGACTAATCTCTTACCTGATAAGGAATGATTTAACACTTAATTTTGGTAAATGCTCGTGTATTACTTTCACACGTAATAGAAAAATACTTACGTTCAATTATTCCATTGACGGTAATAATATTAGTCGTGTCTCTCATGTTAAAGATCTTGGCGTCATCTTAGACAGTAAGCTTTTGTTTGACTTACATGTCGATTATATTGTTAAAAAAGCTTATAAAATGCTTGGCTTTATTTTAAGAATTGGTACAAGTTTCACTAATTATAACACTTTCATATTTCTTTATTATTCTCTTGTACGATCTCAATTAGAATTCGTTACTGTTTGCTGGTCACCGCATTATCATGTATATATAAATAGAATCGAGAGTGTCCAAAGAAAATTTATTTCTATTTTGAATTTCAGGTATCCACATAATTCGATTCTGTTACTTTCGTTACAAAAAAGACGAATACTTTTGGATCTGTCTTTGTTATTTAAAACTTTAAATAATTTTATAGATAGTCCTGTTATTTTAAATAAATTTTCTTTACGGATATCTCATCATTCTACTCGATTATCTGATTAGTTTTTTGTTAAGCACTGTAGAACAAACTCTACAATGAATTCACCGCTAGTTAGATTAGTACATGCTTACAATAATTTAGCTTCTGTACCAAATGTACCTGATTTATTTTGTTGTAGTTTACGTACATTCAAAATATTTCTTAAATTTTATTTGAGTTATTTGTATACTATTTAATACTGACTTTCTTTCTTATTCATTTTTATTTTTATACCACTGTTTTTATAGGTTTATTATTATTTTGCCTCGATTTCGCAATATGTAATGTTTGATGTTGTTAGTGCTGCACTGTTATTGGGACTTGTCCTGTTGTGTAGCCCTTCTTTGTAAAATAAAAATAAAAAATCATCCATTTCTATAAATAGTGAGACAGTTTCAATAAATTAGATCTGTGTTTGACACTAACTTCTGATCTGCATCAAATAAAAATGTTTAGGATTTGCGAACACGTGCTTTTCGCTAGTCTATATATGGACTAGCGAAGTTGTGGTCTTCGCCAAACAGTACAGACTAGCGAAACCTCACCTTTACTATTGTGATTTCATATTATTTCCATTAATAAAATTAAGAGAAAATGTGTCATTTTAATAATAGTAATAACACTTAACAATGTGTGACGATCTTAGAAGAAACTCGAATAATACTGACTATATACATGAAATCTAACGTTATTATTTGAAATATTTTATTTTGTAACTTTAATTAAGAGGGAAACAATTTGATTACATTGATTTTCACAAGTCAGTAAGTGTATTTATATTTTGAAACGGTGACATATACAGCATTATTATTGTTTGCTTCATATTGTAATGGTATTATAATAATGTTGAGATTCGTATCGCTCATAATGTATGTAGCATAGTTTCATACGCAGCTGCAAAAGTCAAGGATGAAATGAAAAGCCCATTTCAGCAAGTTAGAAATATTAATGATTTCATATTTAATTAAATAAGTAGGCAATAAAAAATTATATTTGCATAATAAAAATAAGCACGTTAGATTAACGATCCAGTGATAAACAACGAGTAGTTTAATTAAATATGCAAATTACACTTTTTTCTTACAAGTTTTTTCCTTTTAACATGCTCTCCAAATTTTCAATTCCTTCATTTTTATGTTACCTTAGACAGCTGGCAAAAATACCAAAACATTTGGTTATAAATATGATAATAAATGATGAATTAGGTATTGTTTGTTTACTATATCATTCTATTGTTTTGTTTAATATGAAAATGGAAATATAATTCGTTTTGCATTACAGTTTACTTATTTCAGTAATTTAAATTAAATTTAAATTTTTGTGACAATTGTAGTTCCCACAATTTTATTGTATTAGTATGAAGAAAAATTGAGTATATTATTAAATAAGATAAAATTAATACTGCATTATACGTTTTTTTTTTTTTTGAATATGGATAGATAGGAATAGAATATAATACAGGCAGTTTTATAAACTTTAACATTTTGTTGAGTTATATTTATCTTTCTTGAAACAAACTACGATCGCTCCTCTTGCCGAAACAAAGTGTGATGGGTAAAGGTGCGCGCTTATGTTTTGTTTTTTTAATTAGAGTAATTACATTATCTCCGTTACGGCAAAGTGCGTCGCTAATGACATGTAATTGTGGCTTCAATTAGTGGCTTCATTCTTCTGTTCTGTCCACGCCGAGAAAAAACCGCGTTATCAAACAGCAGAGCATCGCCAACGACGCTGTTTTGTTTTACACTCTACGCATCGGGTGCAATAATTCAAATGGCAAGTAGATATATACTACCTATACTCCATACTGAAGTAGTATTTCTGTGAATAGTTTACAATAGAATATTAGTTTTTAATTAAATATAAAAAAATCTGATGTGGCCAGCACATTACCTTCCGTCAGTTCTAAGTATTTTGTACAAATTCCACACAGAAAGTTTTTTTGCAAATGATTCCATATTTCCAGTACATTACCTTCATTCAGTTCTATGTATTTTGTACAAATTCTATACAGAAAGTTTTTTGTAAGTTTCTATATATCTCCAATAAAATTATAACTCAATCATATTATGTAAATTGCACTTTGACACTGACATTTGTCAATCAGAATTTTCTTAATGTAGTATATGTTTCCCTGTATATAGCACAGCTGGCTGCTTTGCGAAATTTAATTTCTTTATAATTTTTTAACTCTATATCCATTGAATATGAAGTATAAAATGTAATCAAATTGTATAGAGAATAAAATATTCTTAAATATTTATAATAACATCAAATACGAAAAAGTGATATTTAACAGCATTTTTTCAAGAAAAATTGTTAAAATCTTCAAATTAAGGTACTATTGGTCGACCAATTATAACCAAAATCTAATCAGCTCTTAATATGGATCTAAAGAAAAGGAATACGTAAAAATTATAATTTTTGGAAAGTTGGTATTGGAGTTATGCGATCCGAAAAAATCGTCACACACACACACACACACACACACACATATATATATATATATATATATATATATATATATATATATATATATATATATATATATATATATATATATATATATATATATATATATATACAGACATCATCGTAAACATAGTAAAATCGTATTCTAGGAATCATCGAATTTTTTGACCAAAGACCAAAAACAATACCTTCCTTACCTAAAGATGACGGAAGGTAAAAAACAAATGATCAATCCGTGATACTTTCCATTCTTTTAATCAATATTCTACAACGAAAATGAAAAATAAATAAATCTAAATGTTTGTTTGAATAATTGTGAAACGACGTTTGTTTGCAACAAAAGAAAGTCCTGTTTATTTATTTCGTCCATTATTGTGAACGAAGCCTTACGAATTTCATCTTTCCATCTGTCGTTTTTCACACTCTTGTTGGTGAATGTGGATGTCAGTCAAACCAAAATTAAAAAGTCCCGTTTAACACGAAGTAATTAACCTTTATAATAACTAAATATCATCAATCAGCTATATTGAATTAGACGTTTCGCATAATTAATATTTGTACACATCAGCTTGTAGGTTCGTACCCACTCAATTATTAACGCATAATTAATATTTACTTTGGATGAGACTTAGTGAAGTTTTTTTCTAAGATGACTAATTCGTGTTGGACTAATATAGAATGGAGTAAACAAATTAAAAGTTACTTTCACAGTTTGTTGGATTTAATGAGAAGATTTAGTGAGTTACATACTTGACGCATCGTTTTCGTGATTCATACGAATTTCATTTTAATTTCTTTAATTATTTTTCATATTTCAAAGTGTTAAGTAAAGATTTATATGTTTTCTGCTAATCTGCTACTTCACGTTTTTTTGTTTTCCTTGAAAAAAAAATTCACCGTACCATATTCGTCCAGTAATGTTTTCTCTGTTCATTCTTCATTTTCTATTTGACTGCAGAATAATCCCATGTATTCTAGCGTTTCTTCCTCTCTTATTATATACCGGGTGTCCCAGCGTTTGGTTGGCATAAGCGTTTAACATGGGAAAACAGTTTCTTGTAAATAAAAAGTGTCCGACAATTATTATTTTATTACAAGAGGTGGTCTCCTGTGGATCCCTGTACTGCGACCTGTAGATCTATTGTACCCTCCAGATTTACTCCTATTCTAGGAGTCCTGTTTGTTTAATAAACTCCAGCGTTTTCTTCAGATCTAAATTTTTTAGCATATTCTGCTGTATCTTTTCTGCCCCCAGGATATTATATCTGCTGCTCGTAAAGGTTTCACAGTGGCATATAAGGTGCTGAGTGGTTTCTATCTCTTCACCACACCCCCTGCATGTTGGTTCTTGTGTTAGTCCCATCGTGTGTAGGTGTTTGTTTAGTAGACAGTGTCCTGTTAGGAGTCCTGGTATTAATCTAACGTCTTGTTTGTTCATTAGGAGTAAACGTTCCATTCTTTTCTTGGGTGGTTCATTTAGGAAGAGCTTTGAGTGTCTCTCCAACCAGTGATTCTTGTGCCATTGATTTAGCAATGTTTTTATTTTTAGCTTAACTGTCTCCGCTGAGATTCCGAAAGCCGGTTCTGGTCCTCTGAAAGGAAAACGTGTCCCCTTCTTAGCCAGACTATCTGCTATCTGGTTTCCTTCGATCTCTGAATGCCCTGATACCCATATTAATTTCTAGATTCTGTCTCACAGGATTCTAGTGGTTTTAGTGCGGCTTGGCTGTCTCTAACTATAGAGACTCTTCTGTTGCTAAAGTGGCTTTCTAGTAGTAATTTGGCGCAGGTTAAAATTGCGTACAGTTCTGCATGGAATACTGTCGTATAAGTCCCGAGTCCAATCGACTGATTGTGCCTCAGTCCTTTAGCTCCATATATTCCTGCTCCGGTTCCATTTGGTGAAGTGTCCGACTAACAACTAAGTCACCATATTGCATAGAACAATTCAGAATGAGGATAGTCTAATAAAACGTTCTTAAAGTAAGATTTGTCAATATCTATTTTAAAAACAATAATAAGGGAACAAAATATTTATTTTTGGATAAACTCTTCAATGTGTTTTCCTTGCAAATAAGGGTCTTACGGTAATTGCATAATTATTGGACTTTCTCAAGCATTGATAATTAGGCAAGAGAAAAAGATTGCTTTTTCCAATAATGGAATTGTGTTGTTTTCCACGTGACTGCTTTAAACTGTCTGCCTTGCTCACTACACGTGCGGACTCAAAAACTCGACTCAACTTCCTGCAAACACTTTTCAATAATTATATTTTATTTCACAAAAAAATATTCCAGATAATATCGGCTGAATAATTATACATAATGAATTGGTTCACCAGAAATTACAACTTTGTCAAGCAATCATCAATAACAATCGCGTGGCTGAATGCATTAAATGCTTGGTTTTAATTGTAATATTCTGGCACCAATAACTTATTACTTTGAGATGTTGGTCTTGTGTTTCATCTCAACACATTTGTGTGATATCTCATCACCAACTGTTGAAAAACTTCACAAATATAATCAGAAAAATTGACTGTCAGATACAGCAATATAATTAATTATAAATTATTGTAATTATGACGAGACTGTTTACTTTTACATTCAATGCCACTCTGTTGAAATGAAGACAAGTATTGTATGGATTCCCTGCCTACTATGCATAGTAAAATAATCTTACTGTTCCTTAAACATAAATGCTATTATTTTAAAAAAATTACTTCTTATGGGAATCAAAACTGTTCCAAAATTTATTTCAAACAAAAATAGCTTTTACTCCTGTAAAAGACGAATTAAAACTTTTTGCTCAAATTGTTTGGGATCACCAAAAATCTATTGACTAAGTGCATTATGCGACCGTTTATGGTTCTGAAATCTAATAATAAAATAGGTAATAAGCCATGATTATAACAGTATGGGATTAAAGAGTGGAATATTAAATAAAATCTGATGTGGCCAGCATATTACCTTCCGTTAGTTTCATGTATTTTGTACAAATTTCGTAAAGAAAGTTCCTTGCAAAGATTCTATTTCTTTTACATTACCTGCCTGAAGTTGTATATGTTTTATACAAATTCCATACAGAAAGTTCCTATATTTCCAATAAAATTATAACACAAACATACTCTGTCAATTGTACTCAACACTGACATCTTTCAATCAGAATTTTCTTAATATAGTAGCTGTTTCCATAGTTACAGCATAGCTGTACGAAGTAAAGAAATTATTGTAATCGCGAAAAATTTCGGTTTTGAGATTTCAACGGAAATATCCATTTGACTAATTTCGTCGTGACGTCTGTACGTACGTGCTTGCGTGCGTATGTATCTCGCATAACTCAAAAACGGTAAGCCGTAGAGAGTTGAAATTTTGTATTTAGGACTGCTATAACATCTAGTTGTGCACCTCCCTTTTTGGTCATTACATTATTTTCTAGAAATGGTACTTTATTTGAAGCCTATAATAGATTTTAATGAAAAACTATCTTAAAATATAATCTAACACTTTTCAAATTTGGTATGTAAGACTTTTATGTCAATTAGAATAACATAGTGGATTTTGGTTAAAACAGGCTAACCTGAAGTGACATATTACCTGAAGTTGTTAACAGTTTTTCTTCAATAAAATGGTATCATTTTGATTTTAGAAATAAATGCTTCAAATAAAATTTTTAGAGTATTAAATTCTGTGTCTAGCACATCAAATATTATTAAATTAGCCCTTTGTATATTTAAAACTTATATAATTTTTGGTTTATGTAATGAAGCTTGCTATGGCTTAGGACAAAAAATAACAAATAAATAAAAAATAGATGCTAATGTCAAATTACGTCAAATACGTGTAATTTTATACTTGGGTCTATACTTCATATTGGTCTTGTGTACAAGGAAGTCGTGTGGTGTCTACATCAGATATTTTTTTTTAACATTTTATACTTTAATCCCACACTGTATATTAATTATTAACAGGTAATTTCAATCCCTACTGGAATAATTTCTATTTGGTATAGTTCCTGTTGGTTGAGTATTTACCTAGCTAATATTATGTAGGCATGTAATTACGTTAATATCCACATACTCACATCAAATAGTAATTTAAAACGTATTTTAAATAAATGTAATTTAAATTTTATTAAAGTCCATTTAAGCTTTTTTTCTGTTAACAAGCTTTTTTCTGCGGGATAATTTAGAAGCAAAATAATACACCAATTTACTTGTCATCAAAATAATGTTTGATATTAGTCGTTTCCTTAAAAAGTCACATATTTAAGACGTTTTTACATGAAACAATTATACTCGTTCGTGTACGGACCGCCTACAGCATATGTGCTAGTGAGGGACCAAATTATAAGGCACTTATAGAGACATTACTTATCTAACTGTTCATTTTTTGCAATATCGCTGCAATGTGCAATTAGTCAACATGACAGACAAATGGAAACAAATGAGCTTAGCTCTCTATGGGAAACTAACTTTTTCATATTTCGTACCTTAATTAATTTTATTCAAAACTGCAAGAAATTAACTCCCAAGAATGAAATTATTACTAAGTACATCTGCTAAACAAAGAATAGAATTGTTGCTTTTTACCTGAATTTTTTTTCCACCTGGCCTTATGAGTATACTCTTCTATGCAGAGCAATGATTATTCACCCCACAGTACGATATATTGGGGGAGTTTTCGAAATTTTGATTTTTTTATGTTAAAAAAAATGGGCATTTTTGAGCAAAGTTTTGAGGACGAATATCTCGGACACGAAAAGAGATATCGACCTGTGGTTTTAAAATCTTAAATCTACACCCTTCAAACTACTTAAATACAAATTATCAGAATTTTTAATTTTTTAAAAAATTTCGACCCTTTTTTAAACCACACCACCCTCATACCCAAAAATGGGTGTGCGGTACACCTTCAACGACCTCACCATTAAATTCCTCGTACCAAAAAACATAAGTATACCAATTTTCATCAAAATATTCCACCGGATACATTTATTATTAAACATTCTTTAAAATCGCCAAAAACTGAAAAAATCCCAAGGGGTACACCTTAGATTTTTTGCGATTTTTGGCCATTTTCAGACTTTTCCTTCTGGAGATAGTAATAGTTGTTCGAAAATTATGAAAATTGGTATGCTTATATAATTTTGCTCGTAGAATCTAATGGTGATATCGCCAGCGGTGAATAATTGGTATTTTGAAGACGAATATCTCGGACACGAAAAGAGAAATCGACCTGTGGTTTTAAAATCTTAAATCTACACCCTTCAAACTACTTAAATACAAATTATCAGAATTTTTAATTTTTTTAAAAATTTCGACCCTTTTTTAAACTACACCACCCTCATACCCAAAAATGGGTGTGCGGTACACTTTCAACGACCTCACCATTGAATTCCTCGTACCGAAAAACATAAGTATACCAATTTTCATCAAAATATTCCAACGGATACATTTATTATTAAACATTCTTTAAAATCGCCAAAAACTGAAAAAATCCCAAGGGGTACACCTTAGATTTTTTGCGATTTTTGGCCATTTTCAGACTTTTCCTTCTGGAGATAGTAATAGTTGTTCGAAAATTATGAAAATTGGTATGCTTATATAATTTTGCTCGTAGAATCTAATGGTGATATCGCCAGCGGTGAATAATTGACCATTTTTGGGATATGACCCAAAAATGGGCATTTTTGAGCAAAGTTTTGAAGACGAATATCTCGGACACGAAAAGAGATATCGACCTGTGGTTTTAAAATCTTAAATCTACACCCTTCAAACTACTTAAATACAAATTATCAGAATTTTTAATTTTTTTAAAAATTTCGACCCTTTTTTAAACTACACCACCCTCATACCCAAAAATGGGTGTGCGGTACACTTTCAACGACCTCACCATTGAATTCCTCGTACCGAAAAACATAAGTATACCAATTTTCATCAAAATATTCCAACGGATACATTTATTATTAAACATTCTTTAAAATCGCCAAAAACTGAAAAAATCCCAAGGGGTACACCTTAGATTTTTTGCGATTTTTGGCCATTTTCAGACTTTTCCTTCTGGAGATAGTAATAGTTGTTCGAAAGTTATGAAAATTGGTATGCGTATGTAATTTTACTCGTAAAATCTAATGGTGATATCGCCAGCGGTGAATAATTGACCATTTTTGGGATATGACCCAAAAATGGGCATTTTTGAGCAGTTTTGAAGACGAATATCTCGGACACGAAAAGAGATATCGACCTGTGGTTTTAAAATCTTAAATCTACACCATTCAAACTACTTAAATACAAATTATCAGAATTTTTAATTTTTTTTAAAATTTCGACCCTTTTTTAAACTACACCACCCTCATACCCAAAAATGGGTGTGCGGTACACTTTCAACGACCTCACCATTGAATTCCTCGTACCGAAAAACATAAGTATACCAATTTTCATCAAAATATTCCACCGGATACATTTATTATTAAACATTCTTTAAAATCGCCAAAAACTGAAAAAATCCCAAGGGGTACACCTTAGATTTTTTGCGATTTTTGGCCATTTTCAGACTTTTCCTTCTGGAGATAGTAATAGTTGTTCGAAAGTTATGAAAATTGGTATGCGTATGTAATTTTACTCGTAAAATCTAATGGTGATATCGCCAGCGGTGAATAATTGACCATTTTTGGGATATGACCCAAAAATGGGCATTTTTGAGCAAAGTTTTGAAGACGAATATCTCAGACACGAAAAGAGATATCGACCTGTGGTTTTAAAATCTTATATCTACACCCGTCAAACTACTTAAATACAAATTTTCATAATTTTTAATTTTTTTAAAATTTTCACCCTTTTTTAAACCACACCATTCTCATACTCAAAAATGGGTGTGCGGTACACCTACAACGACCACACCAGTAAATTCCTCGTACCAAAAAACATAAGTATACCAATTTTTATCAAAATATTCCAACTGATATCGTACATTAATTATTAAACATTCCTTAAAATTGTCAAAAACTGAAAAAATCGCAAGGGACACCTTAGATTTTTTGCGATTTTTGGCCATTTTCAGACTTTTCCTTCTGGAGATTGTAATAGTTGTTCGAAAATTATGAAAATTGATATGCTTATGTAATTTTGCTCGTAGAATCTAATGGTGATATCGCCAGCGGTGTATAATTGACCATTTTTGGGATATGACCCAAAAATGGGCATTTTTGAGCAAAGTTTTGAGGACGAATATCTCGGACACGAAAAGAGATATCGACCTGTGGTTTTAAAATCTTAAATCTACATTGCGATTTGACATTGAATTTGACGTTTCAATATCAAATATAGAAGACATACATTCATGTTTTCCTTCTGAACTAGCGTTCGTAGAGGACAACTATGGCGAATCAAAGATGCTGCATACGTCATCGTATTGCGGGTGATTTAACAAACGATAAATTTAATATCGTTTGTACAAAAAATATGCTATATTTTATTACTTTTATTGCATTAATATTACATAGTATTGCAGTAATTTGTTATAATTTTGTTCTTTTTCTATAATTCCAATTTTCTTTAACATTTCTTATTTTTTTCCAGAAGCGTCCTCCTCAGACCACACCGAGATGGGCGTATCTGAAGACGTATCAACACCTGGATTAGCGGGTGCAAGTGAAGCCAGAGCCCCTGGGGTCACATCTGCAGCAACTGGCCCTACCGTAGGGGACCATAGTGACGCTAGTGACCCCGAACCAGATGACTTTGCACCCAAACGGAAACAAAGGAGGTATAGGACGACATTTACCAGCTACCAATTAGAAGAACTGGAGAAGGCGTTTAGTAGGACACATTACCCCGATGTCTTCACGCGGTAAGAAGAAGATGCTTATTTTTGATGCTGGTTTAAAATGCGTTCAGAATCAAACAATTTCCAATTTGTACTTCTACTTTGTATTTTTTACTTTGAATTTGATGCATTCACAACAAACATCGAATACATGGTTTTGCCATAGCTGTAATTACAATGCACAAGGTTCCTTAAATAGCACCAGGGGCCCGATTCTTGAAATTTTTCCCATACGTAAGTGGGAGAGATGCGCATGCGAACTGCATATTGGTATTCTTGAAACGAAATCGTGTGGTCGTAGACGAATATTCCCTACGCAATTACATCGGATGGGTATGAATAACTTGAAAGTATCATTCGCATACGAAACTGTGTCTGTCACTGTTACTTGTGTTTGGTGTATCAGTACTTAGATGATATAAATCAAATTATGTTTTTATATAACTACGGGGACGCCAATTTTAAATCTAGAATCTCCGTACACTTGAGTATCGTTATAATCTTCGACAAATGTATGCTGGTGCATTAATAGAACGATGCAATGGATTGTTAAAAAGTAATTTTAGGTGCCTCTTAACGAGCTTTGCATTTCAAATCTGAAATAGTTAGCAAAATTAGAGTATTATTACATAAAACTTGCATATTAATATTACCATATTAGGTACGTATATACTGTAAACTAAGAAAAATAATACCTACTATATCAAATATATTATGTATATATTTATATATATATATATATATATATATATATATATATTAAAATTACAACACTTATGGCTTATGACAGCATCGTTGACAGCTACGGCTGACAGCTTTGGTTGACAGTAACAGTTAAAAAACAATTATATGATGAAGCATTCACGTGGTATAAATGTTTCGTTTAGATTGGCTGCTACATACTACGTTCGCTTGCTTTCGAGAATCGTATGCGTAGGCTTCAGCCGAGTTTCGTTTGGTATTCAGAATACCACTCATATGTACAGTACTGTTCGTGCATGAAACTAAGCACACAAATTTTGTCGCGTGCGGAAAATTTCGCATGATTTCAAGAATCAGGCCCCAGGAGGAGGGTCTTGGGGCATTAAAATTAATCTTAAAGCTAAGAATAAATAAATTACAATATATCTTATGAACTAAATATATCTGTAGCTGATCTCGAAGCGGCTATTGCATCTCCAGGATTTCCAGGATCTTCTTATGACCACGACTGGAAATATTTCATAAATTAATGTCTATATGACCGGATTGAATTTACAAGTTTTACTTGAAAATCATTTCCATGTCTTTCTGCTCTGGAAGGAGCGACGAATTATATGGTATCTGTAACAGACGCTTACACCTGGATTTAGAACAAAATTTGGACTATTTATTAACTTAAAAACTAATATGGTCTATCAAAGGAAAACCGCGATACATTCCACCATTCATTTGGGCGTCCCACATATTCAGTCACACAATACCTAATATTTTCTGGAATATTCTTCCGTTTGTCCAGCATTAGAAATGTGGGATTGTCCGGCTATTTCTCGCAGAACTGCCGCACACAAAATGGTCTTGTATCTGTAACAGACTCGCACAAAATTATTCATTTTCCGACAATAATTTGAGATATAAAAGGTATCGATCATTGGAACTGTTTGTAAACTTTGACCACGCAAATCGTTTCACACACTTTTTGTTCTTCCCACATAATCACTGAATAAAACCGGATATGTACACAACTATGAATGTAAAACACTATTAAATATTTGTATTAATAAGTAATGCACTTACTGTCCTTTTAAATATCATATTTACGGAGACTTTACCAGACGAACTGCTCGAGCTGTTACGCTCAACTCTCTGACAGATAACCTAAATTCGCAAAATCGTCCCGCTCTTCAACATTAAAATTAGTTCACTAAAAGTAAAATTTATGCAGTAAATTTATACTAAACTTATAGAGAAGACTTCAAGCAATCCAATGGTGTATCTTTTGTCGCGAAAAAATCTCTAGGGAGCGAGAAAAACGGCAAAAACTGTCAAGGTCAAAAAAAAATTTGCGTGGAGGGACCTTAGGGAAAAAAAATTCCAAATTTTTTCTTCGCTTTTTTGACGATTTGAAAGGTTTAAACCGAAAATTTGAAATGGACATCATTTTAGAAAAGTTTAATAATTTTTTTTACATCAAAAAAACGAAGAATATGGGCAAAGTACTTCATTTTTCTTACCAAACTTACAACCCATATTACCTCCGTTTTGCGCAGCGACTTTGGCACAGCTAAAACACTAGGATTTTTTTTTCTTTTACAATAATAAGTTACAATGCATCTTAAAGCTAAGAATAAATAAATTACAATATATCTTATGAACTAAATATATCTGTAGCTGATCTCGAAGCGGCTATTGCATCTCCAGGATTTCCAGGATCTTCTTATGACCACGACTGGAAATATTTACAAGTTTTACTTGAAGTTCATTTCCATGTCTTTCTGCTCTGGAAGGAGCGACGAATTATTTGGTATCTGTAACAGACTTTTACACTTGGATTTAGAAACAAATTTGGACTATTTATTAACTTAAAAACTAATATGGCCTATCAAAGGGAAATCGCGATACATTCTACCATTCATTTGGGCGTCCCACATATAGAAACAGTCACACAATACCTAACATTTTCTGGAATATTCTTCCGTTTGTCCAGCACTAGAAATGTGGAATTGTTCGGATATTTCTCGCAGAAATGCCGCATCCAAAATGGGTTTGTATCTGTAACAGACTCACACAGAAATAATTAGAATTGAATTTTTATTATTTATCAACTTATAAATTAATATGGACCTAACAAAGGGAAACCGCGATACATTCTCAATCTCAACATTCATTGGGCGTCTCACACATACACACAGACATACACACAATACCTAATATTTCTTGGAATATTCTTCAAGACACTCGGTTGACTTCTTATCGTCTTGTATCTTCGATTTTTTTTTGTTACTGCAAACGAGAAGACTTTCCATATCTGTAACAGACTTTTACACCACGATTTAGAACAAAATATGGACTATTTATTAACTTAAAACTAATATGGCCTATCAAAGGGAAACCGCGATACATTCTACCATTCATTTGGGCGTCCCACATATACAAACAGTCACACAATACCTAATATTTTTTGGAATATTCTTCCGTTTGTCCAGCACTAGAAATGTGGAATTGTTCGGATATTTCTCGCAGAACTGCCGCATTCAAAATGGGTTTGTATCTGTAACAGACTCACACAGAAAGAATTAGAATTGAATTTTTATTATTTATTAACTTATAAATTAATATGGACCTAACAAAGGGAAACCGCGATACATTCTCATTGTCAACATTCATTGGGCGTCTCACACATACGCACAGACAGACACACAATACCTAATATTTCTTAGGATATTCTTCAAGGCACTCGGTTCACTTCTTATTGTCTTGTATCTTCGATTATTTTATTTTTTACAGCAAACGATAAGACATTCCATATCTGTAACAGACTCAAACAAACATAATTACAATCAAATATTGACTATTTATTAATTTATAAACTAATAGGGACCTAACAAGGGGGACCACGACTCGACATATTTTGTAAATTACAGTCTTACCACAAGAATAAATTTACCAAATACATTTGCGGATTATCTTCTTGTCTTCCTGTCCTGGAAGAAGCAGCGAATTGTTTTGTATCTGCAACTTATACAAACGGAATTAGAATAGTATTTAAACTACTTATTAACTTATAAATTAAATGGCCTATCAAAGGGAAACCGCGTTACATTCTATCATTCATTTGGCGTCCCACACATACGCACAGACAGACACACAATACCTAATATTTTCGTGTAATGTTCTTGCGATAGAATTCTAACCATGTATATTGATTGGAGCAATCGGAAAATGGTTTCATATCTGTAACATAACTTATACAGACGAAATTAGGATTAAATTGTGGCATAATGTTTTTCATTTATACAATATACAACATTCCACACATACTCGCTGTAACATTATTTTACATAACCAGAACAAATTATGAAAATAGGTTAGAAAACAATCTAATTTAACTATTTCATGCAATATTTGTTGTTAATAATGTATAAAAATACAATAAAGTACGTACGTCAAATTAACATTGTTGTCACGAAAATTATTTATTGATACTAAAGTATTTTATTTAGTTTGACTCACAAATTTTATGTCAAAATGACCGCTGTACATTTCCAAAACAGTTTTTATATAAATTAACAATGTACTTACTAAATTTACACATGAATTTTCACTTAATATTCACAAAATCACGAACAATAACTTTTCTCTTCATAGTTTGTTGATAACAGTTGAATTACTACGGACGGCTGTCATTGGGCGCGGAGTACTACGCGAGTCAAAATAGTGACTGTTTGAAATAATACATTTGAATTTAAATAAATATGTTTGATATATTTTATAGACAAATCATACAATATATTTAAATATTACAACTCTGATTTTATTCTTTTGGCTTGAATATCGTACGGTATGGCCAGCTAAAATATCTTCTTCTAAAGATGTCAAGTGATATGCGTTAGCAGTGAAACAAGATCATTTATATTTTTTGAAAAAAAAAAATAATGAATAAACAAAAAATATGAACCAAGCTAAAATAACATTGTGAAAATAAACAGCATGTAATTTCAATTAAACGTATGCACTATCAGATTTTTGACGAAAGAAGTGACATTATGTTATAGTGGACGCATTTATTCAGACAGACGTTCCAAACTTTGACGTAAAGTAGAAATTAAAATTGGAAATTGAAATTACTTGATTATGAACTCCGCTTTAAAATTATTAGCTAAAAAAATTAGGAAAAACAAGATTGTAAACAAAAAAATTAAGCTTGGCAGATTGTCGTGTGACATTAGAAATTAAAGTATAAAAAACTAATTCAATAATGCTAAAGCGTTGAATGTGATAATCAAGAAGCAATTATGTCTGATAATAACGGCCATTTTTGTTTTAATATAAATAAACATTCTCTGCTGTACGTGTGAGTAATTAACTTTGTTATCTTAATAACATCAGTGATTGGAAAAGCG
Source organism: Harpalus rubripes (assembly GCA_963082715.1). Classification (NCBI taxonomy): domain Eukaryota; kingdom Metazoa; phylum Arthropoda; class Insecta; order Coleoptera; family Carabidae; genus Harpalus; species Harpalus rubripes. The sequence goes on from OY720460.1 coordinate 16,988,277, forward strand.
TTCATTAACCAATCTTATAAAGGTAGAACAACGGACATTATTTTTTATTTCGTCGAACATTCTGTACCATAAGTAAATTAAATAAATTATAAATCCTTTTTTTATTTACGTTCGTTCACATTATTATTTTTGTATAGGCGATCTTTAAAAAATTTGACTGTGGGTAGTTCATAATGGGGTCCAATACTTACTTTGATTTTTTTCTGAAAGATTAAATAAAATGATGAATTTTAGCGTTTGTTACACTTTCCAAATGTGTATAGTTTTTGAAGTATATCTTTTTGACCTAATTAAAACTCAGCTCAGTACATGACTCATTTGAGATGAAGTGAGTTGTGATGTGTGCAAAAAAACAAGTTTAATTCCATTCTATCACTTCCTTCTTTACCGATACAGCTTTAACAGCTGCCAAAATTATTGACTTATTTTCTGATCTACGATACAGTTTACAAACGCAAAATTGATAATGTTGAAAATATATTACTGTAAGCTAGTGATGCACGCGAGGCGAGACGAGACGAGAAATATAAAATATCGATCTCGTCTCGTTTTCGGATCTGCAATCTCGATCTCGCTCTCGTTCTCGCACATTTTTTTGGGTCTCGTCTCGTTCTCGCGCGAGAGTCTCGCTATAAAAATAAGCGCTTGCGCACTACGTATTTACCTCGGTATTTACGTATCAGTTGAACTACAAAATACAAGTTCGCACCAATCGTTCCGTCTTCCGTGTATTTACAGTCATATAACTATAATAGAGACGAAACACTAAATTCTAGTCACCAAATTATTTCAATACGAACATCTGTTAATACATTCTGTCATCAGTAAAACTAATTAAACATATAATATAAGATCCTTTACTTTTCAGGGACGACAAGAATTTTATTAACCGTAGTTTTAACTGGGATGAATTAGGGGTTGTAATGTTGGAGAAAAACTAGTTCTATTAGATGCAAAAGCGATTTAGTCTTTATTTTGCATTTCCTCGCTCTGCGACCGATATCATTCGACTCTAGATAGACTCAATTCGTATAATTTTCACATTCACGTGTTCTATGCACGAATTACCGTTGACTCCACTCCCTGTACGGCTCATTTTTCATTGAATTTATGAATCAAAGCTATAAAGTTACAAATACTTTTTATTGCGAGACTCTCGCTAGAATTTCGTGAGATTTCTCGCTTCTCGCAGTTGTTATATCGATCTCGCCTCGAATTTTAAATTGCAATCTCGGTCTCGTCTCGCATAATGCAACGAGACGAGACGAGATGCGAGAGTACTCTCGCCTCATCGTGCCTCACTACTGTAAGCATATCTGTATAGGTGAATATAAAATTTGTTGTATTATATAACCTTAAAATGCAAACTGAGTGTTTCAAATCATTTTGTTTTGTAAACTGATAGTGTAGCATTGGAAAGGGGCGAAGTGAGTTTACTCAGAACAACTCAGATTAGTTGTGTCAAAAAGAACAACGATTTCCTGAGTTTATCTGTTGTGATCTAAGAGGAGCTGAGTTTTTGTTCAAAAAGAATACAGCTTATATTTTGGGTCAGAAAACCCTAATTTCTAATGTAAACAAATTTGACATGTCCTACTGGCCGCCATGACAGTTCTACGGGTCCCAATAATTGTATCTTGTCAAAGGAAAAATCTGTTGTTATACAGATTTTGAATAAATATGTATAATTTTAATAATAATGATAAAAGTGTTTCATACATTTTTTATGGAATTTATTTTCATAAGTTTGAATAATACAAAATTTTATTCTTTTCATTTGAAGTTGTGACGTCATACCGTTATAGCACTAATAGTTTTTATTAAAATTATGAATGAAAAGATTTATATTTAACAAATATTTTGATACAAAATCATTTAAAATTAGTCATACTTTCATAATATGGCAAAATACATGCAAGTTCTTTTTTAGTACAGGACCCCATTCAAGAAAATGAAATGACATGCACAAAAACAAGATTTTAGAAAGAAATTCCGTTTTGAAAATATGTTTGTAAATCTTCCAGAAGCTGTAGTGTCGGTTATAATTCGGTAATTGGTTGTCGAAACCGTCGTGGGCCGTAATAGGCAGCTCGGAGTGCTCGGGTTAATCGAATTTGACTTGTATCGGGCCTACATAAATTGCCTGAAATGATAGGTGGTGTGTGCCGCACCTCGAGAGCCTGGCCGGAGGATAATTGTCCCCTGGTAACCGGTAATTTCCGGTCATTACGCTACTACAACGGTAATGAACCCACACTTAGTCATTACTAACGACCAACCAAAATTCTTAATAACACGAGATGGGATCAGCGGGAATTAACCCTATACGTTGCAAACTTAATTAAATTTTTTAAACATTTACAAATTTAGGGCACATTTTTTTTTAAATGTAGTGCTATTAGACCACGTCTCAAATACAATACGACCTTAAACTCACATATAAATAAATTATAAAACTTACGCAAATTGTGAGAAATTTCATCAACTTTCTTTAGATTAGTTTAAAATGTAAATTATACTTACAAAAACTGGCTATGTTATTGAAGTATTCCGCAATTTAATATTGGATTTATTATTAATACTATTAATAAATAATAGTTTTTCTTCGACAAATACCTTTAAATGTTATTTTTTCGAGATTAATGTTATTATAAAAATTAAAGATTATTAAATTTTCTATAGATTTGCATTAATACTTTTTCTATATATTTTCCGGATAAATTTATAAAATTATCTAAAATTTAGATCCCAGAGCCTACGCTTTAAACAAAAAACGCAGTTATTCAAATATATGTAACTGACAGATAAATGTCACTATCAAAGAACTAATCATTTCAAAATAATATTAGTAACGTTTTAAAAAGAAAAAGGTAAATAGAACAATAGAAAAGGAATTCAATACAGTTTCCAGCATAAGTAAATATGTAGGTATGTATTTAGGTTAATAAAAATTAACGATTCGCAAAAATATTTGAGCTAATTCTCATTTTTGGATAAGTGAATTCTATTCTATCCCAGTACTTAAAATTCAATCTTCATTTTATTATAGTTCCGGTGGCTCAATTGTTAGAGCAACGCCTCATGTCATGAGTGCCCTCGGAGCTGTGGGTTCGAATCCCACTAAGGCATGGATGTGTATGAATGTGAACCCACTCTGTAATTGGGATTTAATCCTGTGGAGGGGTTTAAAAAAAGGTAGTTACTTGGATTAGATTAGACTATATTTTAAGAAATAAACTGTTAAAATTAGAGTAACATTCGCTAATCCAAAGAACTTAATCTTTTTTGTGACTCGGGCTGTAAATGGCGGGTGGTATTGTGTTGGCCACATCAGATTTTTGTATTGTTTGTTGTGAATTTTGTCTGAATGTACACATAATACATTATATCAAACAGTGTACTTATAGATCTTCTAAACGACGTGTTTGTAATGCTTTTATAGACTAATTAGAATAGAACACCGAAATGGAAAAAGAAAATAGTCATTTGTCCTTATTTTTTCATTCTGTATAATCGAATAGTCTTTCCCTAAAAATTCTATTCATGACATTCATTTTATATCAGTAAAAGAAAAGTTTATTTATAAAGACGTTCAAAAAATTATAGTAGCGTAAATTTATAGTCTGTCGGGTAAACCAAAAATTCCAGATTTATCTTTATTATTAACTTCTGGCTTCTGAATACCATCCCATTCTCCCTATACAAAATATGGCTAAAAATCAACAAACAAAACCAAGCAATAATTAGCGCCTAAGGTGCTAAACCTTTGCAATGGGCGGGTGATACATTTTCGAACATTTATCAGCAACAGGATAACCGCTACCACTTCGTGCCTTTCCGACCATCTTCGGGCTAGTCCGGGTGGTATAGGTCAACAGTCCACACTGACCTTGGGCTTAGTTAATAAACACCGAGAACAAAAGCAAGTGTAACAATTGAAATTAGACGACTAAGGTGTTGATTAGAAAACAAGAGGAGTGAAAGTACAGGTGAAATTTTTTTTAAGTTGGTATTCTTATAGGCACTATAGGGACTAAATATCCCTATTTTATTTCACAAACTGTACCAGAAAATAGATATCCAGAAAATATAAATTTATATTAAATTTCTAAGAATATATGAATATGGAATTGTATTAAACAATAGTTTAATAAATAATATTTCATTTCATATAATAATGGAATAATACTAACAATCGAGAATAGAGTATTTTAGACACTTTAAAAAAATGGTTGAAGCTTGAAGCATAACTTAAAATCAAACTGTTTCACTAAAATACACATTCCAGCAGGGCCGGCCCAAGCTACAGGCAAGCCAGGCGATCGCCTGGGGCGAAATTGGTTTTAGGGCGACATTTTTTAAACTATTTTTGCAAAATAAATTAAAAATCAAATTATAAGTTTGTTGACTCGTCCAGTGTGTAGCTTTAATCATAATGCTGACAATTCCAGTTACAGAAAACTTATATTAATTAAATCCTATTTATATTTTTTCACATTATACTAAGAAAGAAGAAAGGTTAAATTCGTTGGCGAAAAATACCCCCAACATGAAAAAATTGCAACAAAAGCTTTTATGTGGAATCCTGCACAGATGCAACAGCCCCTCGCCAATTTTGAAAAAAGCGACAAATTTTGGTTTTTGTTTAATGTCAAAATGACAGAACCATCACTAGACAGGCAAAGCAATCGTGAATTAAATATTCTATTTTTTTAAAAAGAGGAAGCTAGACTCTGTTATAAATTGTATTTCGGGTTGCACGCAAACGGACTTTGAAAGTAACTCTCCCGTGACTAATCCTGTATACGGCATTAGACAAAAATAAAGCGACTCTGTAGAACCCAAAAGAAAAAAATCTGTCTTTTAAATATCCAAAATATTTTCAAAAAAATTTCATTCAGATTAAGATTCTGTGATTGTTCGCGAGTTATGGACACAAATCGCCTCTTTTCTAATTTTTGTACCTATAGAATCTAAACAAAATTGTAATAAATGAGAGGCGCAATTTACAATTTTCGCTTGGGGCGCTCAGAAGTCTCGGGCCGGCACTGCATTCCAGTGAAGACTTGTCAGGGTAGGCAGGTGAGGCAGTGCCTCACCAGAAAAGAATAAATAAGAATGTAATTTAACAAATTAATAATTTTATGTTATTTAAATCAAAACAAACCAAATGAAGTTTTGTCTAGTTATATTTGGTCGTTGTTGGAAACCCTATTGGTAAACATTAAAAAAAACAATCGTGCATGAAAGGGCTACTTGCGTGTCATTTTTATATTTAATGTTTTTGAAGAGACGATAAAAACTTGCAACCCATATTTTTTATTTTGGCAAAATTTTCATTAATTGGCCAGAAAAAAAAATGGAATTTTAATATTTAAATTACCGCCATGTATGACGTAGAATTACGCCGAACCAATGAATGGCCGTAAAGCAATAACATCGGTACGTCCAATAGCAACGGCATGTGTGGGTAATTTAAATATGACAGATCATTTGTTTGACGTTTGAATAATAGTTTGGAGGTTAATATTTTCGTTTGTCATTTTAATCTTGTACGAGTATAAGCTAAGTTAAAATCCTTCAAAATCCTGCTTAACAAATCGAAATACGTAATAAAAGTAACAGAAACAACGCAAATTGTAAATAATAAAGAAGTGACAGAAAAATGAACTAATGTCAAAATCAAATTAAAACTCGCACTCGCTCGCCATCTACGGGTTACATTCTTCAATATGCATCCCTTTCTCCAGTTCAAAATAATGACGTCAAAGAAAATCTTCTTTCTTAATATTTTAAAGTAAATCAACAAAAAACGTACATTTATTTTTATTAATTTTACATGCTATTTTTTAACTTCTTGGAATCCATATACTCCGCTCTGTAAAAACCATGTCACGGCTTATTACTAGTAACTCTCTTCTCTTGTTTGTTTCTGTTGTGTCCGCTTTGTAGTCATGGTAACCCAGACAGTAATTGGCGCCAAAACACTTGGACACTCGTTCCGAAACAGATTTTTTATCAGGAGCATTCCGAAAGGACAAATTGCCCATTCCAAGGAATGCTTATCCAAATTACGTCATCAGATATCGCCAACTTTGTTCCCCGACCGACAATGTACGACTTTTTCTTGTACATGTCAAACAGAAAAAGAATTGTTTACAATACAAAACAATGCGGAGACAAGTCAACGCTTAACGATACGAGAATATTTCTTGCAAACAAATGTAATATGTTGTACTAATACTCTTTCCGTTGTCTAGCAACTATTTTTTGAATAGGTAGTTATATTGTTTTATGCCTCACTAAAGTATAAGAAAATGTTTATTTCTGGGATACGGTGTATATAAACATATCTATAACAACCAGGGCATTATATGAGGGCATAATCGTTCATTATGCCCTCATTATAATTAGGGATCGACCGATATGATTTTTTGTGGCCGATACCGATATCGGCCGATACCGATATACTCATAGCCGATATCGGCCGATACCGATATATCGGCCATAAAATTTTGTCGTAATTTTTTTGCTGTATAAGTGAGGTAAAAGTGATTTATAATGATATACTGTTACCGTTACAGGCATTAACTATAAATAAATCACAAAAAAAATGCAGAGCAAATGCAAAAAAAGACATTTTTTTCAAACGTCGTAGAAATGGCATTTTTGTGATTTAATTCACAAGGTAGAAGCTTTATTTCTACGCCGTCGGAATAGAAATAGCTAATTTCTACGCCGCCGGAGTAGAAATAGCTAATTTCTACGCCGGCGGCGTAGAAATAAAATAAATAAATAAATATCTATAGAAACTACATAAAATTAGCGAATAAAAAGAAAAGTAGTGCGTTTGAAAAAAAAATTCAATGTGTCATTCGGAATAAAAGCGTCTTTGTGTGCCACTCGCATGCAATTGTTCGACTCGCTTCGCTCGTCGTACAAACTTCCATGATCGCCACACAAAGTATCACTTTTACTCCTAATAACACAATATACTATTTTCAATAATATATTTAGCACCACCGCCAAATAGTGTTGCTAGTGAACAGCTATTTTCTTCAGCTGGAAATGTTTATGAAAGCGCAATAATTTTGTTACATTGCAACTTGCCAAAAGTTAACTTTAAATATTAATTTGTTTAACTAAGTGTGTAACTTTAGTTCTACATTTTTAATGACTTTTTTTGCTAAATTTTGAATAAGAATAAACTTGATTTGTTTTTTATTTAGTATTTCTGTTTTAATTTCCTTTAAAAAATCCTTAGCAACTGAAATATTAAGCAATTTATATTTTTTTAGGCCGATACCGATATCGGCCAAGAAGACCGATATGGCCGATATACCGATACCGATATCGGTATCGGTCGATCCCTAATTATAATCCGATCATCGTTTATGGACTTAATCTCGATCATTAATCGCCCTTGATAGTTTAATTACTATTAGCTATTGATTTGTACAGGGTGTTAATACTACGTTGTAAAACCCGAAAACGGGAGTTAGTACTCATTAAAACAAACAACTTTTCTTAGTTAAATTTTTTGATTTGGAGCCTGCTTGTCTTTTATATCTTCTGCTGGAGCTACTATTCTAGCCACCAGCTCTAATTCGATGCTTACTGGTCTCTCATATACAGAGGTCTTCATCTGACCCCAGAAAAAGAAATCTAGGGGAGTTAAGTCGAGGCTCCGGGCTGGCCACACAACAGGACCTCCTCTCCCTATCCACTTATTCGGAAATTCTCTATTTAGTAGTGCTATGACTCCTCGGGTTATGTGAGGCTGTGCTTCATCATGTTGAAACCAAAGTCTTCGTCTGATGTTTAGCGGTAAGTCATCAAGAAGCTCTGACAGAATTTAAGAAAGTAAAATAATTTTCATCATTCAATCGGTTGTTGTTTCATTATTCATTATTTAATTTTTCTTGTTTGTTTGTGTGTTTGTTTCTTGTTTAATTTTCTTGTTTAATGGCAGCAAACCTACTTTGTTTTAAATGATTGTTGCAGTTTGTTAAAATTTATCTTGTAATTCAATTTGAATAAAAACTTTTTTTGGACAGATCGAAAAAAATGTTTTATTTTCAAAAATCGATGGTGTGACAAGGCGAGGGTAAGCACAATAACAGATAAATAACTTTTTATAAACTCTTCTAAATTATAGTTTCAATATTCATATTTTAACTCTGTTTATCTATTTAAGTCAAAATTCAGTTTAGAAATTCTTATCATATTATGATAGTGACGACATTTATTTGTTGATCTTAAGTCTGGAAATTATTATATATACGTGCTTGACTTTAGAATGACCTCGCCTATGCACCCCGAACCCCTAAAGATAATCCTGTCCTAAAGATAGCGTTTTTGTTTTAAGGAAGTCGGTATTAGTTAGCCATGGGATAAACATGGGAGAGTCGAAATTAGTACGTGGCGTCGGAAAGACGTGTTTTGGTTTGGACATGTAGTGTCCTTTAGTTTTGGGGCGACGCTCGCCAGCCGGGTTACGGAATGTAACACTTGTTAGTTGTGTATGTTAGGCTTAGTATTAATTAATAATAATGTAACCGTGTAAATATAAAAGTATTAATTTTTAAATAACAAGTATTTGTTCATGTCCGTAGTGTTCATTAGTGTAAAGTGTAAAAAGTGTAGTGTATGTGTGTTCTTCCTTCTCACAAGCCGTGGACGCCAGCCATCAAAGCGTCCACCAGTCAGTAAGTGTATCAACGTTGGGAATCATCATCCTTATCATCATTTGCAGTCAGCTTCAAAGACCCCCCTCGTGTTACAATGGAGTGGTTTTCAAAATATCTTATTTTGGAATTTTTGATCGGTCGCCATTTTGTTATTTGATAAAAAAGAAAATAATTGTAAATACAAATGTTTTAGAGAACTGAAAGCAAATGCAGAAAGTTTTTGTATTTTTTAAATATTCCACAAAATAAGGGAGTAATGACGATTTTTCGAAAAACAAAAGAACGTTAATAACTATGAACTAGGGCTCCAAATCAAAAAATTGAACTAAGAAAAGTTGTTTGTTTCAATGAGTTCTAACTGCCGTTTTTTGGGTTTTTTAGTATTAACAGCCTGTATACAGGTCGATTAATTAATTTACAGGTTTCAGGATATTATTCCATTGTTTACATGTACAAAAGTAGGCTGGTAACTAAGTAATAACTGTATCTGTATGGTAATATTATTACCATACTGACTCGTCAACAACGGTCTACAAAATTAAAATAAAATAAAATGAAAATATAATGTTCCTTATTAATACATACAGTTAACGTTAGCCTATCGTTCTAAATACGGTCTACTTTATTCTAAAGTAATAAACATAAGGAATAAAGCACATAATTTGAATATTTTGTCATATTGACATATGTCAAAATAATTGTTCGGTTAACCATAGCAATATGAAAGTAGCATTAATGAGTGAATTTCAAAAAATGAAATTTATCAATAATGTCTTAATTTTCTGAAACCGATAAACTATTGAACAAACCACGGATGTTATTAATCATAACAAGCCTTAGATGTCTTAAAATCTTCGCTCTACGAGTTCGGATTTCAAACTTACATCTGCGGCAGTTATGATGTGCATAACATACCTAGGTATGTTAATAGCTATATGTTAGTGATACTCAAAATTTAAAGTATTGTAATTCTTGAATTATTTGGAATATAAATCTTGTATACTATAAAAATGTATTATATAAATGCAAAATATAAATAACCTAAAATGTAAAAATTTAAAAATTACTCAACTTAAAAGTAATTATATATTTTTTTCTTTAATTATGTGTACATTTCAGTACGGCACACTTTAAAATTAACTCATTTAACAATTTCGAAAGTTTAAAAATTAATAATTAGACTTTCTCTACAATTACTAAATAATTGTTTTCTTTTGCAGGGAGGAACTCGCGATGAAGATAGGACTGACAGAAGCCAGAATCCAGGTGAGGATTGACTTTTTTCCTGTCCCGTTATTTAGGGAATAATTATAAATACATTTGCTCGAAATTGGGTCTACGGACTTTTTTCATTTCGCATGAAAGGTGCGAACGATTGAGTAAAAATTGAGAGCAGGTGGGTCATTCATCATTACTTTATGTCAGCAAATTGTAAATGTAATGTGATCTCGAAACGAAAATGTATAAGAGTTAAATAATTTATGACCGTATAATTGACTGCATATTAACAAATTACTCAAAATAAAATGTTTTACAAAAAAAATTGTTAAATGTCGGATACGTCAGTTATTAGTCCAAATAAATCTATGGATTAATGTCAGAACAACCAATACCTAAATTTAGTAATAGGAGTGCGTGGTTTATAAACATTTAACTGTTTCATAAGCAATACAATTATTAACTGAAATTTAAAAAAAATGGCATGTTCTTCCACAAATTACAGCTTTCTTTAAGTGCATCGAAATGTCCCCCCACCACTTTGTCCGTTCTGCAGAAATTCATATATTTCCACGCCGCCGAATCCCACTAGGTCGAAATATTATAGGATACAAATACCTCGTTGGGGAAATTCCCGGGCCCTCTCTCTTTATCGATTATATTGCATTCAGACAATCTAATATATTAAAAAGAAAGTTAAAAGCATATTATATTATTTATTTTCGAATTATAAATTTATGAATTCGCCCCCAAAAGCGGGCACAAATTGGCTTTTATTGCCCGAGGGCGTATAAGATTGCCAGGCCAGATATCTAGTTTACGTCTGTTGAGTTCTGTGGAACTAACTCTGCGTACAACCTCATATTCACTTGATAGTTCGTTGTATATTATGTTGTTATAAATAATGTGAACGAACACGAACGAACCAAAAAAGATGTCAATGTAATGTGGCAGGGTATTAAAATTTTCACATACCATTCTAACTGGTGATTTTAATTCATAGTTAGTACGCGCTATACTGCAATGAAAGGTTCTTTAAGTATAACTGGATCATTCTTATCGCCAGTTATTTGTTGAGTTTCTTGGTCGCAAATCCTCACCCTTCATTTCTAGCTCTGGTATTCCCCAAGGTTCCAACCTAGGCCCTTTGTTGTTTTTATTATTTATTGATGATGTTACACATATTCTACACTCTAACAAATTGTTATTCGCTGACGATTTAAAAATATTTTATCCAGTTTCTTCCGCTATTGATTCTCAAATTCTTCAAAACGATCTTCATACTTTATCTAGTTGGTGTTCAATAAATACTTAGAGTTGTTACGAACATTTAAACTGCATAGCCTAATTGAGCGTCTCGACTTCCAACTTGTTCACCATCTCTCTAAATTAATCCACGGTGAAATAGATGATCCTACTTGCTTAAATCAACTTCCTTTCCACACTCCTTTCATACACACTCGCTGTTTTCAAACCTTCTATCTTCCTACTCCATGCAATGTGTCAAATCAAATTTATACAAACAAATTTTCAAATATCGATGTATTCCGTTACTTCGCAAAAAAATTCATAAATATTCTTAAACACATAAAGTGACCATCGTTGCATGTTGTTCTTTTTTGTTATTTTTATTCATTGATCGTTGTGCATGTATTTTTTCCTACCCTCTTACTGGGTCCTTATATATTGGGCATTGTATTGATAAATAAATAAATGTAAAACCTTATACAAAAATAGAGATGACCGAACTTTTTTCCGCTTATTGAGTGAGACTATATTAATTTTTGCAAGTATGATGTTGTAGTCAGTTTCAAAACTGGGATACCGTCTATGAAGTTTAAAATAACAAAATTTCACAAATTTTCGTTGAACAGACTCATGTATATATTGGTATTTATTATAGATTGGACTCCAAATTTGCACACAATATTCAAGTTTTATTCTCACAAAAGAGAAATATAGCTTCTTCAAAGTAGAAATATTAGTGAAGAACTGAGTACTTCGGATTATAAAACCCAGACTTCTGTATGAATTATGCGAGTGGCAAAGTTTAGTTTTTCATCGAATATGACTCCAAGATATTTGAATTGAAGAGGGAAGAAGACGGCCGTCTTTCTTTAAAAAAAATTGTTATAGAAGATATGTTATTGTACAATAACTAATATTTCTGTCTTCTCCGCTCTTGTTGTTGGTGTACCGAACTATAATTGGTGATAATAAAGAGCTACGATTCTATTGTGAATTGTGACTGATTTCGGATGATTCTTGATTATAGGGTACAAGTAATTTGAAATTATCTACGGATAAGGCACGACAAAAATATTAAATGCAATTTCAAATCGTGTTTTACGTTTTACCTTTTCGTTTATAATGAATAACATTTGTTAATCGGAACAAAGAAATAACTAGAATATTTCGTGGAATATGACATGATATCGAGTGGGCGTGTAGCTTGTCATTTGTTCCAAGATGACGTAAAGAATTCAAATACCTACAGCGGAGTTGAATGAATATAGCCATAAGATTATATTTCCTTTTGTTGGGACTGTGTGTATTTAGTTGAATTTCACGCATTTTAGTAAAGTTTATTACATTTACACAAGTTTATTTCATGGTAAATGACCGTATACAACTGTTTATATTAGTTTACATTGTGAATGACCATATATCCTTTCAGATTTTTAGGAAAAATTGTTTAGTTTTCTAATTACGTGTATTTTGTATAACTTCATTTGCGTAAAATTGGTTTTCTTTATATTAATTTTAATAACGCATATTGTCATTCGTCGTCATTTGTAAGTGTTTCATATACACTGTGCATTGTTAAAATGAAAAAAATCTGGTGTGGCCAACACAATACCTCCCACCATTTACAGCCCGAGTCACAAAAAAGATTAAGTTAATCCTCATTTTTGGATTAGCGAACTAATTTTGACAGTTTATTTCTTAAAATATAGCCTGATCTAATCCAAGTAACTACCTTTTTTTAAACCCCTCAACAGGATTAAATCCCAATTACAGAGTGGGTTCACATTCGCACACATCCATGCCTTAGTGGGATTCGAACCCAGAGCCCCGAGGGCACTCATGACATGAGGCGTTGCTCTAACCATTGAGCCACCGGAGCTATAATAAAATGAAGATTGAATTTTAAATACCGGGATAGAATAGAATTCACTAATCCAAAAATGAGGATTAGCTTAAACATTTTTGTGTATCGTTAATTTTTACTAAACTAGATCGTCTGCGCTTTTGTCTACACAGACTTTGACAGGTATGTAAACAATATGTTTATAAAACGTCAAAAAAATTTCGCTTATCAAAACTCACTTGTAAAAATACGACATCTTATTGCGTTAAAGGGAGCCAAATTTTTTTTTGTGACGGTGTTTTGTCGAAATGAAACTTGGTAACTAGGTAGAATCCTGAATTTGGTTTGGCTTATAAATTTATTAGTGAAATAGTCATATATAATATCATAAGTGGTAAATTTTTGCCGGAAAAATTTTCAGATTGTTACGAGAGCCGGTTGCCTAGCAATTTATTGAGTGGCATTGACAAAAAATCACGAGTTGTCAATGAGTGATTTTTGATCAATGTCACGAGATAAATTGGCAACAGGCTCGAGTAAAGCAATCGGAAAAATTTTCCAGGATAAAATTTAACCACGAATGGTATTCGGATGACTATTTCCAAAATAAAAATCAGGTAATCATTTATATTTTTTTTTCTTGGCCAAAATATTATAATTTTAATTGTGTTCAGAGGTATTATGTTTCAGTTTGCTTTTCCAACGTTTTAAACAGATTCCTGTTCGAATCGACTCGTTTTTAATAAAAACTGATAACACTGAAAATATACAGACTTTGACAGGTATGTAAACAATGTTTCTAAAACGTCAAAAAAATTTCGCTTATCAAAACTCAGTTACTAGTAAAAATACGACATCTTATTGGCTTAAAGGGTGCGAAATTTTTTTGTGACGGTGTTTTATCAAAATGAAACTTGGTAACTAGGTAGAATCCTGAATTTGGATTGGCTTATAAATTTATGAGTGAAATAGTCATTTTTAAATGTTATTTTGTTATTTATTTACAACTCCAGCAGTGCGAAACTACATAACATTCCATTCTAAGCATACAAATAACATTTTTTTTTTCTATTCATTCTCATTACTTTTCTAATAGATCTTTAACTTAATTAATGATTTTTCATGTATGACTATAAATCATTTTTCTTTTATTCTATAATTACTTATATTAATTGACTTAATTATCACACATTTACTATCTATAATAGATTTAATAATTAGTTTATTGTTCAAGTTTTAAATACGCTTCATCTAAACTTTCAATATGTAATTACTGTAAAAAAACTAATTATACTTTTTTGTTTCTCCACTAAATATATTGAAACCCATAAACAGTATTTACTTTTTTATAGAAAATTTAATTAAAATATGAAATATAATTTACATTTATTATAATTTAATTTTCCAAAACAAATTTCGTATATAATTATCTACAGATAAATTAGAGAGATAATTCTTTCAATTACTGTAATCTTCTGAATTATTCTAGTGTGTAATTAATTTATTTCTGTGCAATTCTAGAAATTAAAAAAATTCTAACAGATTTTACCGTATACTTAAATTCACATTTAGGATATAAAAAGCTCCAAGCTGACAAAAGTGTCGTTTAAAATTATATCAAGTTTCATTTTTAAAAAAGACAAACAGTAGCCTATAATTTGGAAAATTACGTCGCTACTGAAAAAACAGTAGCATTGGAGAAAAAGCTTTGTAGTTGAAGTCAGTTGATAAAATCACATTAAAATTTTATTTCTTTCTCTTTTCTGTTTTTGCCAAGAAATAATTTGGCTTAAAATTGTTTAAGAATTTGAGTTCAGCACAATAAAGTTCAATTATAATCTTTATTTACTTTTAATTCAAATTTATTATTACAATTTTATATGCGGAAAATTTAAATACATGTAGTTGCATTGTTAAAATAATAATAATATGATATATGCTTTAAAATATAAATCATTCTTTTATCTTTGATAGTTTTATCAGTAAGTTTATGGATATACTTATATAGGTACAGATTGTTCATTTTAAATAATAAAATTTCAATTTAGTCACAGCCAATTTGTTTTTTACCTTTATGTATGTTTGTAAGCCAAAGTTTGTTAAGATGTCTTACATTAAAGTTTTGAATTTTTGTTAATCGTATGTAGGCTAATTTATTTGTAATTAGTATTAATAATATAAAATTACAAATATTGTATGTTGCATTTTAAAATGGACAAATATTACATTGCTGTCATATTGTGACAGTATAGTGCACAGGTATAGTGTGTAACCATGGAAGTGATTGGTCATATGTTGCATGTTAAAATAAATTCTCTGTACATTTAAATTAATAAAAATCAAATGGCGGGAGACATAGTGTTATACTGGATTTATACAGCGTTAGTCGTAACGTGACGTAACGTGACAAAAAGACAAAGATCGCCAACTTCTTTCTACGTTATGGTTCGTTGCGATATTACGAAAATTACTACTGCCCTGCACTATAGTCTGTTTTAATGTGGCTAATTATATTAAAGTTGGGATTAATAAATTAAATGGAAATATAAAAAATACTACATTACGAATGGTCTGTCTTGTGTGACTTTGAGCGACAAAAGTAACATATGTGTCATGTGTCAAAGTTTAGATTAATATATTGAATGGAAATATATATATATATATATATATATATATATATATATATATATATATATATATATATATATATATATATATATATATATATATAAAACTAAACTTCACATTATTGTAAGTTTTTATACTTAAATGTTAACTACTGTTTGTTACATTGATGTATAATTTTACAGCATCCTGATGAAGGATTAAATAAATCCGAAAGCTTGATGTAATAATCCAGAACGAGCTTTACTTTCTTGCCCTTTCACTGAAATCCTACAAATATTATAATTAGAATTTAAACTGTGACGAATTCGCAACACGTATATATATATATATATATATATATATATATATATATATATATATATATATATATATATATATATATATATATATATATGTGTGTGTGTGTGTGTGTGTGTGTGTGTGAAAAATAGTGCATTGCGAATAAACTAACGAACCTGATAAACACAAATGTGATGTACACTACACTTGTATCGACAAAGCATTAGTATACT
The DNA here is from genome assembly GCA_963082715.1 of Harpalus rubripes. Lineage (NCBI taxonomy): Eukaryota > Metazoa > Arthropoda > Insecta > Coleoptera > Carabidae > Harpalus > Harpalus rubripes. The sequence continues at coordinate 17,004,416 of OY720460.1, forward strand.
TTTTACGAAAATGTACCTTAAAAGTTCTGTATAATAACTTAGAAAAATCACGCGTTACGATACGTTACAATACGCCACGGCACGATACGATACGTTACGGCTTACACTGTATAAATCCAGCATTAGCCCCATCAGATTTTTAGTTCAGTCATTTGCACTTATTTAAAAAAAATTATCGCAGGTTTATTTATCGTTTAAATTACCTGGGTTATTATAGGATAAGTTAGTTTATGATAGGCAAAAGAGCAAACTGACACACCCAAAAATGGGTAATATGCCGTGATGATACATTTTTAAAGTGTTAAAGTAATTCAACCGAAGCCTAACCGAAATTGAATCTACAAACCCTAAATGCCAACTGCAATGTTCGAATATTTACTGCCAAGATGCATCTATGAAACAATATTTGCCGCTTCTTTGAATCAGTGTACCGGGCTTTTAGTTTAAGAAACCGCGCATTTCTTGTGAAATGGAGACATGTAATTTATTTAATTAAACCTAATCGTTTCGTATCCGTGACTGTACGTACACTCAGCGAGAAATAAAAAATTCGAAAATGGGTCTCTTCCTTTGTCAGATATGTCATTTGCGGTAGAACAGGTGTCTCTGCGATCGCTGAACGTCTTTTTGTCCCCAGCAATTAGACTGGGGAAAATTTAAAATTAATCAATTACATGGCATTTTCGTGCGTTCTCAGATTCCCACGAAGAGAGAATACTGGTCGGTGATTGGTCCAAGCTAATGGTTTATATGGTGCATATGGTCGTATATGGTTATTACAATTAGTGGTGTCGTGAGATTTTATTGTTTCTAATTGGGATGTTGTGATTTCTTGTAATGAAGGATTAATAGCGTTAAATGGTAGACTTACAATGAAAGTCGTAAATTACAAGTTTCAAACAATCAAATTAAATAAGAATTACAATGACGGTTCTGATGGAAAAATGTAATGGCTGTGATAAACTGTTTTATGGTTTTCCTACTTTTTGACCATTGAAATGCAAATTCGTTTTTAATTTTGGTAGGTAATAGTAATAATTTTTTATGTATTTCATAAATTAAATTTATAAACCATTAATGGACCTTTTCATTTTAACGGCTGTCTCTTTCTATCGCTGCAAATAGTAAGAAAATGGCGCGAACAACTGTCAGTTGGGCTGTCAAACGAAACGTCAAAAATATTGCAGTAATTAAAATACCTGCATTCTCAGTGAAAATTTGCATCGTTAGACATTTTAACTTCAATAAAAGCTTTTGTAACTTATTTCGATAAGATTTTTTAAAGTTATCTGAGATATTCTCACATTTTACGTCTAATTTTTTTAGAAACACACGCCATAGATCTCAGTTGTTCTTACTATGCGCAGATCCGCATTGCGCATATCTTCTATCTCTTTAAATTTAAAAGGTCCATTAAGGATGAGTAACATTGTTTTTTTCTCTGTCAACAATTTCTGGATTAGTTTATAGAAAAATACTTCTCATATTCTACACATCTTTTATTAAAAAATGTGTACTGCAATTTAATTTTCTCGTATTATTTTTCAGTAGTTAAATGTAATAATTTTTGTCGGTAAATCTTAGTAATTACATATTTCTGAAGAAAACTACTAATTATGTTACAAATAAACGAAAAAAAGGTGCAAATGTATATTTTAAATTTATTCTATTTCAACGTTTCGACTAAATGTATATGTATTTTATGCAGGTATCATTAAAGCATTAAGTCTAATATTTAAACATACATATTTAACATTGAATATATGTTTCTAGTTTTTTTTTAAATATTTATTTCAAAATTATTATTGAAAATTAAAATAATTTTAATATTATTAAAATTATCGGAGTTATTTTAAATATTAAATACCTACTTTTATATAAAACAGTATATTATATTCATAGTTTTGATATTAATGGGATTTTTTATTTTAGATAATTCGTGCTGATGCAAACATGTACGTGTATAAAATAAAAGTTAACAAATTTAACATATGTCAGTAGTCAATATGCAATAAAAGTGCAAAACTTTTTATTTTCTGTAATTCTCGTCCACTAAACCAAGTAAAAAATGTTAAGTTTGTGTAATAAGCAAACAAAAAATATATGTTCCTATAAAATAATGTTTCCTGGTATCAGTGGTTTTGTAATTCAAAATGGCACAATTTTGCTCATTTAGCCAAATTCTTATCTCTTTAAATAAAAAAGGTTACTAATAGTGAGCAAGCTTATTGAGACACTCTGTATATGTAAGAAATATATATTATATTATTAAAATAGTAACTATAATTTTTCAAATATACGCAATAAATATTTAAAAAATCTGTTAATTCATCTATTATCTATCTGTTCTATTTAAGCCATTCAGTAGACGGCACTGGCAACAGCGCAAATCTGAAGTAGCCGAAATTACATTGGCTAAACTTGTCTGTTGTCTCTAATTTCAGCCAATCAGAGAAGTCAAAACTATTCTCTATGCTCCACAACACTGAATGGCTCAAATGGTACAAGGTATATGTGCAAATTGCATTTGTAAAGTGTGCCGTGTCAAAATTTTCGTTGTAAATGGCTACTTGGAAATAACTTTTATTTTAAGCCAGCAAGAAATAGTATATAAAATAATTTATAAAAAATTGTATAATACGGCCCATGAATTTGGGAAACAATATTTCTAATTAGTAACTGCAGAAAAATTAATCAAAATAATAATTATCTCTCCTCAGAAAGCAATCTACACAAACATGAAAAATCTCCTACACAGGGTTGGATTAGGGCGACGTCCCGCTGGGCCTGAAATTGGCCCAATGCCCCCCTGTAGTGCAACGGGTCCCATTACACAGCCTTCTATTCTCGGCAACGTTTATAATGTAAATCATTTTTTGCCTGTTGTGATTTTTTGTAATTTAATTAAATAGAATCTTGTAGGCGAGCACGCTAGAATTTTTATTTATGTGAGAAGATCGAGCCGGCTTTGGGAAACAATAAAATTAATTGTTTTAGTTTGAAGTTAATAAAGTTGTTTGATGATTGTGTGAATTGGTAACAAGAACATAGAAACAATTAATATAATTAATGATGGATTGTTTTGGCTTTTGTTTTTTATAATGTTTATGAGAGGAAAACAAAACGTTGTGATTAAGCAATTAGAACAAATATGATGAATAAATTGTTTTTTTAAGTTTTATAAATTTTCAATAAGTTTTATTCTTTTTTATAACGTTCACTCTTTTTTTGGATGCTGTTACTGGGTCAGTTTTTTAAATAAATGGCCAGTTTTAAATTTATACACTTTTAGTTGCTATTAACATATTTAGGATTATTATGTGTGTATCATAACTGCCGCAGGTGTCGGTTTGAAACTCGAGCTCATAGAGCGAGGATTTTAAGACATCTAAGGCTTGTTATGATTAATAACATCCGTCGTTTGTTCAATAGTTTAGCGGCTTCAGAAAATTAAGACAGTATTAATAAAGTAAATATTATTTTTTGAAAATAAACATACCTAACAATTATTTCATATGTCAATATGACAAATATTCAAATTATATGCATTATACTTTCATTTTATTTTATTTTTACCTCCCGCTACCCTTAGTAAGGGAGTATAGGGATCGTGCTAAAAATCGTATATCGAGATTTTGGTAAATGACCACGTTTTAAGATCCCTAGAATCCGATTTTAATATTTTCACGATGATGTCTGTGTGTATGTATGTGTGTATTTGTATATGTGTAGATCTTTTGCTCTAACTCAAATACTATTATTCGGATAATTTTTAAATCTTGTATTCCGACCTGTTTCTAATAGGGAAAGAACAAATTAGATTTAGATGTAAATCGGATAATCGGAAATGGCACTTTACTTGAAGCTCAAAATAGTTTTTCTTCGAAAAATACCTTTAAATGGTATTTTTTCGAGATTTGTTATTATAAAAATTAAAGATTATTTAATTTTCTACAGGATTGCATTAATACTTTTTTTATATATTTTATGGATAAATTTATAAAATTATCTATAATTTAAATCCCAAAGCCTACGCTACAAACAGCATACACAACTCCATGGTTGCAGAGTTATTATCTCAAATGTATGTAACTGACAAATAAATGTCACTGTCAAAGAACTTTTCATTTCAAATTAATAATAGTAACATTTTAAAAAGAAAAAAGTAAATAGAACCATAGTTATATGAAATAGAATTTAATACAGTTTCCAGCATAAATATGTATGTATGTATATTATTAATAAAAATCAATTGGCGGGAGGTATAGTGTAGTATTTTGTAGGATGTTGTTGACATGTCAGTATGGTAATAATATTACCATACAGATACAGTTATTACTTAGTTACCAGCCTACTTTTGAATTTGTAAACAATGGCTTAATATGCTGACACCGTTAAAATTAATTTAATTAGAAACTTTTCATCAACAGTTTTTGATAAAAAAATTAAATTAAAAATTATAGTTTTTTTCTTAATAGATACATGTACCACCCATGGTTCGACTACGTATAACTCGAGTAATCATATTCATTTGTTAATTTATTCTATGAATTAATTATTATGTGAATAATTAATGATGATATAATTATCATAATTTTCCATTCGAACAATAAAAGAATAATTTGACATCTGCTTCTTTTCTAAGCCAACTTAGATCTTAATTGAATTAGTATTTAAATTAATTCTAAGCTTACAAGTACAATAATAAAATAATATCTAAAGATATTAAAGTAATTCTAAAGGTGACTATGTCTAATATTAATTACAGTAATTTGCAATTTTCATTTTGTAATTTATGTTAATTTACTCCCACGTTGTTCTTTTGTCCATTTGGCGGTAAGCAACGGCCACTAGATTAAATTTCAATGAAGAATTCACTTTTTTAAAACTAACCACTCTTGACTACGGTATTAATGTGGTTCTACAGGGTGTCTCGCAACTCGCGCCCCAGACGAAACTGACACTTGCCGACGACAATAGGTTGCCAACAAATAGAAGAAAATAATTTGCGGCTGCTTGCATAAAGGAGTTACAAGACTTTTTAGTCCACCAATCCCGGAAGGATATCTTGAGGTGTGATGATATTATTGCAAAATAAAACTGGTTGCTAGGTTTTAAAAATACTACTAGTGAGTTACAAAATTTGTTTGATTTACTGTAATTTTGACACTTTAGAGATGACTTTTCACTGTCAACAAATTTAGGTTAGCGAAGGTGTCATCCGAGATCATCATTTATATCGTACAGTGCAACTTTCCTAATAGACTCGTGCTGCCTCTCTGGCGTTACATCCACATTCTCCGAAAATTATAATCATTTCTAAGTAATCAGCGACTGAATACATGGTAAGAATTTGCCTTTTTTTATTCACCTTCAAATTTAATTTGACACTGACATTTTTCGAAAACTACAGTCGCCCACACATTTTAAAGAAGATTTGATTTGTATAAAACCGTAGTAACGTAAAATTACGGCAAACACACGTTAAAGGTGTAGGTCTCTGATTGGTCAATTTTAAGACGTCTTTTCTGGAATATCTTTTAAGCTAGATTTTTTTTCTTCGAAATTACACATCCGAGTACAGTCTCGTGTTACCTCATTCGCTCCGGCGCGCGAGTTGTGAGACAGCCTGTATATATTAAGAAAATTAAATTGTTGTTGAAAATGTCTTATATAAATAAAAAACCAATAATATTTTCCGTTTTTCGAAGAGAATAACTATAAAAGTAGCTGTTAACTGGACTTTTTTGCACTCATATAAATTGCGATTGTCATTTGTTATTTTCATGGCTAAACAGTTTATAAAGAAACAATTTTACAGGTATTTTCATCAATGGTTTTCAAGTATTAATATTACAGGTAACCCATGAAAAAACTGTAGCCATTTCAGATAATAAGTACAATTAAAGTGTTATAAAACTGTAACAATAAAACGTGTTTTATGCTAGTACGTTTATTATATCCAACAATGGAAAAACAATTCTCAAATTATCAACTTTACAATTCTATAGTGAACCATTAATTTCTTTTCAGACTTCACAAAAGGGAACGTAGGTTCTTTGACATTATTAATTAAATAAAAATCAACAATACAATCATTTGCAGCAAAGAAAATACGGAAGAAATGAGTAACCAACAAAAATTTTTAAAGTCGTTAATTTCTTATTGCTGCAAATTAATAAGAAATCATAATTACGGGTAATAATTGCTGCCAGATGAAGCGTTTCAAACAAATGGAATGCATTTCAACAAAAATAATAATAAATACCCAGCAAAAAAATAATTATCATAGATAGCTCTGGATAAAAAATGCCTATTCAACTTTTTGACGTCGAAGCATGCGGTTTTAAAACCAACAGTAGGCCATGAAAGAATCCGTTTTTTTGTTGCAAAAACAAAAGGAAAGTATGTAAAGTTACAGTCTGTAAAAAACGTAATGCTAATAGTTTTCGTTAATTAAAAAAAAACGGTTTTAGCAAAATTGTTGTGCAAAGTGATTAAATGTAATTGATTCGTTTAACAAAATGCGTTTCGTGCGTTTCGTTACGCTATTATGACATTAAAGTTCATCGTTAAATTTTTTTTTTAAAGAATTAAGCTGCAACCATAAAAATGATGAAGTTAATTTAATTTATGGTTCTTAAAAATGCAAAGTTTTGCAAGCGCTGGTTACGTTGAAAACCAATCAAATTAATTATGGTTAATTTGAAATTGAAATCGATTTTCATCGCTTTCTTGGCTTATTTGGATTGAAATAAATATAAAGTTGCAGTAACGACTATTTAAAGTATTAGTTAGAAAACCATTAAATTGAATTTGAATGCGTGATTAATCAAATTATTCCTTTCTATTTGCTTATATACTAAACTATTATATGAATATTCCACTTTCTAAAATATTTGTTCAAATTTTACTTATGGCCTACCTCAAGGACCACACGTGGGCCTTTTATTGTTATTTAAAACATGGTTTATTGTTTAGCAAAAACACAGACTATTTGCGCATTCACTGATGTCTAAAGGTATGTTTACTTTCAGATACATACATAAGAAACTGTAGGGTATGACTAGCGAATAAAAGTTGACGTTTAAATTATTTTCTAGATGTGGTTTCTTTTGAAACCCTAGAGAAGTATAGAAAATATATAAATAAAATAAATATATCATCACGGCATATTACCCATTGCTAGGTGTGTCAATCTGCTTTGTACATACAGATTTCGGTAATGATGATGCCATATTTGTACCGTGCGGGCGTTTACCACGCGTCACATCACGGGCGCTCATTGCTGGCGCGGAGAGTGCACCACAGGGGTTAATTTTGTGCCATTTAAAATTTGAAATATTTGGCGTCAGTCAGGATCGAACCCAGTTCCCCAGATTTGTGACCAGACACTCAGGCACCCGGCCACGAGACCTCATGAAGAATAGAATAGAATTGTATGAAATATTCAGTTATGAAATTTTTGTATGAACCCATTTAAATACTGGATTAGGAAAGCACAGAAATACATTACTATGTCAGGTTGAAAATAGATGACCGACTAGGGTAACTAAATATCAAAACAGGGGTGCGTTTAAAATATTTTAAGTATTTTTCGTTTATGTTGATTATAACAAAATATTTTGATCTTTAAACTATTTAATTTGGCAATTCAATGAAGTAGGATTATTTTTAATTTCCTCTAAAAATAATTCCGACTCGAGGGTTGCTTACATCTGAGACGAACGAACTAGAATTTGCGGTATTAAATTATTTAAATACATCCCTGAATCCTGGTGCTAAGGTAATTTTAAATGCCTCCTGGTATTGAGTACAATTCTAATCTTTTGTAACGGAAATCAAATATAAGGAAAAGATTTCAAAAGAAACCTCATCTATTAAATAATCTAAACGTCAACTTTCATTCGCTAGTCAAACTATATTATTTACTTTAAATTTGGCGCTAGTTCACAACTCTTTCAAAACACAATAAAGAAACCGGAAGCCCATTTTCAACTTTTGTAATTCCCACTCGATTTTGACGTTATCACTTTAACCTAAACGCTGTATTTGTGAAAATGATTACTTCTTATAAAGTTTCAAAAAAATAGTTTAACGGTAACCTAACGTACAGAACTCAATTTGACGAAATTCGGGTATGTAATGCAATTTAAATATAGATGTTATAGACGACTTAAAAGCGTGACTTCTGGTCTACCCCAAGGATAACATTTAGGTCCTTTACTTTTCAATGTATATATCAATTATACATATAACATTCATGATATGTTCTTTTTTGAAAAAATGAAACTACAAAACATAAATTTTATCATATTAATATAATTATGAATTTAGCTTAGTGTCCATGCAAGATAACATTAGCATTGTAGACTAAAACCTTCTTGTCGCCGTTGTCTCCAATGAAAACAGTGTTGTCTCCTCGTCGACCAATTACATGTTTAGGATAACAATCGGTATATCGTTACAGAATTCGATTAAGACAAGCTCCACATTGTTAGAAAAGCGCTCGGTCACGCTCCTAGCGGCCAACGGTAGGAACTAACATGTAATTGGTTTCATCGGCTGGCTCGCTATAATAAATTATAATGGATCACAATACCTCGCTCTGTTACCGAGTTTATTTAGAGTGGCCGTGGCGCACGCGGTCAAATCGAGTAGGCCGGTGTATTGATGTTCGTGCTTTTTTGTTTATTTTCACGTCAGGATGAAGGCTTGAATGATACGCAAATTTAAGATTGAGCGATGTAATTATAAACTGACGATGTTGTAATGTGGAAGATCTTTTTATTCTGGATGACATAATCTTTTTGAAATAACCCTGTTTCTTTTTTTAATACAACCTGATTCAGTCAAGACCAAACTTTACTTTTCTTTTTTTCTTCTCCATATCTGGTACCCGTTGTAGGGTGTGGAATTTCCTTCTCTCAAGGTTAATTTTGCATTCATCTTTTCCATGTTTTCTTGGATCTTTCTCTTTTTTACCTTCCGTCACCTTTAGATAAGGAAGGTATTTGAAACATTAACACCTTATGTTAAACGTTTCAATAAAAAAATTCTATTTGATGAAGAGCTCTAAACTTTTCTTACATACGTTACAACCAGAGCTGGGCAAAGTACCGGAAAGTAGTACTTGAAGTACAACTAGCAAGTATCTTGATGTTTTAAAAGTACTTGAAGTACAAGTACTTTTTTAGTTTCTAAAGTACTTGAAAGTACCAAGTACTTAAAAAAGTACTTGTAAATTTGGGTGCAAGTACTTTTTCAGATAATTGATATTTTTCTGATTATATGGACCTTAAAAGGTGATTGTTGACAAAAATTTCAATATGCGATATTTATTTGGTTATTTAAAACAAGAGTTCCTCGCTGGGACTGCCGTATCACCTAGCGATCTCATGACGTAAAATTGACGTCATATGATCGCCATGCGATGCGAGAAGCTGTACCGAGATGTTAGAATGACGTTATTTTTACGTTATGCGATCGCTGGGCGATACGCAAAGTCCTAGCGCTCTAGTTAGGTAATACAAACATTTACGTATATGCAATATGCGCAGATTAGAATTAATTTATTTATGCCAAAAAATTGCAAATATATCTTTACTTTCATATTATCGCTCAAAATATATTTATTAATGAAATTCACATAACACCACACCTCTGCAAAAGGAACACTGACAGACAAACAAAGTAATTCAAGTACATTTAAAGTAATTCAAATAAAATAAAAATAAAGTAAATATATCATCACGGCTTATTACCCATTGCTGGGTGTACCAATCTGCTTTGTAAACAGATATCGGTAAAGATGATATATTTGCACCGTGCGGGCGCTTACCAGGCGTCACCTCTCGGGCACTCATTGCTGGCGTGGAGAGTGCACCACATGGGTCAATTTTGCGCCATTTAAAATTGGAAATAATTGGCGTGGGTCGGGATCGAACCCGATTCCCCAGATTCTCGACCTGACATTCAGGCACGCGGCCACGAGACCCCGTAAAGTAATTCAAGTACATTTAAAATACTTCAAGTACATTTAAAATATTTCAAGTACATTTAAAGTACTTCAAGTACATTTAAAGTACTTCAAGTATTTTTCATTGTACTTCAAGTATTTTTCCAAGTACTAAGTACCAAGTATATGTGAATAGATTTACTTCGTCAAGTACAAAGTACTATAAATAGAAAGTACTTCAAGTATAGTACTTGAAGTACTCAAAGTACTTGCAAGCCTAATAAAGTACTTTTCTTGCAAGTATTGCCCAGCTCTGGTTACAACATGCTACAAAAGCTGGCCAAACAAAGCTACATCACTTTGTGGTGGGTATACCGGGCCATGAGGGAGTTCTAAGTGTGACAAGGCGAGGGTAAGAGCAGTAATAGATAAATAACTTTTTATAAACTTTTCTAAATTATAGTTTCAATATTCATATTTTAACTCTGTTTATCTATTTAAGTCAAAATTCAGTTTAGAAATTCTTTTTGTATTATGATAGTCACGACATTTATTTGTTGATCATTAGGTTTAGAAATTATTATGTATATACGTGCGTGATTTTGAATGCCCTAGCCTATGCACCCGTACCCCTAAGATAATCCTGCCCTGAAGATAGCGTTTTGTTTTAGATAGTCGGGTTGACATTAGATAGTCATGGGGATTAGTACGTCGAGTGGTGCAGACGCCTTTTTGTTGACGAAAAATGTATAGTGTTTTAGTTTCGGGGCGCGTGCCGGTTACGGAATGTAACCATGTAAATAAACATTAGTTTAATTGTTAATAAAGTTTAGTTATTAAATCACCAAGTTGTGTCCATGTTATAATGTAAGTGTTCATCGGTTAAAGTAGTAAAGTTAAAGTGTAAGTATGTGTGCTCTTCCTTATCACCAGTCAGTAAGAGTCAGTGTATCATCGTTGGAGTAAACACAAAGAAGCAGTAGTAGCATTCATATTCTTCTGCACCCCCCCCCCTCGTGTTACATAGGCAATGATAAAGCAGATGAGCTCGCTAAAAACGGAGTAAAATTAATTTCAAGAACTGTAAAAACGATAAACAAAATTGTGATATCAAAAATAGTGTAACGTGCGGTCGAACATTCCATAGCTCTCTGGAAGTTAATAGCAGCTGTATAAAAGGGAAGCAGCTATGCTCGGGAGTTAGTTAGTTAAATAGAAAGAGTCATATAGAGACATTCACATGGGGTGTAAAGTGTTAGTGAGAAGCACAGCAGTTTGTGTCGAGTAGGTACTCGAGAAGTTACTGGTACTGGTATACTGGGATAGCTGTGGATGTGAATACTCGATAGTGCTGACGAGTATTGGGAAGCTATAGTGTACAAGGACAGTAACGGCGAGTCAGGAAGTTACTGGTATACCGGGATAACTGTGGAAGTGAATACTCTGTAGTATTGAAGAGTATTGGAAATCTAGGTATACGGGGACAGTAACGGCAAGTGGAAGTGGATACCCGGCAGTGGTGTAGAAGTATTGTGGCGTACGGACAGTCGGTGATACTGAGGCTGTGGAAGTGAGAGAGTTACATAAATAGACAGATAGTGAGGTGAAAGGTGTGACTTTTATCCGATCAGTTGAATATATAGACGCTGTTGAGTCAAAATATAGTGCTAGTGTTATCTAGTTAATTATAGTTTTAGTCTTAATTACTTTTTAATAATTGTTTAATAGTAGTAATAATCATTTTTATTATAGTTTAATAAACACTTATTTTAATTCATAATAAATGTCTAATAGTTACTCTTCACCTATATAAATAAAAAACGTTACAATAGAAAAATGCAAATACTTATTTTAGACAAATGGATTCTTATTTTAATTATTTATTTTCACCGTATTTATATCATGTTGGTGTAGCATTTTATTTTCAGCTTATTATAATCGTGACAAGATTTATACTGATTATAAATCACAAGTCTCGTTAACCTAGTTGTAAAGCTTCATTAGCAATTTGCCGAGGACTGGTTGGGTGTACATTTGTTAAAATCAACCACTTGCTAACATATCATTGCTTTATAATAACTTCCAAGAATAATACATAAAAATAATTTATAACTTTCGGATACTTAACTTATAAATACACGACAAACGACAAGTGTAGTATACTGCCTACTTTTAAATTTAAATATTGTTTGTTAATTCGTAAAGAATATTTAACGATTGAATTAACCTTATCATTTGAATAAATAAATAAGATTACACAAACTGTAGCACTTTATAAATAAATAAAATTTAATATCCCATTAGCCATGTAACATTACTTGCCCGCCTACATAATCTCACTTGTAATATTACTAAATTACTAAATAAAACCAAAAGTAAAATTCCTGTTTAGCTGTTTAATATTTTATGAAAACGGTTTATGAACGTTACACGTGCATTGGAAATTAATAGGTTAGGCATGAAGTTAGCTAAAAACTTTTAAGTTATTAGTATGAAGTTAACTGCAAATATGTACCACACACAGAAATTATTTTCCCCTATATCTCGTTTCAAAATGACCTAGAGTAATAAATAAAAATTTGAAAAAATGGTATTGGATTTTTATTAGTTATAACTTTACTAGGGTTCTCATAGAATGCCGTCCGCTATGTATCTGGAACAAAATTTACTTCTCTAACAATAGAAAGACTGCTATAATCGTTTCGATAATCTCTTTTGAAGAGTTGTATATATTCGAAATATTTACATATTTTTTACCTTCCGTCACCTATTTAAGGAAGATATTGTCTTTGGTCAAAAAATTCGGTGGTGAGTTTTTAATGAATAAGCACGTTTTAAGGTCCCTAGAATACGATATTACTGTTTTTACGATGATGTGTGTGTGTGTCTGTGTGTGTTTGTGTTTGTATATGTAAAAAGTTTAATCAACACAGGTCCGATCTTCAATAGTTTCCGAGATAAGGCAGTGAAAAATGAGTTTATATGGAGTTACCTCTGCTATCTCGAAAACTATAAGTTACGACGTTTATTTAAAATAAAATTAAATAATTGTACTAATTTAAATGGAATATACAAAATTTTGTTCGATCACTCTTTGTCAGTTGTTCTTCGATTTTTAGTTTTTCTCGGAAACAGTTGAAGATCGGACCTATGACGATTCAGCTTTTTTTCTCATTTTGGTCAGTACTATATACCCTAAAAATTTGTGACACAGAAACATCCTGTAGAATTACTAAAATTATGCCAGCTTTTCCCTTAACTTTATCTACAATCTCTTCGCTAGCCTCATCCTCATCAGTAGCATTGGCCTCAGCAAAAATACCATTGTACCATCTTTATTGTTTGGCTTTAGGGGTTGGCTTGACTCTGTGCTCACGCTTATTTAACCACATCATTGTAGCTTGCCGGGGATCTCACTCTAACAGAGAAGACAAGCTATTCCGAGACACGATTTTTAAAGTATTGCTGGTCTTTAAATCTTTCCACATCCACACCTTGTGGTTTGGCAGCCAAAATCCGCGCGAAAATTTTAGTTGCCGTAAGGAATTCCGAAGAAATAGTTAAGAAGTTAATTAACTCTGGAAGCCTTAGTTTCCGCTACTTTTCTATTTCTTCCATCCAACTTGAATTGAGTTAAACAAAGATCTTTCCTTAAAATATTATAAACCAATTCTCTGTTCCATTTAAGCCATTCGGTTTGGCTGAAATTGGAGACAAGGGACAAGATTATCTAATGTAATTTCGTCTACTTAAAATTGGCGTTGATGCGAGCGACATCTGCTGAATGGCTTAAATGGAACAGAATAAACAGCGATTTATTTCCTATATGTGCAGTGGAAAAAAATCCTTAGAATAAACCCTGTATTTAATTTAGAAGTAGATGAATATGTATTCTACCAGTCTGAATTGTTTTGAAGCCATTTCAGACATTGAACTGCTTTCATTTTCATTCTGAATTAATAAGAAGAACTGGGTTTAATAGACCTCCGCAGACTAATCTTGTACGTTCAAACCACCAGGCTCCCGGAAGGTTAATGAAAATTTCTAAATTATTAGTTGAAGTTTTGCAGTGAGATTCCAGTAAATATTTTGCTGTAAGAAAATGACTCATTCTTGCTTGTAACTGATAAATAATTGTTATTAGTCCAATTACAGGATATTTTAAATCTCAGTCGTTCAATCTTCTTAGTTTGGTCTCGTATGTAGTTCACACGAAGAGTGGTCTCCCGTCTTCGTCTTTCTCATTACGGCATTACGCGAAATTACCGTAAAAATAATTAAACAAGCCTTGTATTATACATGTGAACGTTTAAATTTCTTTTACGATATGTAATTATTCAAGTTTAAATAACTCACACACCAGCAATTAGGTAGAAGGAGATGGAGAGATGATGTTCCGTTTACTAACTAAATAAACACTTCTCCGTAAAGTATTAAAATAATTATACGCGTTATTACTAATGTTATGAGGTATTTATAGATTTTCCAAGTGGATATCCGCGTATGGAGAAAAACTTGCAGTAATTTTCTGGTTTTTAGTGTCTCTTTGCTTCTGTACTGCAAATAAGATGATTGGACAATTAACATTTGTTGTTCTTCGGGGGAATTAACACTTGGATTGTAGATACACACACAAATTGCACATACTTCTTACTGCCAGGCCCCTCTCCCTCTCAATATATACCGAGTTTTAATAATGCTTGATTTAATTAAATTCTTGTTCTATAGCGGTGCCTTTATTAGTCTATAAACGCACTGAAAACATGTAAGAAGATCTATAAACGTACTGTTTTTGGAGCTTTTCGTTTTATAGAGGTGGTATGACTTACTGCTTTTAAAACTGATACATAAATGACATATCAACATCAAATTGCATACAGTCAACAAAGAATTTTCATCCCTGAAGTTCAATTTGTTAGAGGGAAGTGCTACCAACGTACCTGATTTTACAAGTCACATTTATTAAAAATCTAAAAGAATTATAAAATTACCCCAATAGAAAAATTTATATAAAAACATGTTTCATAAGAACTGTGATCGCACTCGTCCTATCTAAAACTCACCGCAAAGCGGCTCGTTTTCCAAAGTTGGACTCGTGGGTTAACAAATTGCCTTATGAAATTTGTTTTCAATATACCTACTATTATCAGTCATCAAAGCTACATTCACCATGTTTTTATAACTAGCTAAAGATTATCGCTTTACAGTGTAAACTTGAACCTTATGATTTCTTCCTATTTTCTTTCCTTGCCTTGATGGCTAGGCTCTAGTATTTTTTAGTTGCCCTAGCGTGTATCCTCTGATTTTTTAAATTCTACATTGTTAAACATGAACCCCACCAACATTTTGACAAAAAATTACAGAATTTCAAAGAAAGTTTCCCATAAAGCCCCAATATTTCTAAATTCTGAGCCTTTTTCTTAAAATAAATATTTTTCAAAAGTCTCTACTTTAGCCGGAAAATGGAAATTTTGCAAATTTTAATAAAACATAAGACCCTCACTGCAATCTACAGACAAAAATCAATACTACATACCTGGAAATTTTTATAAAATATTAATAATTATTTTTATGTTTCATAACACATTCAGATAGATTAAATATATTGTAGTTTAAAGTATTTTATAGATATTAAATTTTTTATTGAGCAAAACCAATAAATCGATAGATTTTGCATTGGATGATCAAAAATCAATACATGTTCTGGCATCTGTATGGAATATCCTGAACTAATATGTTTATAATAAATTATTTAAACAAATGTATTTAACTTATAAAATTATTTTTTAAATATATTTTTCAATTTTATTCTTTAAATTTTTTGGATATTTAATTTTTTTATTGAGCAAAACCAATAAATCAATAAATTTTGCATTGGATGATCAAAAATCAATACATGTTCTGGCATCTGTATGGAATATTCTAAACTAATATGCTTATAATAATTTATTTAAACAATTGTATTTTAACTTATAATATTATTTTTTAAATATATATTTTTTTAACTTAAATATATTTGTCAATTTTATGCTTTAAAAATGAATAACAACTAATCTTTTGTAAATTGTTAATAACAATATTTATAACCTCAAATCTCAAATGATAACTGACGGCAATTGTTAAACAATTGCACCTACAATGATCAGAACAGAAAACAAAACAAGTTTAGGCAATTTTTATTTGACTTCATGGTGGTATTTGGTAAGAAAACATTTGTTTAAACAGCAGATATACAAATAAGTTATATTTCAGGTGCTATAAACCGGTTTTCAAAATGTTATGGATAATAAAATAAATCAGTTTTTTTGGAGTACCTACTAAACTTGAAAAACCGGTTTGTGGAAGTGAACTCGTTATAAAAACAATATTTTATGTATTATTATAATAATAGGGTATGTATATTTGGAAATAATAATCATTATATGGCATTGTTATTAGTAAATATGCATTGTTTATAGAATTGCAAATCAGCTGATTACAAGATTCATCTAAATGCAAATATTGCAAATGTTTGGAGTTATCCTGCGAAGAATATTGTTGTTTAAGGGATAAAATATCGTAGGACTAAACTTCAGGGGTTGTCTGGCTACTTAATTCAGTTTTGGATTACAGCCAAATAAGAATGCAGGTCAGTACAGATATCAAATAAATGAAATAATTCAGCAGTATTAAGACATTTTTCATATTGTAGGTACTTGGAGACCGTACAAAACGACCTGCAGGTATCTCAAAAGTACTATGCGATGCAGAAAATTTTGCAAAAGGTTGCCAAATTGTATTCGAAGACTTTACTAAGCATAACAAAAGTCAGAACTCAAATAGATGACGTGAAAGAACAAAATATTGGGAAGAATTTCTTGAACATAGCCTAGAAGACAATTATATTGTTAATTTAGTATTTTTGTGCTAGAATTTAGTATCATTGTAAACTGAATCTGCTATAGTTTATAAATTAGATACTTTTGTACTCAGAATTTCAGCCTTTTGATATATAACACAACTTTTAATGAAAATTTATTGCAAAAAAATGGGAAGAAAACTGTAGGTGTCATGTCATTGTGATATAGGTATATTTTTTTATTTTATTTCGTATTATATGTTTATTTCTGCAAACTACATTATAAGTACAATATTTACAATAAGTTATTGTTAACAATTAATGTTTATAATATTCATAAACAATTAAAAAGTTCTTTTTTGTACACTTTTGTAATGGATATAACCAAATACAATATTTATTAATATAAAAATTGGATAATATGTGTAATATTTTATTTATTAACCTCCTAGAATATATATAATAACACTAATAAATGTAAAAATCATAATACATTGTCAAAATTTGATGAAATTCCAATGTTTTTATTTTGGTATTTAGGCGCCGGCGCTTCTCATATTTCACATACCACAAATAATTTGTTAATATAACATAAGACGTATTCAGGAATTTTTTTGCCAACCAATTCTCGAGTATATCTTCTCTGAAAATAAAGTTCAATCATTTATTTTGTACTTATTATAAACTACTGTGTTATATTTGTTGATTTACATATAAACAATAGCCAAAAAAACTATTGAATGTTTTCTGAAAACAATTATTTTTAACTACGGTACTGGATTTGTTGAAGGTCAGATGTTTGTTGAGAATAGGTAGAGACATCATGTGCAAATGTGGTTGCAATTAGTACTAACGACAAAAAGCAACAAATTCATATTTTAAAACAATTAATACGAAATGGTTTATTTATTTTATTTATTTATTTATTTATTTATTAGCTTTATCAAATAATAAAATCTGAAAAAATAGTGTTGTTTGTATATTTCTCCAATGCCCATTGTTTATTTGTTTATCGTTACTGTCATTTGACATTTAATATTATAATTATTGTTTATATTAATTAACAAGTAATTATTTGTTATTTTTTTGAGGCTAAATGTAAATAAAATCATAAAAAAAATATTACTTAAAAATCATTATTTATAAATTGTTTATAAAATCATAGTTTATGTTATTGCCGAAAGATGCCTCAACTGGTATTGATTTTTGCTAATCCAATGCAAAATCAATCGATTTTTTGGTTTTACTCAATAAAAAATTATATTATCAAAAAATATTTTAAACTACAATATATTTAATCTGTCTGAATAGGTTATGAAACATAAAAATAATTATTAATATTTTATAAAAATTTCCAGGTATGTAGTATAGATATTTACCTGTAGATTGCAGTGGGGGTCTCATATTTCATTAAAATTTACAAAATTTTCATTTTCCGGCTAAATTAGGTACTTTTGAAAAACATTTATTTGAAGAAAAAGACTTTGAATTTAAAATAAGTGAGGTATTATTTGAAACTTTTTTTGATATTCTTTAATTTTTTGATCTGACATTCCGTTAATCAGTCAGCTGATTTTGTTGATATATAATAACAATAACAATATGTGGTGTAAAAAGTATAAATAAGTAAAGACTCAATTTAAGGGTGAGAAGGGAATCTAAGAAAAACAGAAGGGTGCGTTTTGCAGAATTACAATTGTTTGAGAAGCATATCTTTTTAATTAAACAATCTTTTAGTTAAATTTCCGTTTATATTTACAGGCCGCTCCGTGCGAGCGGGCATATTGTGCCCCATACAAAGGCCATACAATTCTTGAAATGATTTAGTTTTTTCAGTACAGACGCCTTCTTTAAGGGGTTTAATTTTCATATGCCCCCAAATGCTCATATAAATAATACTAGGTAAAAAAATGTATCGTGTCTGGTGTAGAATCAGTGTGACGACAAACGATCGAAAAATCAATAATAACGATAATGTGTAGTAGATGAACTTGAAATATTAAAGACAAGCATCGTTTGACGATACACAATCTAAAAATGTATAATACAATTGATTACCTAAAGGTGACGGAAGGTAAAAACAATAAAAAAATAATTTCTGGAAAATTTTGTTTTCTATCAATAGTTTGTAGAAACTTTCGGTGCTACCTTCGTATAAATACGTTCAGATTTTGTCGCAGTTATGTACTAACCCTTAAAACCCAAAGATACATCTCAACTGATTCCAAATTTTGAAACCGCAAATCGATATTTATTTTTGTTCTCGAAATGTAAGTCCGTCACACGAAATTTGAGCTGTACCAGGAACTTTGAATTTATTCGCCATTTTAAATTTTAAAAGAAACCGTACATAAAACAAACAAGCACAATCCAAAAACCATTTAAATTCCTCTCGAACCATTAGCTATCATAAAACCACTTGGTTACCATTGAAAACCTGTGACATATATTGTCCGAGTGAATTTGTGATCTAAATTAATTTTTTGCGGTTTGGCCAGGGCTGTAACGAGGCGAGTTCGACGGGCCGTAAAGTGGGGAATATATGGACATTAACGTCGCTAGCGCCTCTGGTGGCGACACGGCGAACACGGAGCCACCCTGCTGTTTAATGAATCGTAATGTTGATTGTATATGAGCCGCTCATAGAACTTAAAAATATGTATAAAATTTGTCATGAATGAATAGCATTCTTTCTTGTTTTAATATTTGTTTGAGAGTAAAAAGTGAATAAATGAATTATCACGCCTTTTATCCAAAGCCCACGCTAAGACTTTATATTTGAAATAAATTAAATTTATTGTCTGAATAATGTATTATTGAAATTAAAAGTTTACTAATTTTTTAAACTAGCACATTTTTGGCCTTGCTGGATAAAATATGAGTACCTACTACTTCTCTCAACAGACATTGTCTCTGTGCTATTTCTTAAAAATACTTATACCTTGTTCCATTTAAGCCATTCAGTATTGCGGAGCATAGGGAATAGTTTTGACCTCTCTGATTGGCTGAAATTAGAGACATGAGACAAGTTCACCCAATGTAACTTCAGATTTGCGCTGTTGCCAGTGCCATCTACTGAATGGCTTAAATGGAACAGAGCATAGTCACTAGTTTATTTTTTATGAGTTCTAATAAAATAACAATATTAATTAACACTTCACTCATTTTCGGTAAATAAATAGTAATTAAACAATAATAAAATAAAAGAAGACATGCTTGAGCCCTGAGAACAACGATAATAAATAAATATATTATCACGGCATATTACCCTTTGCTGGGTGTGTTAAAGTACTTTGTACAGAGATGTCGGTAATGATAATGACATATTTGTACCGTGCGGGCGTTTACCAGGCGTCACCTCATGGGCACTCATTGCTGGCGTGGAGAGTGCACTACAAACAATGTCAATGCTGAAGTATAATTAATAAATAATTCTCCCAAACCCGATTTGTCGAGTTCAACACCGACTGCATTTTCCGGGTCGGGAATAAAAAAAGATGCAAGCTATTTCCATGGTTACTAGATGCGATCACTAGACTAAAAACAAGAACGCTGAATTTCGCTCATTGCCGAAACCGACTCTGGTTTTACCGGTGTTTGTGGAAACGATTTAACGGTCTATAAAGTAGATATTTTTCAGACCAGCATATTGTTTCCCTAGTTTTGTATAGTCTTTCCTGAAATTACGAAGAATGTAAAGAAACAGATTGAGAGATATTTAAATGCTAAAATAAATGTCAAAAAGAAATAATTATTTTCCGAGCCAGCTTAGTAAAACGATCGGGAAAAATATTATAATATAGTATGACTAGCGAATGAAAACATTTCCCTTTCCCTATATTTGATTGAAAGGAAACTGATCCTTACGTATTCCGTTACAGAAGATTAGAATTGTACTCAATACCAGGAGATATTTAAAATTATCTTAGCAACAGGATTCAGGGATGTATTTAAAAAATTTAATACCGCAAATTCTAGTTCGTTCGTCTCAGGTGTAAGCAACCCTCGAGTCGGAATTACATTTGGAGGATATTAAAAATAATCCTATTTCATAGAATTGCCAAACTAAATAGGTTAAAGATCAAAATATTTTGTTATAATCAACATAAACGAAAAATGTTTAAAA
The DNA here is from genome assembly GCA_963082715.1 of Harpalus rubripes. Classification (NCBI taxonomy): domain Eukaryota; kingdom Metazoa; phylum Arthropoda; class Insecta; order Coleoptera; family Carabidae; genus Harpalus; species Harpalus rubripes. The sequence goes on from OY720460.1 coordinate 17,025,338, forward strand.
TATTTTAAACATACCCCTGTTTTGATATTCAGTTATCCTAGTCGGCCATCTATTTTCAGCCCGACATAGTAATGTATTTCTGTGCTTTCCTAGTCCAGTATTTAAATAGCTTCATGCAAAAATTTCAAACCTGAATATTTCGTACAATTGTAACACGAGGGGGGGGTCTCTGAAGCTGACTGATAATGATGATACTAAGGATGATGATTCCCAGCGACGATACACTTACTGACTGGTGGACGCTTTGATGGCTGGCGTCCACGGCTTGTGAGAAGGAAGAACACACATACACTTCACTTTTTAACTTTACACTAATGAACACTACGGACATGAACACAACTTGTTGATTTACTAACTAACTACTTTTATTTACATGATTACATTATTATTAATTAATACTAAGCCTAACATACACAACTAACAAGTGTTACATTCCGTAACCCAGCTGGCGAGCGTCGCCCCAAAACTAAATGACACTACATGTCCAAACCAAAACACGTCTTTCCGACGCCACGTACTAATTTCGACTCTCCCATGTTTATCCCATGGCTAACTAATACCGACTCTCCCATGTTTATCTCATGGCTAACTAATACCGGCGGCCTTAAACAAAAACGCTATCTCCAGGATAGGATTATCTTAGGGGAACGGGGTGCATAGGCTAGGGCACGTATACATAATAATTTCTAGACTTAAGATCAACAAATAAATGTCGTGACTAAGAATTTCTAAACTGAATTTTGACTTAAATAGATAAACAGAGTTAAAATATGAATATTGAAACTATAATTTAGAAGAGTTTATAAAAAGTTATTTATCTGTTATTGTGCTTACCCTCGCCTTGTCACATAATTCTATTCTTCTCTAGGGTTTAAAAAGAAACCACGTCCATAATAGTACATTAAAACACAAGTATCATAAGGCAATCTGTTAACGTACGAGTCCAAGTTTGGAAAACGAGCCTCCAGGCGAGTTTTACAAAGGACGAGTGCGTCAACAGGCCTTATGATACATGTTTTTTATACTATTTTTTCTATTGAGGTAATTTTACAATTAGATTTTTAAAAAAAGGAGTTGTCAAAAATATGAGTTGGTGTTTTTTTATCAGTTATGTTGGTAGCGTTTCCCGCTAAAAATAGAAATTTCACATTTTGACAGTTTGTGTATCTTGTGATTTTGTCTGGTTGTTTGCATTAAAACATTCTATCAAGCATTATACAATTATGAAAGAGGAAAACCAATACATACAATGAACTCCAAGGTTATTAATGAACCATCCTGATTTGACATATCGGTGTTTCGTGTTGGTTATTATCATAAATAAAACTTGAATATGGGATTGAAGGACGTTACGTGGACCATCAAGCCTTTTTATTGAGAAAACATATAAATAAAACTCTTTAAATAATGAAATACTTTAATGAATAATTTATTGCTCTAGACTTTTACTTTTCACCATTTTTACAACACTCACTGCTCAGTTGCACAGATAACGGCAACAGCTTTTCTTACATTTTTTAAAACAAAACATATATGGCATATATTCGATAGTTTGCCAGAACGTGGAACTGCAAATCATGGATTAAAACGTCAACTTTTCATATTTATTTGCTAGTAGCCGCCACAAATTGAGTAGACAGTGTTAACATTTTCAAGTAACGTGCATCATACATTTCATAACCTGCCTGGAATAACAATACATTAAATTCAAAATTGCATTACCATAAATTTAAATTGTAATAAATAAAACTTACCGTTTTAATTATTTTGACAAAGTAAACCTCAGCGCATTGTTTCTTGTTTCATAATTTTTTAGTTGAAATTTTAACCTCACAGATTCTTATTCTTTCTTAACTAACACAGCTATAGCTATAAATTTCTTTTCTTTCTAGTCCTATCACCTAGAGAAAGGATAAAAATCCACAATTAGAAGTAATATTTCAACACAAACAATTTACCATTTTAAGGTTATCTGTCAGTTATGAAAGCATGACTACCACATCTAGAACACGAAAGGCGCCAAAAACAGTAGGTTTATAGATTTTCTAAACGTCGTGTTTTCAGTGAAAAACAGTGCTTTTATAGAAACATAAGAACACCGAAATAGAAAAAATAATTTAAACGTCAACTTTCATTCGCTAGTCATACCATACCAGTTATACTAGAGAAAGTATGAGCTTTACTAATTAATATCTTTTCTTCTTTCCAGGTGTGGTTCCAAAACCGGCGCGCAAAATGGCGCAAACAAGAGAAAGTCGGCCCTCAAGGCCACCCTTACAACCCTTATTTAAACCCTTCCAGTGGCCCTGCCCCTTCAGTAGTAGCACCAAGTCTCCCTAACCCATTCTCCCTCCCTTTTGGTTTACGCAAACCCTTCGATTCATTATCCTTCCGCTACCCCGCCCATGTACTCCCGCCTGGCTACCTCCCCGCACCCCCTGCCTACCACAGAGGGGGCCCACCACTCCTCCCTCCATCAGTAGGGCTGTACCCCTCTGCTAGTTCATTCCAAACCCTACTAGCGAATATCTCAGCGGCGCAGAGACCGAAGCTGCCCCCAACGGAATTTTCCTCGTCTCCGCCCTTGTCGCCAGGAGCGACGGCAGCGCCTGCAGCACCGGAAGTGGACAGGAGGAGTTCGAGTATAGCAGCTTTGAGGTTGAAAGCGCGGGAACATGAATTAAGGTTGGAAATGATGAGACAAAATGGGGATCTTATTAGCTGAGTAAGATAATTTTAAGGGGTAGTGAAATTTGATGCTGTGCATCGGCAAGTAGAAAGAAATCGGCAACTACTTACAGTAGAATACTATACTGAATTATGGTCACTTCAAATTTGAATTTTTTTGAGTGCAATCAGAATATACAGGTTGTTATACTATTATTCACGAAAGATGAATATTCAAGGTGATTTGTTCGAAGAAAGAATACACATCACTTTACAGCAGTAGCTTAGCAACATTTTGTATTAGAAAGAGGAAGATTATTTGACCTGTCTATTTAATTTATGTGGTGTAACAGATATACGTAAATAGTGGCATTACTTTCTAACACACTATAAATAATAATGACGTATGTCGTAGAATTACAGATACCTAATTATCTACTACACTGCCCTCTGTGCTAATATTTACCCAGTGGCGTTGACGTTTAAAGCAAATTATTATTCCTTGGTTTATAGTTAAGTCTATGTTTTTGAATTTTGCAAAAACATAAGTGAAGAATATAAATCTTTCAGAAAGGCATTATTTAGAAAGAAATATAATTTTCAAATAAATTACTCTTATTTTTGCAATTAAAATATGTCCATAAATATTTCATGTTGTACGCCTAGGCATACGAAATGCAATGAAGTTATGTGTAATCAATATTATATCACACGGCTCTCAAATGACCTTGAATAGTCATCTTTCGTGAATAATAGTTTATGTAAGTTAATATGCCATACGTTACCACTTAAGACACTAGGTTGCAATGTGTTGTAATCTGCAATAATTTATTTTTTAATGTGCTTGTTTCAGTTCAAGACGGATCAATAACAATTATTTATTTAAATAAAGACATATTTAAACAACAGTAGTTTAAGTTAAAACAACACTTGACATTTTTGAAAGTTCGAAGTCAGAGACGGAACATGAATAACAAATTTTTATTATAGGCGACTGTTTTGGCGTACTTCTCCGTAAATCAAATAGATATCGGCGTATTCTTGATTAGTAAAGTAACAAGCATTTCTAAATATCTAAGTCCTACACCACTTATTGCAAATTCCACGTCATTTATGGCAACCAACAAATGTAACTGTAAAATTTTAATTATAACCTATTGATTACAAAAATAAATCTAAGAAAATTTCATGATATTATATTAAGGCCCGGTATTTTCACTTCCGAATAAAGTTTCGAATAAGTATTCGTTAAATAAATTTATTCTATATATTTATCCAACGAATAATTCCATTGCGTCTTTTCACACATTTTACAGAAACAAATAGCTATCTGTCGAATAACTTTAACGTTCATGAATTGGTAGTCTTGCAGAGTGAATTTGTCTCAGTAGAGAAGGATGGAGTTTGGCGTAGCCACGTTAAGCAGACAAGGATGAAATGTTTCAACTTCTTTTAAATCCGTAGTTGTCAAAAATTTGTTTGGCATCTTTAATGTCAATATGTCATCTATATTCTTCTGGATTTTTAGTCCCGGGAGATTGTAATTTAACAAGTGTACCATCTAATGCAGCACTCATATTTGGTATACAAGATATGTATATTCTAAAATTGTCCTTGTACTTTTCGTATATTTCTTTCAGTTTTAATTAAATATTTGTCAATGTATTCACAGTATCTAAAATTCGAAAATATTTTGCCAGCGTCAAATGAAAGGATCTTTATAATGATTTACCTATTTACTGTTTGAGATCAAATGCGGTCCCCAATAAGTAATAATAAATTGTTTTCATAATCGACATCTGTCAAAAAATTCCTTCATGTAGGTATGTGGCTATGTCGCTATCTGACGGAGTGTGATCGATTCCTCACGTTATTTATTAATTCATAGTTCAAAATATCATCATAATCTTCAAATATATTTAATATATCAATTTTCTTAATAAATCTGCACTATGTGGAAATGTAAAGAAGTTACGAATAAACGGTTATTCACTACCCAAGTACGGAATAATTTATTCCGCGAATAACACATGTTATTCTTTCGAATAAATTTATTTGCAAGTGAAAAGACATGAAAAATATTTATTCGAAGAATAAATTTACCTAAACCTTTATTCGCAAGTGAAAATACCGGCCCTAAATCTAGCAGTTTTGAAGAATAAAAAGTATAGTTTAAACTTTAATTTGCAAATTTTACATGGTGGGGGGCGTTAAAATATAACTTTGCACATAGGCGCCTTATACCCACGGAGCGGCCCTTTACAGACCCATAACTTTTACAACTTGACAGCTTGTACAGAATATCTTTCTGATGATAAATTCTTTCACTTCTCTCTATCATACCATGAACTATGGCACATTACTTACATAACACCCTGTTTAGTATTTTACAATAAAAAGTGTATGACTTTAAAAGACGATATATAGAAATAAAGGACAAAATTGACTTTTTACGAAGTAAATAAATCTAAAGGGCAGAGTTTCCAAATAAAGGACTGTCCTTTAAAATAAAGGTCGTATGGTCACCATAGTTATATACAGACAACGTATGTCGTAATTCTCTTCTGAAAAAAATTTGTAATTGTCAACATAGTTCGTATACATTGAATTGTTTTGTTTTTTTAAAAAAATGAAAAAGTACAAAATATACATACATACAAATATTGAAGGGGCCTAAATTTTGAAATAGTTCAATTTAAATATTAGATCTCAAATAAAATAATGATTAACTGTCATTTTACGGGTACACTGAAATATTCGTGAAGAGTAGAAAAAACCGTACTTAATTATTAAAATAAAAGCAATACTTTTCACTGTCACAAAATGACAGTTAAAAACAATAGTATTTTATTTATGAAACAATTTTTATTTATTGACAGTTGCCGATTTTCTTATTTGTAATGGTATGTTTTGGAGTAGTCCATCATATTAGAATTATTGTTATTTTGTTCCATAATTTATGTATTTTGTCTAATCCGTCCTGTAATAGCTCTAATATATGAATACAATATAAATATACATTATTTTATAAATTGCATGATTTTCTTTCTATAGAATTAATTTTGGGTCTCTACGTTCAGACTTGTTCGTTCCGAGCGATCTTCTAAGTTCGTATGTTTTTGTCTTTAGATGTGTTATGTTATTGTTCGTGTGTGGTTGGTGATCGTATTTATTTATTGTTTTATGTGATTTTGTGATTGTGGACTGTTATTTCTATTATTGGGCCCTTCCTTCAACAATGAATTCAACAATGATGAGGCAGCAAAGGTAGGAAATAAAAAATATAATAATTAATAATGGTATTATTTTAATCTAAGGATTAAGAAAGTAAAGATAGGAAAATCAATGAACTTTCAATACAAAATTAGCCTACACTTTACCTTCAATAACTACCAATATATCGGAAATAAAAAAGATTATGGTTGTTTCTGTAGAATAATTGAAACTTTACAGTGCAATAACTTGTGCCTAAGATACTTTTTCCAAGAAACAGTTTTACAAAAATATTAGGCGTCCTTGAAAGTTTATAACAACTCAAATTTACAATATACAGAATGTCTCTGAAATAGGGGGACATGGCTAGTGTATGATACTTGGATGTCATGACCATGATTAGAGAAGGTTTGGTGTTGGCCACATCAGATTTTTGGGTATGAGAATGGTGTGATTTAAAAAAGGGTCGAAATTTAAAAAAAAATTAAAATTCGGAAAATAAGTATTTAAGTAGTTTGAAGGGTGTACATTTAAGATTTTAAAACCACATGTCGATATCTCTTTTCGTGTCCGAGATATTCGTCCTCAAAACTTTGTTCAGAAATGCCCATTTTTGGGTCATATCCCAAAAATCGTCAATTTTACACTGCTGGCGATATCACCATTAGATTCTACGAGCAAAATTACATAAGCATACCAATTTTCATAATTTTTGAAGAATTATTACAATCTCCAGAAGGAAAAGACTGAAAATGGCCAAAAATCGCAAAAAATCTAAGGTGTACCCCTTGCGATTTTTTCAGTTTTTGACGATTTTAAGGAATGTTTAATAATAAATGTATCCGTTGGAATATTTTGATGAAAATTGGAATACTTATGGTTTTTGGTACGAGGAATTTACTGGTGAGGTCGTTGAAGGTGTACCGCACACCCATTTTTGGGTATGAGAATGGTGTGATTTAAAAAAGGGTGAAAATTTTAAAAAAATTAAAATTTCTGAAAATTTGTATTTAAGTAGTTTGAAGGGTGTAGATTTAAGATTTTAAAACCACAGGTCGATATCTCTTTTCGTGTTCGAGATATTCGTCCTCAAAACTTTGCTTCAAAATGCCCATTTTTGGGTCATATCCCAAAAATGGTGAATTATTCACCGCTGGCGATATCACCATTAGATTCTACGAGCAAAATTACATAAGCGTACCAATTTTCATAATTTTTGAACAACTATTACAATCTCTAGAAAGAAAAGTCTGAAAATGGCCAAAAATCGCAAAAAATCTAAGGTGTACCCCTTGCGATTTTTTAGTTTTTGGCAATTTTAAAGAATATTTAATAATAAATGTACCCGTTGGAATATTTTGATGAAAATTGGTATACTTATGGTTTTTGGTACGAGGAATTTACTGGTGAGGTCGTTGAAGGTGTACCGCACACCCATTTTTGGGTATGAGGGTGGTGTGCTTTAAAAAATGGTCGAAATTTTTTAAAAATTAAAAATTCTGAAAATTTGTATTTAATTACTTTGAAGGGTGTAGATTTAAGATTTTAAAACCACAGGTCGATATCTCTTTTCTTTTTCGAGATATTCGATATTTTTTACAAAAAAGTGAATACACCCTTTCACTCGGTTATTATTGCAGATACACATATTGATTATTGAATTGTGTGAAAATTGTAATTAAGTGACATCAACTTTGTAAATTTAAATACAACCTATACTATTTTTTAGTTTCATAATATTTATTAAAACAGGTGAAATTTTTAACCAACTTTCCGCGTGAGTCAAATCAAAAATCTCCTTTTTCCTCTTCAAAATCGCTCATTTGAGTATTTTAGATAAGAAATAATAGTCAAAATCTATGATAATATGAAACTATAAGCTGGAAATACAATTTTCTTGCCAATTCCAAAGCTTGGCTATGTTAAATTACGATATTCTGTCGACTTTTGACGTTTATAATTAATATTAAAATTGCTAGTTCCGGTCGTCTGACAGTATCTTATAATATAATTTTTATTTTTAATTTTTATTTTTCTGTACCACTTATGTTATATTTCAATCAAATAAGTTTGAAAACTGATCTAAATATAAAGTAATTAAGATAAATATTAGATTTTGTAGCCAATAAACAATAGAAAACAACAAAACTATGCAAATAAACTAAATTTGAATAAGGGCCGGTATTTTCACTTGCGAATAAATTTATTCGAAAGAATAAGATCTATTATTCGCGAAATAAATTATTCGGTACTTGGCTAGCGAATAACCGTTTATTCGTAAGTTCATTTTATTTCCACATAGTGTAGATTTAATAACAAAATGGATATATCAAATATTATGATGATATTTTTAACTATGAATTAATAAATAACGTGAGAAGCCGATCACACACTATCAGACAGCGACATGACCACGTACATGAAATAATTTTTGACAGATTCCGATTATGAAAACCATTTAGTATCACATATTGGGGATCGCATTTGATCTCAAAAAGTAAATAGGTAAATCATTATAAAGATCCTGTCATTTGACGCTGGCAAAATATTTTCGAATTTTGGATACTTTTGTTGAATTCATTGACATTGACAAACATTTACTTTGAACTGAAAGAAATATTCCAAAAATACAAGGACAATTTTACAATATACATATCTCGTTTACCTGATATGAGTGCTGCATGAGATAGTACACTTGTTAAATTACAGTCTCTCGGGGCTAAAAATGCATAATATAGATGAAATTGACATTAAAGATGTCAAACAAAATTTTTACAACACGGATTCAAAAGAGGCGATTTCGGGCGACAAGTGTTCACGGTATGTTGTGTTCAGATACGTTCACACATTCAGGCGCTAGGAACAACATACCCGGTATGCTAAGATCAGTGCTCACAGCTGAACGGGTTTGCGAGTCGGGTCAGCTCTCTGTTCACTATTTCTATCTCTTTTTATCATGTCTTCTTTTGAAATGTCAAAAGTCAAAACAGTCGGAGTCGTGGTCTTATGTCAAACAGGGTGACATTATTTTTGTTGACTCTTTTTTGGACAAATATGGAAAAAACTATTTTTCTCCGTTAATGCATTTTAATTGTCAAACACTATTTTTGACAGTTTTAAATGTCGCAGAATATACATAACCACCAAGCACGGTGGCAACAAGTGAACCAACGATTTTTGGCGCCACCATTAACCATATCATACCGTAATTAATCATAAGTAATCCGAAGAAGTGAACGGGTATGTCGCCCGAAATCGCCTAAGTAGTTGACACATTTCATCCTTGTCTGATTAACGTGGCTATGCCAAACTCCATCCTTCTCTACTGACGCAAAATCACTCTGCAAGGGTACCAATTCACGAACGTTAAAGTTATTCGACAGATAGCTATTTGCTTGTGTAATATGTGTGAAAATACGCAATGGAATTATTCGTTGGATAAATATATAGAATATTTATTTAACGAATACTTATTCGAAACTTTATTCGGAAGTGAAAATACAAGGCCTTATGTAATATAACATTGTTGACTTGAAATTGGCCATAACCATGTGCCGAAACGTCGTCTAATTGTATTTCCAAAATGAGCAATTAAAACAACGTATGAAGCTTGTATCCAATAAAATTCCTATCATATTAACAAATAGATTTAGGTATATTTGCTACACCAGCATTAAATATTACTAGGCTGTCTTACGTCCATTATAAGTAAATAAATTTTCATGATCATAGCCATCTCTCGTTAACTAATCGTCCATTAGCTCTCACTAACGCTGCGTTAGCTTCAGCTGAGTCTATGAATCCGCCCAAAACATCATTGAATATTATAAACGAGTTATTTGAGACTGATTTGACGGGTGTTAAGGTATGATGAATAACGTATTCTTTCAGTGTGTTATTATATTAATATCGCGATAAGAATAATTAAAATCATAAACGTAGGTAATTACAACGGCTAGTTCGTTAAGTTGGCATGCCTGATCCTCCGTTGATAAATTTCAGTTGGTAGCACTGATCAGCAGTTAAGGATAGCGGGTAATGGATTATGGGCTGAGATTTTTTAAAGATGAATTATAATTTTAATTGGATTACGCTTTAGATTTTTATCTTTTGATGGAAATATTCATAACACACAAAAAGTCAGGTATTTTTATTCCAATAATTACGGGGGTAGTTTTTCCAAAAAAGTGGCGTATAGCTAATATGCATTCAAATTCGGAAAATGCCATTTTGTAATGATAATGATTTATACAGGATGATAATGAATACGTGTTACAAATTTATAGAATATGTAGGGGATCCAAATTAGACTAAATATTACTAATAAAATTAAAAGAGTATTATCTACCTTAGTTTTAGTTATCTACCAGTAGTGACAACACGCACTTTAGAATTCTATCAAATGAGGCATGTTTTTGCTTTTCGCCACAAAGCGAAAATTCGGTGTCTCATAATATTCGTCTGCAAGCATACACTTCGAAGCGAAAGTATTAAACAAACTCCCACTACACTTGGGAAGCTGTGTGTATGTGTGGATCCTCCACTCAAATACTAATATTTTGAAACCTTGTATTTCGACCTTTTTCTCATATGAAAAGAGCCTATTAGATTTTAGTGTAAATCGGATAACCGGATATGGCATTTTACTTGAAGCTCAAAATAGTTTTTCTTCGAAAAATACCTTTAAATGTTATTTTTTCGAGATTAATGTTATTATAAAAATTAAAGATTATTAAATTTTCTACAGATTTGCATTAATACTTTTTCTACATATTTTATAGATAAATTTATAAAATTATTTATAATTTGAATCCCGGAGCCTATGTTTTAAACAGACAAAACTCCTTGGTTACGCAGTTATTTATATGTGTGTAACTGACAGATAAATGTCACTGTTAAAGAACTAATCATTTCAAATTAATAATAGTAACGTTTTAAAAAGAAAAAAGTAAATATAATAGAAATGGAAATCAATACAATTTCCAGCATAAGTAAATATGTAGATATCTATTTCGATTAATAAAAATTAACGGTACGTAAAAAGTTTAAGCTAATCCTAATTTTTGGGTTAATGAATTCCATTCTATCCCAGTATTTAAAATTTAATCTTTATTTTATTATCAAAAAAGGTAGTTACGTGGATTATATTTTAAGAAATTAACTGTCAAAATTTGATTAAAATTCGCTAATCCAAAAATAAGGATTAGCATAATATTTTATAAGCCACACCAGATTTTTAAATATGCGTCCCTTTCTCCGGCTCAAAATAATGACGTCACAGAAAATGTTCCTTCTTAATTTACTAAAAAAAATGTTTTAAAAATATAATTTATATTTTTACCTATGTTTTCAATATAACACATTAGCTATATTGATGGATGCTTGTGGCTCTAAAATGTAGTGTTTGCGGATATGACGATATGAGTTTATTAGTAAAAGTTAATCTATTTTTCATCCGTTATATGCCATATAAATATAACACGTATTCATTAATCTTCAATTACCGGTCCTGTAAAACAATATTGTGCACTTTGTTAACGGTTTATTTTGTTATTACACTTTTACATTTTTTGATGCATTGCCCCTTTGTTAAAACTTTACGAGTATAACAAAGTATTTTATATTTTCATATAAATTTGTAAGTACTTGGAAAATTACTCAATTTTTTTAAATAAATTAAAATTACTAGTACATATATTTGATAATGTATCTCATATAATGTACGACTAACTAAAAAATATGTAATACAATATATACATCATAAAATTAATATATAAATTATCATAATTTATTAACTTCATATTTTATTATTAAGATTGAAATTTTTAAGTTTTTTCTTTTTAAAAAACATAATTTATTAGTTTATTTTCCACAAAGATAATTCCAAATGACTTTCATATAAAATAAAATAGTATCTACTTCAAAATGGGCTTGATTAATAAATGAATTCGTCAAAAATATTCCATTGGTAAGGTAAATCTAAAGCTGTGTATAATATTATAACACATGATGAATCATGGATGTATGCATTTAAACCTGAAGCAAAACGACAATCAGCTTAATGGGTCTTTCCGACAGACCCCAATCCTATCATTGTAAAACGAGTTCGAAATGTTGGCACAAAAATGATTACCTCCTTTCTTTCAAAATCCGATCCTACTGTCAATATTGCATTAAAAGATAGGAAGACAGTAACTTCTAATTGGTACATAACAATTTATTTGCCACGGGTGTTTAAATAAGTGTATGAAAATAGGCCTTGAAATAAACTAGTATTGCATCAGGACAATGCATCCTCACATACTGCTGCGGAAATTAAAGCCTATTTAAAAGAATTAAAGTGGAATTACTGGAGCACCCACCATGCAGTCCTGACGTTGAATATTTTAATTGTTTTCTATTTCCCAAATTAAAGGAAATATTGTGTGGTTTCCGATATACAAGTGCAAATGAAGCGGTTGAAGCCTTCGAAAACATGGTCTTTTGACTTCTGTTTTATCTTCCCCATTTGCTTGATTGCTTACTTCATTGATTGATTATTATTATTATTAGTTTTAAGTTTGTAAAACGGTTGTTTAGTAACAAGCGTTCATTAGTCAAGGTTTGCCGAGCAACGTGTGATGAAAATTTTTAAACACTCTATAGTTACATTCACAGCTATTTTTACCTTCCGTCACCTTTAGGTAAGGAAGGTATTGTCTTTGGTCAAAAAATTCGGTGGTGAGTTTTTGATGAATAAGCACGTTTTAGGGTCCCTAGAATACGATTTTACTATTTTTACGATGATGTCTGTATGTATGTGTGTGTGTGTGTGTGTGTGTGTGTGTGTGTGTGTGTGTGTGTGTGTGTGTGTGTGTGTGTGTGTGTGTGTGTATGTATGTATGTATGTATGTATGTGTGTCCGTGTGTGTGTGTGTGTGTGTGTGTGTGTGTGTGTGTGTGTGTGTGTGTGTGTGTGTGTAACAAAATTTTCGTCTACGATAACTTCCATACTACAATTCTAAAAATTATAATTCTTTCGTATTTCTCTTCGTTACATCCATGCGAAGAGCTGATTAGATTTTGGTTACAATTGGACAACCGGAAGTACCCTCATTTGAAAATTTTAACAGTTTTTCTTGAAAAAACTATGTTAAATATCATTTTTTCACATTTAATGTTATAAATATTAAAGAATATTTTATTTTCTATACGATTTGATTGCATTTTATACCTAATATTAAATGGATATAGTTAAAAAATTATAAAGAAATTAAATTTCATAAAGTAGCCATAGCTGTGAAAACAGCTACTATATTAAGAAAATTTTGATTGAAAGATGTCAGTGTCAAGTGAAATTGACATAGTGTGTTTGTCTTATAATTTTCCTGGAAATAGGTATAGGATCTTTTGCTTTCTGTATGGAATTTGTATAAAATACATACAACTGCTTTAAGGTAATGTACAAGAAATAATAATAATAAATCTTTTATTTCTGCAGATACATTACACTGTATATAGAAAACGTCACAAAATAATAATTTTAATGTACAAGAAATAGAATATTTAATTTAGCAAGGAACTTTCTGTATGTATTAAAATTACCTGTCAAAATTGAAGATTATCCTGGCAGGAAAGGATTGCTGAAGCGTATTTCCTTCTTTAATTTTATTTCAGCACTTGGTATTACAAATATAGCACTAAATGCAACTATTTGTTTTCTTCGAAATTGAAGGCTTTGAGATTTCTCACAAATTCATTTTGACAGCTGTCACAAATTTACTTCATGCATAATGCGTAATACATAAAAGTCTGGATTTTGCAAATTTTTGATGCTATGTATTGTGTTTATGGAAAAAATTAATTTTGGGATGCAGTCATGTAATTTTTATTATTTGCTTCGACGTTTCGATCCTACCAGGATCATCCTCGTAGGATCGAAACGTCGAAGCAAATAAAAAAATTACATGACTGCATCCCAGAATTTATTTTTTGCCATATCCAAATCTAGTCAAGAAATTACTTTTCCACATTGTGTTTATGCATTATGCATTAATATTAAAACTACTTGTGAATGGTCCTGGACGTTGCCATATATCAAACTTCGGTACGCATTATCTATTAGCACTATGTATTAACGTTATGCGTTAAAAAAGTAGCTATGAATGAAGCTTTAGAGCACATTGAAATTTTATTCCAAAACTTATGTAAAAGGTGTTATTTACAGATCTTCTCATTAGGCATTTAATAGTGCCGTATTTCTGAGCCCATTTTGAAACAAAATACTTGTATATAAAAATATATCTACTTCGTCAGCAATTTCAATTTTCTCAACAATCAAAATAAACAGTTACTATCCATTGTTCTTTCAATTTAAATTAACATATTTTAAATGATTAACCATTCACTTCCATAAACTATTCTTAAATACCTGTCAGTCAATTCAAGATAAACCTTTTTTTCAAATAATAATTTATTAGTAGGCGTTGAGAGTTAAACATCTGTTAAGTTAGAATGTTAGCGTTTGTGTAATTAACTAATGCTATCCTTGTTAATTGCTTTTGGTCTGAAACTTTAATGATGATTCGATTACTGGACCGCTTAACCAGAAGAGTGAATCGTGCTAAAAATATAAATAATATAATTAAAATCCTTATGTGGTTCATGTTATTAAAAAGATCTCAGATCAATTTCTTTCATGAGCCGAAATTACAAGAGCAGGTATTCTCAAACTTTTTTCCGCGGTGATTCAATAATTGTCAAAATATGGACCTCCGATTTGGATGAAACTTTGTCAAAATATTCTTCTCATCAAAGTCAAATACTAATAGATTTTAACAATATATTTCTTAAAAGGCAGGTTCATATCAGAAGTACATATGTAGGTACGTCTTAAAGTTGATTTTTTTAACATTTTAATATTTCTAGTACAGTACAATTTATTTGAGTTAAAGAAAAGATGATGAATTTAACGAGGTAGGTATATCTAATGATTTTAAGCCATGTTTATTATTATGTTATATATTTTATTTTGTAAATAGAATTTTGGAAAATGTATAAGAAAACACGTCGAATAGGATCAGAAAGGCAGAAATAATATTACAATCGATCGAAGCGTATATGTACAAAATTAAAAAGATAAACATTGTCATCCGTCATATTGGATGTACGTATAGTCTATCATAAAACACTATCGGCGGAGCCCTAGGCTATAAGAATTAAAAGTTATCAAATTTAGACGTTTCGAGTTGTCAAGTATGTCTTACATCTGTACGAAACATAAAATTAATTCGTACAATTTATAGTGTGAAACCGGTTGGCTCCGAAACGCCACCAAGTCCATTCTTGACTGGAATAGAGTGTATTTTTAAATTTGATTTAGTCTTTTTACCTCCCGCTATCCTTGGTAAGGGAGGTAATAGGAATCGTGCTAAAATCGCATCGGGATTTTAACATTTTCACGATGATGTCAGTGTATGTGTGGATCCTCCACTCTAGCTCAAATACTATAATTTAGAAAAATTTTAAACCTTGTATTTTGAAGTTTTTATGTAATGGAAAGAACCCATTAGATTTTGGTGTAAATCGGATAACCGGAAATGGGACAGATAAATGTCACTGTCAAAGAACTAATCATTTCAAATTAATAATAGTAAAGTTTTAAAAACAATAAGGGAAAGGGAATAATAGGAAAGGAAATCAATACAGTTTCAAGCATAAGTAAATATGTAGGTATGTATTTAGATTAATAATAATTAAAGATTCGCAAAAAAGTTTAAGCTAATCCTCATTTTTGGATTAGTGAATTTTATTCTATCCCCGTATTTAAAATTTAATCTTCATTTTATTATCAAAAAAGGTAGTTACTTAGGTTAGATTAGACTACATTTTAAGAAATAAACTGCTAAAATTAGAGTAATATTTGCTAATCCAAAAATAAGGATCAGCTTAATATTTTTTGTGACTCGGGCTGTAAATGACGAGAGGTCTTGTGTTAGCCACACCAGATTTTTTTAGTAGTTTTAAAGACAACAGAAACATTTTAATATAGTATGAAGTGAGGTTCATTGTATGACAACATTTATTTGTGTTAATAAAATTATATAAATGTGTTTATTTCTGTAGATCATTATTGTTTTCAAAAACTATAAAATTTACTTCAGATTAGTGTCATTTCAGTTCCTTTATGCACCAATTTCACTGATATAAAACACAAATAGAAAACACATCCAATATGAAATTAGCCTATTTAAAAAGAATATTGTCAACTGCCGTTTCTCAAAAATTTTCGCAGTCGCTGTTGATTTCAGTACAGTAGCTTGTCCAGGCACCCAGGGTATTGTAATTTTAATTTAATTTCAGCAGGATCGGACTGGGAGGGGTCGAGTGACAGCCTGATTACAGGGCCGGATTGCTCGCAGCTACTTTCAGGTCAGTCAACGGCCACAGTACTTCATCGTCAGCCTATTACGGCTAATGTGCTATTTTGTTTTCACAACACACTCGATACTCGCTTAATATTTCGTAAATGCCGCGACTTTTAATATTTGAATTTGAGTTTGAATTAGTCTTTTTATAAATAAATAAATATAATTATATGAACGGTCAAAAAAATTGCGATGCATTTTTTCATTTATTTAGAATTTTCCTATAAGTATTCAGTATATATATATATATATATATATATATATATATATATATATATATATATATATATATATATATATATATATATATACATGGTACATGTTGGTGACTTGAATGGCGCAGCATAGGGGTTTCAATGGTAAAATCTTAATGTGCAGTTATTTGCTACACTAATTATTTAGAACAATTAATTGTATTTAGGCTTTTGCTACAGGAAAAAATACTGCATCCGAATATGCTAATGTTTATAATTTTTCAATATCCGGAACCGTAAAAATAGTCGAAAACAATATTTTTACAACAATCTTTGATGCCATGGAACAAAAGCGCAAACATCTGTCACTACTTAAAGAAATCTCGTGAAATATCATTGTTGTAATCAACTATTACATTGTTGTCATCAACACTTCTTTATCCTTGTTTTGAAAATGGGGTCTCGTAGCCGCGTGCCTGAGTGTTTGGGAACCGGGTTCGATCCTGACCGACGCCAAATATTTTCGAATTTTAAATTGCACAAAATTGACTCCTATGGTGTACTCTCCACGCCAGTAATGAGTGGCCGTGAGGTGACGCCTGATAAACGCCCGCACCGTACAAATATGTCATCATCATTACCGATATATGCGTACAAAGCAGATTGGCACACCCAGCAATGGGTAAAATGCCGTGTTGATATTTATTTATTTTATTTATTTATTTGTTTTGAAAATAATTTTAAACGTCATGAATCTTTGACAGATGTTTGCACTTTTGTTTAAAACGAGGAAAATGAAATATCTTTATTGTAGTTGATGATAACGATGTAATAGTTGTTGATTACAACAATGTAGTTTGACGAGAACCAAATTTAAGATTTCCTTAAGTAGCGACAGATGTTTGCGCTTTTATTTCAATTTTTGTTCCATGGCATCAATGATTTTTGCAAAAATGTTATTATTGTTTTCGACTATTTTTGGGTTCCGGAAATTGAAAAATTATAAACAATAGCATATTCGGATTCAGATTTTTTTTTCTGTAACAAAAACTTAAATACAATTTTGCTCTAAAATAATTAGGGGAGCAAATAACTGCACATTAAGATTTTACCATTTTTTCACCTAGGAGTCTGTACCTAAAATAGTCAGATATATATATATATATATATATATATATATATATATATATATATATATATATATATATATATATATATATATATCTTGATTACAACAATATACCATTATATCTTCGGCAACGGTCATCGGTGGTCGTGTGGTCAAGAGTGCTCGCCTGGCATACAAGGTTGCTCGTGTGGGACCGCGTTCGATTCCCACACGAGTCAGTTTTTAATCAAAAAACCGACACACCCCGATGAGTCCGAGTGGCAGCAGAGGTCACTATAAGCTACTCTGCATGTAACGAGGGTGTCAACAGAGGGCACTAAAAATATCTCTGTACAATTGTATATATATGTAAAACTTTGTGTATGTAAAATTGTGATAATTTGTATAGGTCAAATGACCTTATAACAAATAAATACATTATTATTATTATTATTATTATATCTTCGGCATACATGTCAACTGTTGTTAAGGATACCTTCTTTTTCGTTTTTAAACCTTTCATATTCAAATCAAACTTTTATTCTGTCAAAGTCAAGCTCGTTAGCTTTTAATATCTACCTTCTAAAATTCTTCGCCTTTAGTGTAGTTTCCTTTAATGGATTACTGCTTGTATTAATGTACAGTAATGAAATAATGACAGAGTAGAAAATAAGGTGTTTGATTTGCCTGAGGACAAGATGAAATGATATTCTGACATTTGGTTTACACTGTACAAATGTTTAACACCTCCAATATTTAGTACTTAATTGCTTATAATGATGGGTTTAGCACAAGGGTAATTATACGAGTGTAGTAAGAAATTATTTCAACTTTATTTGCAGTAACAGACGTTACAATTACATAGCAGTTTTTCTATAAGTGATACCACGTTTTATAGAATTAAGGTTGGCAGGTTGGTATCGTTGAATGACAACAGTCAAAAGAAATATGGAATGAAGTAGCTGTACATTATTTGTAGATGTTTTTAATTATTTTAATTCAAGTAATTTTCATTTTAAATTCATTAAAAATACGAGATTGTATGAAATAGAATATAAATTATATTTAATTTCGTATATGTATTTATTTGCAACTATGCCTAGCTTCATAGTAAACATTAATTTAGTTTTAATATAAACCAAAAACCGGGCTTAAATTTAAAGGCAAAATTGTTGTTATT
Source organism: Harpalus rubripes (assembly GCA_963082715.1). Taxonomy (NCBI): domain Eukaryota; kingdom Metazoa; phylum Arthropoda; class Insecta; order Coleoptera; family Carabidae; genus Harpalus; species Harpalus rubripes. The sequence goes on from OY720460.1 coordinate 17,044,106, forward strand.
AACTTAGCTTTAATCATATTTTAACTTAGTAAAATATAGAATAAATTCTATAAGAATTGTAAGTGTTTTCTTAGATTTATTTTATTTTATAAATTGGGCTAAATTCAGGTACTCGACAATTACTCGAAATCTCTTTCAAACAGCATTTCTCTTACAACACCGACGTTTCGATGCAGCACGTCGATGTACCTAAGAGAATGTTCCGTGGTGAATTTCCCACAGTTGATTGTAACATTTATAATAAATACCCGAAGACATCAGCAATTTTTAAGGCTAATAATAAAATAATTTATGGCTTACAAATTAAGTTAATTTCCATTTCGCAAAAACTATCTATTCTACACCTGCTAAACAATGAATTCATTATTTATTAAATTAAAAAAATCCATCTTGAAAAGCTGAGAGATCGTGGGTTAGAGCTTTAAGAGCACATTAATTTTAATTAGATAATTGCTAAAAGCCCGTCAGCCTAACAATCTCGAAGCAGGTATCCTCTCAGCTGACAGACGTGAAATATAGAAGGCTTGGATGATCGTATTTTATTTTCTGGTTGTCGTGGTTATGCTTTGCTATCGGTTTGTACTACAACGAAGATAGCTCCACAATGGATGTTTTTATTTTAGAATCTCCCCAGGCCATTTCATTCCGTGAACTAATTGACCCAACGGTGAAATTTTACCACCGTAAATTTAATCCTGGAAAGGGATTCTTTTTGTTTTAATAAAACACTGGTTTGCACATTTATTAGTCAAGGAGATTATAAATATAACTTAGTGGATACAATGTATCTTCTTTTATAAAATTAATGGTAACGTTATGTAACAAGTGTTGAGAAGAAGTTAGACCTCAACATTACAACAAAACATGGTTACACACCACTTAATTCTGCAGATTTTATTTGATGATAACTGACAACTGAGAGATGATATTTTTTACCTCCAGCTACCCTTGGTAAGGGAGGTATAGGGATCGTGCTAAAAATCGCATATCGAGATTTTGGTAAATGAACACGTTTTAAGATCCCTAGATTCCAATTTTAACATTTTCACGATGATGCCTGTATGTATGTGTGTGTGTGTGTGTGTGTGTGTGTGTGTGTGTGTGTGTGTGTGTGTGTGTGTGTGTGTGTGTGTGTGTGTGTGTGTGTGTATGTATGTATATATATATATATATATATATATATATATATATATATATATATATATGTGTGTGTGTGTATGTATGTGTGGATCCTCCACTTAACTCAAATACTATCATTCAGAAAATTTTGAATCCTTGTATTTCGAACTTTTTCTGTAATGGAAAGAGCCCATTAGATTTTGGTGAAAATCGGATAGCCGAACATGGCCTTTACAAGAAGCTCAAAATAGTTTTCTGACCACCGCTCAAATTCTATACGGCCCTAAACTCATATATAAATAAATTATAAAACTTACGCAAATTGTGAGAAATTTCATCAACTTTCTTTAGATTAGTTTAAAATGTAACTTATACTTACAAAAACTGGCTATGTTATTGAAGTATTCCGCAATTTAATATTGGATTTATTATTAATACTATTAATAAATAATAGTTTTTCTTCGAAAAATACCTTTAAATGTTATTTTTTCGAGATTAATGTTATTATAAAAATTAAAAATTATTAAATTTCTATAGATTTGCATTAATACTTTTTCTATATATTTTAAGGATAAATTTATAAAATTATCTGTAATTTAAATCCCAGAGCATACGCTTTAAATAAACAAATCACAGTTATTCAAATGTATGTAACTAACAGATAAATGTCACTATTAAAGAACTAATCATTTCAAAAAAATATTAGTAACGTTTTAAAAAGAAAAAAGTAAATAGAACAATAGAAAAGGAATTCAATATAGTTTACAGCATAAGTAAATATGTAGGTATGTAGTTATATTAATAAAAATTAACGATTCACAAAAATGTTTAAGCTAATCCTCATTTTTGGATTATTTCCGCGGGTGAATTTTATTCTATCCCGGTATTTAAAATTTAATCTTCATTTTATTATAGCTCTGGTGGCTCAATGGTTAGAGCAACGCCTCATGCCATGAGTGCCCTCGAGGCTCTGGGTTCGAATCCCAATAAGGCATGGATGTGTGTGAATGTGAACCCACTCTGTAAATGGGATTTAATCCTGTTGGGGGGTTTAAAAAAAAGGTAGTTACTTGAATTAGATAAGACTATATTTTAAGAAATAAACTGTCAAAATTAGAGTAAAATTTGCCTCGAAATTTGCTAATCCAAAAATAAGGATTAACTTAATTTTTTTGTGACTCGGGCTGTAAATATGGCGGGAGGTATTGTGTTGGCCACACCAGACTTTTTCAGTTTGCATTCTGACCAATCAAAGGGCAGAATTTATAACTGTATTTAAACACAGCGCTATTTTTTACGTGAGATGAAGTATAACGTAAATATAGATTAACGCTAGAAAAACATGCGCCAACTAAATTCCATTTTCTTGGCGAGCTAATGTAATTAACCTAAAACTCGTTTCTCCTTTTTTACTGAACGTTAACAATACTCCGGATGTCTTGGACAAGCTCCGTTCGTCGCCTAATCTTGTAACGATGTTCTTATGTTCACGCTAATCACAATCACCGGTCACTTGATTTAATTAATTAGATATCAGACGGTGTCGTGTCACTCAGCAAGAAGCAGGCAAGAGGCAAGTGAAGTTGACTTACGTAGTCAGTCTTCAAGTCAGCTGCCGCGACTTTGCGCACTCATAAATCATCTTTGACGTGAGAAAAAATAAAATCGAATTATGGAAATAAGCTAAGCATCTGTTGAGAAGAAAGGAATCCATTTTCGCGCTAAATATGCAAGTATTATAGTAGCTAGCAATTAAAGCATCTAAATTCAAAAGAAACTAAGTGTAACTTTTATGTTTCAAATATTCAAATGTTTTATGCGAAACAATAATGATAACACTGATAACGTATGTAATAAATACTTAATAAGGGGTGGGGTAAAAGTCCGAAAGGGGGCGTCATTAAAAATGGAATATGCCGACTATCATCAATAACCCCATCTTTTAAATCGACTATGCATATATCGGAGTGTTCTCCATCGGTTGTCAATTATTTTTCTATATAGCTACATTTTTGGATTTTATTCCATACATTTAAAACGTAGCAAAATAATTGTTTTTCACCAGTTATCAGTTTAAAACGATTTTCAAATTTCCACTCACAAAATTTGTCTCGAATAGCTTTTCGGCGTCTGTCAAATAAAAGTTTTAGGGCATAAAATTCTACATCTAAGTCAATAAACAGAATTACCTTTACACTAATGACACTAATTAAATATGAAAATGTCGAAAATTACATAGAAAATATCGACAGCCATGGATTGAATAAAAAAATAAATAAATGCTTGACGTTTTATCTGTCACAACGTGAGTTAATTTGTTAATTAATTTGACGTTTCTTACAATTTGATTTGAACAAACATCGTTATTTATTTAGTAGAAATATTATTTTAGACTAATAAATAAAGTTAAAAGAATATAGTTTTATTTAAATAATATGTATTTATTAAAAATTCAACATTATGTATGATACTGTGATGTACTCCCAACTCATTTCCAATACATCTAGAACGACAGAAGGGGTCCATACTTATTCCTAACACATTAGCAGTCTTCAAATTTTTTCATTTTGTCTTCATTAGTATAAATACTAGCCTAACCTCGGCTTCGCCGAGTTTACCCTAGGGCTCCGCCGATAATGTCTTATGACGCCCATCCAAACTGCCCACGCAACATGCTCACCCAAACTGCTCACGCAGCATGCCCACCCAAAACTGCTCACGCAACATGCCCACCCAAACTACCCACGCAACATGCCCACCCAAACTGCCCACGCAACATGCTCACGCAACATGCCCAAGCAAACTACCCACGCAACATGCCCACCCAAACTGCCCACGCAACATGCCCACCCAAACTACCCACGCAACATGCCCACCCAAACTGCCCACGCAACATGCCCACCCAAACTGCCCACGCAACATGCCCACCCAAACTATCCACGCAACATGCCCACCTAAACTACCCACGCAACATGCCCAACCAAACTGCCCACGCAACATGCACACCCAAACTACCCACGCAACGTGTCCACCGAAACTGCCCACGCAACACGTCCAACCAAACCACCCACGCAACATGCCCACGCAACCCAAACTGCTAACCCAAACTGCCCATGCAATCTGCCCTAAAGAACCCCACACACGTTATTTGTGTACGGTTTAGGTTTAGAACGTACGGGTAAAGCCGTGCGAATAAAGTACGCTGGACCGCCAACCCAAATATTACCAGTTTCTTTTTTTCAGTTTTGTACAAAATAAAATATAAATAAACATATCTTAGATTAATACACTGACCGGCACAGAATCCTTGACATTCTCTCTGTACACTGTACACTTTGTCCTCCCAGTTAAATTCATAACGTATACCTACCTCATTTAATTCATATTCTTTTCTTCAATTTTAAACAATATATTTATTTATATTTAGCATTGAAAAGGTCGACAACCCATACGACATTCATAATTTGTCATCGGTGACAATGATATGCCAAATGTTACACATGACAGCATTTTTATCTTCTAAATTTTGACTTGTACTCTTCGATCCATTGTTTCAATTTACGTTTAATAATTTTTTACCAGAAAACTATGCATCCTACAGAAATTCGTCCCATTAGAAGGGCCCTGAAGCCAATCATTTCCTACAACTTGGTACAAATTTCACGAAAATCGGTCGCACCGTTTAAGCTGTTGCCTTGTCTAAAGTTGGGCGATCGTCGTGATGAATTCAAATATATAACTATAGATAGTGAATCTATCCTTTTAGTATTAGGACTAGCGAAAACTCGAGCTTCCTCTAGAGCTCCGCCGATAGTGTTTTATAATAGCGTTTACATACATCCAGTCTATCTGCGCATACTTTAAACCCAAAGTGCAAACGGTAACAGTCTTCTCAAAGGTTTAACTCCTCTCTTGCTCACTCAATCTGCCCACGCAACTTGCTCACCCGAATTTATTATTTCTGCATGGCTGCTCTTTAAAAACCAAATCATTTGATAACAAGCACGACATATTTCTGAATACGTTTTGCAAAAAACAAAAGACAATCAAGTAATAATATTTTTATTATTTCTGCCTATTAGCTCTTGAGAAAACATTTCATTTGAAACGAGTTGTCAAATGTTTGGACATTTACTGATTTCCCATGTTAATCTCTTATGTACACCTTTAAGGGTGGATTGCATGAAAGTGGGTTAACCCTCGAGTTACGCTAACCCAGGGTTACATACACAAACAGAGATTTGCACGGGTTAACCCACAAATAGCAAAATGCATTTGGCCGATAATTGTCATTTTACGTGTCATATTTAACACAATACAAAAAATTATTTTTTTGTATTAAATATGACGCGTGAAATGACAACTGTCAGCCATATGCATTTTGCTACCCGTGCAAATCGGTGAGTTATTTTTTGACCCGAGATTGGCTGCCAAGTAGGCTGGAAACTCTCTGTTTGTGTATGTAAACCTGGGTTAGCGTAACTCGAGGGTTAACCCACTTTCGTGCAATCCACCCTAAGATAGACACACGGTTAAAATAAAATTAATAAAATTCTTAAGGGGTTTGGATATTCTAGACTAGGTTAAAAATCAAATATGTTTTTGTTTTTTATTAACAAACCCTGTTTTCAATAATAATCTAGAGTGCGTGGTATAGTAAAAACATAGGCATAGAATATTCACTGTAATGGTATTGAAAATATTTAGAGTGGGGGGTTTTGGGAGGCCTCAAAATTGAATTGCACTTGGGGTCTCTCAATTGCTAAATCCGTCACTGAAGACAAAGTTAGAACGTTATCGCGCAAATGAACTCAATAATTTAGAATTTTAAATATTGATATTGATTGATTTTCAAATTTCCACACTCACAAAATTTGTTTCGAAGAGCTTTTCTGCGTCTGTCAAATAAAAGTTTTAGGGCATAAAATTCTACATTTAAGTCAATAAACAGAATTACCTTTACATGTTTTGTAATGACACTAATTAAATATGAAAATGTTGAAAATTATGTAGAAAATATCGACAGCCATGGATTGAATAAAAAATAAATAAATGCTTGATGTTTTATCTGTGGACGTAACGCCACAGAGGCAGCACGAGTCTAGTCGGAACGTTTTCCGGATAGAAATCTTGTGGCTCATAAAATGATATTGAGAGCCATTGTTGTTTTAATCTCAATTCAAATGACAATAATATTTTGGTTTAACGCATTTTACACAGCTGCTACAACACGTTGCACTGTACGGTATAAATGATGATCTCGGATGACACCTTCGCTAACCTAAATTTGTTGACAGTGAAAAGTCAACAAATTTTGTAACTTACTAGTAGTATTTTTAAAACCTAGCAACCAGTTTTATTTTGTAATAATATCATCACACTTCAAGATATCCTTTCGGGATTAGTGGATTAAAAAGTCTTGTAACTCCGTTATACAAGCAGCCGCAAATTATTTTCTTCTAGTTGTTGGCAACCTATTGTCGTCGGCAAGTGTCAGTTTCGTCTGGGGCGCAAGTTGTGAGACACCTGTGTATATATATAAAACCTTCAAAATAAAATTAATAAAATTCTTAAGGGGTGTGGATATTCTAGACTAGGTTAAAAATCAAATATGTTTTTGTTTTTTTATTAATAAACCCTGTTTTCAATAATAATCTAGAGTGTGTGGCATAGAATATTCACTGTAATGGTATTGAAAATATTTAGAGTGGGGGGTTTTGGGAGGCCTCAAAATTGAATTGCACTTGGGGTCTCTCAATTGCTAAATCCGTCACTGAAGACAAAGTTAGAACGTTATCGCGCAAATGAACTCAATAATTTAGAATTTTAAAAATTGATTGTTAGCAGAACTTTTGTAGCAGAACCGTTGTACATTTCATCCTAGTGTTGATAATTCTTGTCGCTTGTTTATAACATGCAACATCTTCCCAGTGTTTTATCATGTGTTCATACGAGCAAATTAAGAATGCATTATGCCTTTAATATATTGCCGGCTAGTTGTACACCTCATCTCGATGACGAGGCACGTTTTAAAATCTCATCAGACGTAATTAGTAGCCAGTGGAATGTCTCCTCGACCGATCCTCTTCTTTTTGTTTTCTCGATCTCTCCAAATAATAAATCTCGGTATTTTATTAGCTGTCAAACGGATTATTACCTAAATGCATCATTTAACCAAATAGGAACAAAAAAATGCTGATCTACTTTTAATTGTGCTTTATTTATGAATACAATTAAAATATAGAACTTTATGCATTAAAAAAATAAATATTTGACATTGGTTTTCTTCGCGGAGTTTCAATTTATAATAGTCAAACATTCGCCCGACTTTATTATTTTATCATTTTTGTCCAGTTCATATATAGAAAGCATGTAAAACAAAAATACAAAACTCATTTCTATCATCGATTAAGCATTGCACTCTTACTTAAATACCCTGTATTTGTAAGCAGCACAATTTTCATTTTATGAGTACAAACTAAGCAGCGTCTGAAGTGATTGTGAATGAACCTTAATAGTTTTGTATTGAATGTACTATCCCTGGTGTTCCTCAAGGTTCATTCTTAGTAACTTTATTTCTTAATTTATTCATTACTGACATTATTGACTCTGTGATGGATTCAAAAGAGTTGCTATAAGTATGCTAAAGATTTATAAAGTGGTTGTTAATGTACTTTTAATTAAAGTAAAGTAAAATCACTTTTAACGCGTATATCATACACTATTTTCCTTACAAACACTTTTTTTATCTTCCGTCGCCTTTAGGTAAGGAAGCACGTTTTAGGGTCCTTAGAATACAATTTTATTATTTTTACGGTGATGCGTGTGTGGGTGTCTGTATGTATGTGTGTATATGTGTGTGTATGTGTGTGTGTGTGTGTGTGTGTGTGTGTGTGTGTGTGTGTGTGTGTGTGTGTGTGTGTGTAACAAAAATTTCGTCTGCGATAACTCTAATACTACAATTTCAAAAATTATAATCCTTTCGTATTCTTCTTCGTTACATCCATATGAAGAGCTGATTAGATTTTCGTTACAATTGGTCAACCGGAAGTATCCTCATTTGAAGATTTTAACAGTTCTTTTTAAAAAACTATGTTAAATATTCTTTTTTTTCAAACGTCGTAGAAATGACACTTTTTGTGACTTGATTCACAAGGTAAAAGTTTCATTTCTACGCCGCTGGAAATTTCTACGCCGGCGGAGTAGAAATAAGCTAATTTCTGCGCCACCGGAGTAGAAATAAAGTAAATATCCATAGAAACTACATAGAATTAGCGAATAAGAAGAAAAGCAGTGCGTTTAAAAAAAAATTGATTGTGTCATTCGGAATAAAAGTGTCTTTGTGTAAAAATATCCATATTTGTGTAAAAAACAGCTTTACGGTTATCATTTAAAAAAAAATTGTATTCAGCAAAGTTTATTTTAGTCATCAAGGAGAAGTTTTTTTATTAATTGTTTTTATTAATTGACGATTTTCACTCTGTGATCTGTGATTTTTAACTATTTATTTATTTATATTTTTAAATGTCCGTCTTTTATGTATCTACGCTTATCCACATGTGTATATTTTCCTGGACCATTCTAGCCCTGAAGACTATTGTATAGTCGAAACGTCGGCGAGAATAAAATTGTAATATTGACTGCTAGTCCGAAACTTTATTAATTTAATTTCATTAAATTTTTTATTTGTGTTGTGTGAACCATACTTTTATTTTTCTTTAATTGGTAAAAAAATTGTGTGTTCTTTTGTTCTATTGAGTGCAATTTAATATGTAGGAAATAACAAGAGAATAGCAACTATTTCAAATGGTTGAAAAACTAATTTTATGGTGCATTTAGATAAAGTTTTGTTTTGAATGCAATCAGAGTAATTAATGATCTAAACATACCAATTCATTTACTTTGCTCTATATCAATTAATTAATTTCTCGGGTAATTATCAAAAATTTCCAATCAGATTTTTTATCAGCAGTTAATGGTATCAGTAATCGACAATCGAATCCGTGTTACCCGCTTGGTATAAAAGTAGTTAATACTAAACAGAAGCCAGTGTTACACCGTCGAAGAATAATCAGAGTCTAATTAGTGGTTATTATTAACAAAGCTATAGATGAATTTCATTGGTATACCTCTCTCACCATCATTTATCACCCGTAGCCCAGGGCAGCACTAGCCCGATTTGCGCTTGCTAATAGCCCAACACAACAATGGCGTAATTTATGTGTTCACATTTCTGCAAACAATATTAATTGTGAGCAATAAATTAAACTGCATGATTTGTAGTGTTCGAGAATGATTCTTTTCTACTTTCTAAGTAATTTTTATTCTTTGAGGTTGGTATTGTTGTGAGTATAGGTTAAACAGTGATTTATTACTGACAGGAAAGATTGAATAGAGTAAAATTGGCGCCAACTTTAAATAACTAAAACGTGAAATGTTAGTTTTTTGTTAATTGCTTAATTACTTTGCTTGTTTCTGGTGAAATTTATCTTATTACTGACCTGGAATGTCTGTATAGGTCGTTACAATGAGATAATTTTCAAATAAAATTTACTAATTAAACGCATTTGTTAACTGTCGAAATGGCTGCAGTGTCTATGCATAATTAATGACAGGTTATTTATATCTGCAGACTAAATTATTATTTCTGTTTTAAATAATTCTTTCATCACACTTTCATAGAACGCTATTGAAACAAACGAATATCAATAATTATCCCGTGGGTTGCGACCAAATCATTTTTAAGCTCATTTGTTTTGAGTTCATTTGTAAACCTACGTAAACAAATATTTCACGGCCTCCTAAAAATATTTTCTTTTTCAATTTGAAAATGACCAGGTTTCACAATTTTCAAAAAGGATTTTAAATGAAAGTTTATGTAATATTTTTCTTATTAATAATTATTTTTTTAATAATTTGTTGTTATTTTCGTAAATAATTAAATACGAATATTGGCGCCAAAATAGTCATGAAAAACAACCCCCCCCCACTCTTATGTCGTAAAAGTACATACATTACGTCATTCACAGCCAATAGAAAAACAGTTTTCCATCACCTACGTTTATTTTTGTTATTTAGATAAATAAACGTAGGCGATTTGACGTTGACATTTTCCATTATAAATGAGTAATAAAGTAATTATTGCTAATACAGACTACACTCAAGCTAGATTGTTTTACTGTTGCCGAAATACGGTGTGTTAAAGAGTTAAGGTAAAATAAAATGTAAAATCCCAATCATCAACTCTTCGACCTACTGCTTCTTTTGTTCACATCTTTTGGCATATTTATAAATTCATTAGTAGGTTTGCTCCTACTGAATTTTTTATTATCTAACACGAACCAAACTCAAAAATTTGACACTTGTTTGACAACTTTGACAATATATTTATCACAACACTTGTAACAAAACACAAAGAATTTTCACTATAATGGTACCAACTGGAGCCGATGAAGATGTATGTGCAGTGACGTCACATTCTGTTTCAGATTACGTGACTTTTTCAAAATATCGAAATTTCAAAAATTGATTGTAAAATATCTAATAGATATTTGGTCATATTTTTAAATTTGAGGCTATTTAAATAATGATATCTTTTAAATTTAATACTTTGAAGGCATATAAAAATGCTTGCAACAGCCCTATTGTGTTTTTTATTAAAAAGCGTTTTGTGTTTAATATAAAAGGCAATATACGATTGCAACAACATTAACGTCTAGCTTTCAAGTAATTTTTCCTTTATCATAATGTGTTGTAAGCTCTTATATAAATTTAATTTGATTAATTTACCTCAAAAACCAGTTCTGCATTTTTGTGTCAGTTTAGTACTTCATTTCAACGTCAGGCAATTACAAATTGCTTAGAGCAATCTTCAATTTCAACTCATAAAATAATTAAATGTTCAATTTCCGTCATGAAGTTATCAATTTACTTTCATGTCGTTAATTAAATTCTTAATTAAAATAATTATCAACTCTTTCATTTCGCAAACATGCAAACATAACCTTATACAATAGGTTGTTGCAATAATTTTTATATGCCTTCAAAGTATTAAATTATTCTAAGTAGCCTCAAATTTGGAAATATCAAGAAATATCCATTAGATATTTTATAATTAATTATTGAAATATCTGTAATATTTTGAAAAAGTTAAGTGATCTGAAACAGAATGTATGACGTCAAAGTTCATGCAGCTTATACAATGTTCCGTAAATCAACCAAAAAATTCTGGTATAGCCAACACAATATCTCCCGCCATTTGCAGCCCAAGTCACAAAGATTAAGTTTATCCTTATGTTTGGATTAGCGAATTTTACTCTAATTTTAACGGTTTATTTCTTAAAATAGTCTACTCTAATCCAAGTATCTACCTTTTTTTGTTGTGGTGGTGTGATGGAATTTTCTTAATATTTCTGGAACACTTGTACGAGATTACAAAATTTGAGACTTGTCGCCAATCATAAAATAACAAATTCAAAGAAAATCGGTTTATAATTATTTATTCTAAGTATGTACATTCTGCATTACTAAATTATATCTTTAGTAAAATTTGCCTGAATGGAGTTAAGGTTAAAACACAGTTATTCCAAGTAGGCGATGTAATAAACAATTTTATTTTTGTGTATTTACATGTCACATGTAATAAAATGCACAGAGCATTAAGAAATGCCCCATACTCTTAACAACTTTCCATCAATCTAAATTAAATTCTATGAGATTGCTAATTAAACTGCATAATTTAATTAATTACTAGATGTAATAAATCTCTGACAGAACATATTTACCATAAACGTCAATATGGCTTCGACAATCTCGATAACGAGGCAAAGTATCTAGTGACACATGAAAACAAAACAAGAAAAGCACGTAATCCAATTTGCTTTTATTAATATTCATACTCCGAGTTGCATGATAATAGCAAAGAAGAATTTAATTAATATTACAAGGATTGCAAACCCACGCACTAGCGCGAAGTAGGCGTGAAGATACAAGAAAAGTGTTAGTTTTGCGCTGTGATGACAGATTGCAGCACTGGAGTGTGAATCCCAAGAAGAACATAACCTAAAAAAAATCTGGTGTGGCCAACACAATACCTTCCGCCATGTACCGCCCGAATCACAAAAAAAGATTAACCTAATCCTTATTTTTGGATTAGCGAATCTACACACACATACACACAGACATCATCGTGAAAATGTTAAAATTGGATTCTAGGGACCTTAAAAACATTTACCAAAATCTCGATATGCGATTTTTAGCACGATCACTATACCTTCTTTATCAAGGGTAGCGGGAGATAAAAATGTTGTCAAAAAATATCAGAGGTAATAAAATACGTACATACATCAAAAACAACTAAAGATGATCTTTAACCGTTTATTTCAAGAAATCCTAGCGGTATTCTAAAATAGTATGCAGACTAACCTAACCTCGGCTTCGCCTAGGGCTCCGCCGATAGTGTTTTATGATAGACTATACGTACATCCAATCTGTCTACGCACAATACTTCGTTAAATTCTTATGTTCTTTTCTTCAATTTTAAATATTATTTAAATGTTTTTAGTATTGAAAAGGACATCCGATACGACAAGCATAATTTGTCATTAATATATCAAATATAACAGATGACAATATTTATCTTTTTAATTTTGTACATGTACTCTTCGATCGATTATGATATTATTTCTGCCTTTCTGATACTTTTCGACATGTTTTCTTATACATTTTTCAAAATTCTATTTGCAAAATAAAATATATAACATAATAATAAACATGGCTTAAAATCATTACATATAGCTACCTCGTTAAATTCATCATCTTTTCTTTAATATTACATATTATTAATACATTTTTTTGCATTTAAAAGGAAGAAAACTGATAATTTGTCATCATTGACATTGACATAACAGCGTTTATCGTCTTAAATTATCCAGGAAAACTGTGATCGTTACTGTGGCCTTTATTGTTTTTGTTCTAATTTTCAACTTTTAATAATTCTTTATTCGAAAACTACGCATCCTACAGAAATTTGAGTTATTATGAGGGCACTAGAGCCAATCATTTCCTACAACTTGGTGCAAATTTCACGAAAATCGCTCGTACCATTCAGGCTGTAGAGGTGTTCAAAGTTTTGGCGATCGTCGTGATTAAAGAATATAACTATAGATAGTGAATCTACCCTTTTAGAGCCGGTATTTCCATCTTCGGATAAAGTGCTGGATAACTTATCTGTCGAATAAATGAACAATATCGCATCAAAAAATGACATCCAATATAATTTACATCATGTATGCTTTTATTTCGATGCGATATTTTATCATTTATCTGACGGATAGTTATCCTGAACTTTATCCGGAGATGGAAATACCGGCCCTTAGTATTATAGATGTCAAATGCATCCCATTGCAAATTATTGTGTTATAAACAAGTGATATTAGTGTTTATATCTCAAAAAGTGAATGCATGCTTAACGTCCTTAACTTATTTGACACCTAAACTGTAAAACACAAAAGCAAACCATCAAATCATGCACGCATACACATACATACATAAATACATCCCCATTTAAGTAAAACAATTTCAATTACACAAATATCAATAAACATGACAAAACAGAATCGTAAAACCCGCAGTAAAGGAACGTCAGAACTCGTGACGTAGCGGGTGGTAAGTAGCGACAGCGACATCTGGGCCGCGTTGTGTGAACTGCGGGGTGCCCTCGGCTATTATATCGTCACTCGCCGAGTTTTATTGGAGCCGATTTTATTGTTCTGTAGGTGTAAAACACTCAACCGGCCACCACTACAAGCTGTCACAATGTTATACACACATAGCCGACACAGAATACAGACGCCATCTTGATGGAGGGATGTTTTATGGGTAACTTTATTGCTTGTTGAATACTATGCCTTAGATCATTTAGACTGAACCAGCCGCATTAATTGGATTGAGACTTGTATGCCATATTTTAACTGGTCAATGTATAGCATATGTCGTATATCTCAAAAGTTACGGAAAAATTTTACTCTCCAAATTGTATTACTTAATGAGGTCTAATCTAGTTATCATGGACCTAATAAATACATAATAGTTATTTTAAGCATAACATATCATGAAAAAATTGCCAGAAAAAGTTTTGGAAAATGCTATACAACAGAGGTTATTCTAAGGATTTTTTTCCACTGCACAAGAAAATAAATCCCTGTATATTCTATTCCCTTTAAGTTTAAGCCATTCAGCAGATGTCGCTCGCATCAACTCCAATTTTAAGTAGCCGAAATTACATTGGATAAACTTGTCTCTTGTCTCCAATTTCAGCCAATCAAAGAGGTTAAAAGTATTCCCTATTCTCTACAATACTGAATGGCTTAAATGGAACAGAGTATAGGTTTATAATATTTTGGTGAAAGATCTTTGTTTAATTCAATTCAAGTTGGATTATAAGGAAAAACTAGAACATCCACAAATACAAAAGTTGCGGAAACTGACGCTTCCAGAGTTAGTTCTTAACTATTTCTTCGGAATTAAATTTAAAAAATATAAAATCTTGTCTCGGAAAAGCTTGTCGGTAGATTCCGAAAATGCGGTTTTGTATATTTACTACAACATGCCTTCTCTGTTAGAATGAGATCCCCGGAAAGCCACAATGATAAGGGTGAGCACCTCTAATTGTATTTTTGCTGAGGCCAATGCCAATGATGAGGATAAGACAAGCGAAGAGTCTGAGGGAAAAGCTAGTACAATTTTAGTGCTTACACAGGATGTTTCTAAATCTATGTCACTAATTTTACGGGTATATAGTACTGACTAATATGTTAAGTTCTTTTTTAAAAAAAAAATTATTTAGCTTATTCGCAATAAATGAAAAATAACTGCACAGATTTTAATTTCCCACTGCACAATTTGCTTTTCCTACTGCATATTTTGTGTCCAACTGCACGTTAGAATAATCTCTGCTATACAAAGTAGAAATATGCTAACTTATCATAGGTAAGTTCGGCAGATAGCTGAAACGTGAAATTGTTAACGTTTTTGGGGATACTATACAAATTTGATTCGTATATTGACATTTATTTGTTACTAAAACTATTAAATAGTTTGTACTCTTGTGTAATATAGCTTTTAGTAGTGCTCTAGCGTAACAAAAGTGCTAACGCCAACAGTCGTATCAGATAGAATAGAATAATTTATTTAGATCCCAAAAAAGTAAACATACAGAAATATATATATATATATATATATATATATATATATAATTCTTTCCAAAATTAAAAACAAATATATATATATATATATATATATATATATATATATATATATATATATATATATATATATATATAATTCTTTCCAAAATTAAAAACAAATAAATTTGTTTCATACCCTGAAACAAATTATTAAAATTTTCATTCTTATCTGGTGTTAATCAAACATAACAGCAACTTTTATGGTTGCCTTGCGCTAGTCTGTATACAATACGCCGCATGCGACTGGGACGCGTGCTCGCCAGGTCCTTGGACGCTATATTGTCATATAAACATCACATCCTCGATAAACTACACAATGGCTGGACGCCGCGCGGCCCAAAACAAACACTCACGCTGGGATGCCATGGAAACGGACGCCGTGGAGAAAATAAATAATACTACAAAGACAGGTTATGGGATAAACAGAGAATGGAATTAAGAATTAAAAAGGTTTGTTTTAGTCAGTATGGAATGGGTTATACAAGATAGTTTTTTTCTGGAATAATTTTAAAATAACATGTTACATGTTAAAGTTCTAACACTATAATACAGTAATTTTCAAATTGTCGAACCCAGGCCATTTGAACCACAAACTATCACAGTAAAAGTTTAATATACAAAGAGAAGAATAATTTTATTATACTTTGAAAAAAACTATAAATGCTTTCCTTCAGAGTGTCTCAATCTGCCATTAATTGGATTTCAAATAGTTGTTCAAACTCAGCTTTGCGCCTTACAAAAGAGTGAAATATGAACCGTAAATTACACATTCATGATCAAACAATACGAGTACACAAAACAAAAGTAAGAAGTCAACATTAACACTTTTTGTTAGAATCAAAAGGAGAAAATGACTATGAAATGAATTATTACCGTTGAAAGAACATTTAAACTAGTAACCAGCCTTTATTATGCCGTATAATACAAAGTATTTAACAAGTTTTTATTCATATATAATAGTATAAACATCTACCTACAGCATTGATACTACTACTTTCAATAATATAAGAATGTTACAACACTGTCATATTTAAAATACATTTCACAAAAATATCTGAACTCATTTTACTCAAAACTTAATCAACCCTCAATACTCTGTTCCATTTAATTAATTCAGCAGATGGCCCTCACATCAGCGCCAGTTTTAAGTAGCCGAAATTAAATTAATGACGGTATCCAATTGCTCTCATCTGAAAGTTTATTAAAATATTAAAAAGGTATCGTAATCAAAACTACAGGCTGTTTCAAAAATACTGTAAAAAAATTAAGGGCGTATAAATAGATAGTGTTTCAAAGACAGTAGGTCTTCTTTACAAATTACTGAACGATCAGTGATGTGCCTCACGTCGGTAAGTGATGTGCTTCACTTACCGTTCAGGAGGCGAGACGGTAATAGCTATTAACATACCTAGGAATGTTATGTATATCGTAAATGCCGAAGACTTGTTATGATTAATAACATTCGTGGTTTATTCAATACTTTATCGGTTTCAGAAAATTAAGACATTATTGATAAATACCATTTTTTGAAATTCTCTCATTAATGCTACTTTCAGATTGCTATGGTTAACAGAACAATTATTTTGACATGTCAATATGACAAATATTCAAATTATGTGCTTCGTTTCACATGTTTATTACTTTAGAATAAAGTAGACCGTATTTAGAACAATAGGCTAACGTTATCTGTATGTATTAATGAAACCATTATATTTTCATTTTATTTTATTTTCATTTTGTAGACCGTTGTTGACAAGTCAGTATGGTAATAATATTACCATACAGATACAGTTATTACTTAGTTACCAGCCTACTTTTGTACATGTAAACAATGGAATAATATCCTGAAACCGGTAAATAAATAAAAACAAAAATCAACGCTTACTTAAAAAATAACAAATAATTTTTTTTAATATATCAAAATAATCTTATTTTTCTTTTAAATTTTGGGAGTCGATCGTGCAAAAAATACGAGTAGTATAAGCATCACGAACGTTAAGGAATTACCGATCTCAGACAAAATTGGGACCTTCACTTCGCTCTGTCCCCAAACATTGTCTTCGATCGGTAAACTGTCCTTACCGTTCTTAATACTTAATATATTATTTACGGGGTTTACCTCTGCTATCTCGAAAATTATAAGAGTTACGACTTGATTAAACGAGACTTTTTGTTTACCTTTCAGATGTAATCTTAGATGTGCTTTTATTTTTAAAAAAATCAAATAATTGTCCTAAGTTAAATATTGCGGCGACCTTGGCCAATATTTAATTTTCAAATAACTTCGTAACTATTAAATTGAGAAAATTGTTTCATATAAAATCATCCCCATATACTTGTGAAAGAACTTCATACAGCTGTCTAAGTTAGTTAAGTCCCTTCATTACCCATTGATAAATTAAAACTTAGCTGAATGGATGAATTAGGTGCGAGTTTACTGATAAAACATGATTGACGTCCCGTACTGAACCAGAAAATGTGTATTTTGTTGAGGCTAACTTCAGGTTGTTAATGACTGTGTTTCTATATCGTTTAACTCAGTTATTGCATAAAGATTAATATGATAGTTTTTTAAACTCATTTGAAAAGGAAACTACTGTATACTAAATTAAGTTTATATTGTATGATAAATATTATCATACAATGAAAATAAATTATTTGACAAGTTGAACAATGCATTGAAGAGATAATAAAAAAATGTACACCTTTATACAAATTTATAGAGGCACGATCTATTACAGTTTTTAGATACCCTGATATAGTAAACTACATAATACATTATCCGAGTAAAAATTCTGATGGTAGTATAATACCTAACATTGAATTTTAATGTTTAACTGAAGTTTGCAAATAGCAATTTAACTATTACTTAAACAAATTAACATATTTTGAATTTCTATACCTATCTTTAAAAATTAACAAACATTTTTTACCTCCCGCTACCCTTGGTAAGGAAGGTATAGGGATCTTGCTAAAAATCGCATATCGAGATTTTGGTCCCTAGAATTCTATTGTAACATTTTCACGATGATGTCTTTGTATATATATATATATATATATATATATATATATATATATATATATATATATATATATATATATATATATATATATGTGTGTGTGTGTGTGTGTGTGTGTGTGTGTGTGTGTGTGTGTGTGTGTGTGTGCGAGTGTGTGTGTGTGTGTGTGGGTATGTGTGTGTGTGTCTCAAATACTATCATTCAGAAAATTTTGAAATCTTGTATTTCTACCTTATTCTAATATGGGAAGAGACCATTAGATTTTGGTGTATATCAGATAACCGGAAATGGTACTTTATTTAAAGCTCAGAATACCTTCAAATGTTATTTTCTCAAGATTTGCGTTATTATAAAAATTTAAAATTATTAAATTTTCTACAGATTTGCATAAATACTTTTTCTATATATTTTATGGATAAATTTATAAAATTATCTATAATTTTAATCCCGGAGCCTACGCTTTAAACAAGCAAAACTCCTTGGTTATACAGTTTATATCTCAAATATATGTAACTGACAGATAAATGTTACTTTCAAAGAATTTCAAATTAATAATAGTAACGTTTTAAACAGAAAATAGTAAATAGAACCATAGCTATATAGAATGGATCTTAATACAGTTTACAACATAACTAAATATGTAAGTATATATATATATATATATATATATATATATATATATATATATATATATATATATATATATATTTAAATTAATAAAAATTAAATAACGGGATGTTTGGTGTTGGCCACATCAGATTTTTTAAGTTGTATTTAAATTATAATTAACTGTTTATTCTTAATATTTGTACATATTTTGCTAATTCGCAGCTTAAAATTGTAAGCTAAGCAGAGGCATTTCCATGTAATCCCTATAATGTTACTACTATCTCCGGTATTCCTCAAGGTTCTAACTTAGGACCTTTATTTCTCAATTTACTTATAAGTTACATTGAACGATTCAGAAGTGTT
Organism: Harpalus rubripes; assembly: GCA_963082715.1. Lineage (NCBI taxonomy): Eukaryota > Metazoa > Arthropoda > Insecta > Coleoptera > Carabidae > Harpalus > Harpalus rubripes. Next base: position 17,063,463 of record OY720460.1, read on the forward strand.
ACTCTATGCTAAAGATTTGAACATACAGTATTATTCATCGGTCTGTTCTTCTTTAATTACTCGATAATTATTTTAACTATTATGGAAAAAAGTTACAAAGTTTATTTTAAATTAATGTCTATAAATCTAACGTATACGTTTTTCTACAAGGTGTTCCATTTTTGAAAAAATACATGAAATTTACTATTCAAAAGATAAATATAATGCAGACGATTTGCGTTACAAAAATTTACAATAAAGAACGTCAAATAAAATGGAGCACTTCTATATTCATATGAATGCTCTTTTTAATATACCGTAATTCAGCAGTAACATTTCTTCTTGTACCACTATTACTACCAGTTACTATTCCGCAACGAGTTTAGCACTTCTTAGTGTAACAACAAGACATGTGGAGTGTTTCAATTAAAACCTGCTGTTGGGATACGTTACACCAAGACCAAGCCACCTTGATCGCTATCAATGATTATCATCTAATTTCTCCATCAGGGAAAATCGATCATCGATCGATAAATGGACAATGAACATACTTAGTGCAAAATTAGGCAGATTTTACAAAGGAAAATATAATAAATATGGCGTTGTTTTTTCTCCGGCAATTGTTTATGGATTATTTAAGAGAAAAATACTTCATATAACAGTTATTGAATAATTAATTGTAATGGGATCGTCCACCATAACAAAAAATAATGAAATGTACACTTTGTGAATGGTGTAAATGAAATAAGTGCATTAAATTTAACCAGTAATGTAACTCGACGAGAGCAACAATATTTCTTAATAACTTTTTCTTGAAATCGCATATTTTTTTTAGCATTTTTACCACCCCGTAAATTGACGAGTCGTTCCACGTATTTTTCTAATAATTGAATGCAGTAGCAATAGCTATGAAAAATTTTGTTTTAGCAATTGACAGTTTTGTCAGTTGTTGCAATTATATTTTGGCATTAGTAATAAACTTGTTTATCAGGTAAAATTCTGTCAAAATGCTTACGTTTACAAATAGCGAGTACACAGATATTGTAATTACTTATCTATGGTTTATTTATTTATTCGTATCTTTACTATATTTTAATTTGTGGTTGATATAAAGACATTATTATAAAGTTGCCAACGCATTTAGACGGAGCGTTTCCAAATCATACTGTTCCTAATATTCACACATTTGTTAATCTTGTACATCTTTATCGTAATACGAAGTGTCACATAGCAATTTTAAATAAAGCAACAGTTGTATCCATATCATGTGCAAAAAGATCAATGTTTTCAGCAGACTTCGATTTTGGGAATGGCTCATAATGTTCATTAATGAGACTGAATTTACTTGGGAAGGTGTATTTATTATGCACAATACACATTTCAACAGACGAAAATGATGTAAAATTTATTATTAAAAAATGTTTGAGCGGGAACAATAAATGGACGACTAATTATTGGTACTCATGTACCTCTTTTAAATGGACAAAAGTTTGTACTTACATTTTTTGAATAACATATTTAAACTATTATGATTTGTCGACGATAAATAATCATCTCATAACCTAATAACTATACTTTTGCTCTTCCTCCCCTCGTTCCTCCTTGTCTTCCACTATTCAAAGTTGATTAAAGCCTGGTTTAATACACAACTTTATAATTTTGTTATCCAAAATTCAAATTTCTTTATTTTAAAAATTGTACTATTACGAATTAATTAATAATAAATGTTATTTCCGTTGATTCGTTTATTAATTACTGTGACTGCAAGTGTAACCGATAATCGAAAATTTTTGAGTAAATTCTAAAATCAAATTCCTGATGCCCTAAATGATCATCGAAAGTTAGGAAACTATTTACTATATTAATTTCAAATTATAATTTTCCATTTCTTATGCAAGCAATAAATTATGTGAAGTAGATGATGAATCATCTCTGATTCACTCTCGAGTTGTAAATGTCAGTATAATTTACAAAAAGTAATTACTTCCAATTATTTTCCACGGTATTAGCTCTTAATATCCGTCACTGTAAAAATCAAAATCGGTAATAAAGGAAACTATGAGTTCTAATGCTGTTCATAGCATCTGATTCCATCCTTACTTTACTTTAATCAAACAGCAAACAGTAATAGCTTCCTGGTCAGTGTAAAAAGCATCATTCAATTACTGACTGCATTACCGACAGAGCATCTACTTATTAGCATGCTGGAGTAGAGGTTACCTTAGCAACAGTACAGCAACAAAAGAAAAACAAAGTCAAATCAGTTGTAATTAACTGCTTGCCACAAAACATGTGCATATTTGATACGCTTGTGGAACATATGAGAATCATGTTAAATTCAAAACAAACATTCTTAATTGAAAAGACAACCTTAGAAGCAGAAGCAGAATTTCGTTTTTATTATGTACCAAATTTGGCTTTAAATTTTAATGCGTTGCGGAGTCTTTAAGACTTTAATTTCAATACCTATCTGTTTTTTTTTTTTTTGGAAAAATCTGTACTAATTTTATGGCGCTGCACAATACAAGAAATAAATATACTCAAATAAGACGGGAAGATTAACTATCATTGTTTTTTCTCATTCAATCGTTTACGAATTATTTTGGAGAAAAATACGTCAAATAATAGTCAATATGACGTCACGACGACACCTATAACAATCTTTCTCTCGCTCCAGTATTCTATAGGATGTTGCAAGAGAAAGATAGCAATAATTCTATGTCACTGTGAGACTGACAACATATATCGCAAAGTAATTATTAAAAAATCTGGTGTGGTCAACACAATACCTCCCGCCATTTACAGCCCGAGTCAGAGTCACAAAAAAGATTAAGCTGATCTTTATTTTTAGATTAGCGAAATTTATTCTAATTTTAGCAGTTTATTCCTTTAAAAAAGTCTAATCTAATCCAAGTAACTACCTTTTTTGATAATAAAATGAAGATTACATTTTAAATACCGAGATAGAATAGAATTCACTAACCCAAAAATGAGGATTAGCTTAAACTTTTTTGTGAATAATTAATTTTTATTAATCTAAATCTGGAAACTGTATTGAATTCCTTTCCTATTGTTCTATTTACTCTTTTTCTTTTTAAAACGTTATACTATTATTATTTTAAATTAGTTGTTTGACAGTGAAATGTATCTGTCAGTTACAAACATTTGAATAACTGCGTAACCAAGGAGTTTTGTTTGTTTAAAGCGTAGGTTTCGGGATTTAAATTATAGATAATTCACTAAATTTATCCATAAAATATGTAGAAAAAGTATTAATGCAAATCTGTAGAAAATTTAGTAATCTTTAATTTTTATAATGACATAAATCTCGAAAAAATAACATATAAAGATATTTTTCGAAGAAACACTATTTTGGTCTTCAAATAAAGTACCTTTTCCGGTTATGTGATTTACACCAAAATTTAATGGCTTCTTTAGAATAAGGTAGAAATACAAGGTTTCAAAATTTTCTGAATGATAGTATTTGAGTTAGAACGGAGGATCCATACATACACACAGACATCATCGTGAAAATGTTAAAATTGGATTCTAGGGACCTTAAAACGTGGACATTTACCAAAATCTCGATATGCGATTTATTAGCACGATCCTTATACCTCCCTTACCAAGGGTAGCGGTAGGTAAAAATGTTTTGTATACAATATTTTAGTCTATACAACTTTGCACTCTACAGTTTTGGCCGTAAAATGAACAGGAAAGCAGAAAATTGCACAAAACAAAAATCCCATGTTAAATCCTTATGTTTACACCTGACCGTCAACATCCTGTATTTAAAATTTGAACCATTTCTGGGCCATAACTCATATATGGTAAAAATACGAATCAGGCGAATTCACCAGAATGTATTATCTTCTTAGAAACCATTCATTTCATATCTGTCCTGAGTCCTTCTCTGTAGTTGGTCTCCAGAAATCCGAACCGTTTAACCTGTTATAATTGGCCTGCATAACAACGTAGGTACCCGTCGGCTGCGGTGGCGGGGCTGGTTCATTACCTTGATTGGCACTTTCAATTAATATTAACATGAGAGGTCAACGCGGACCTACGTGCTAGAGGCTGATCCTTCCACAGCTTCAAATCTCGCGCCAAATGTCACGACACGCGCACACTACACTTCCGGGAACGTTCTGACACTTGCAGCTAACTTCACGGTGCTGAAGATTGTAACAAGATATTCACCCTTGTACTAAAATAGGAAGCAAAAATTCAAATAATTTGTTGCTTTACTTGAACTATAAACATTTTTTTTAAATCAACATTAGACCAACAGACTTCCGATATTAACCTACATTTAAAAAAAATCATTAAAATCTATTAGTATTTGACTTTGATTTTACAGGAAAACGGAATTTCTCGTTTTGCCTATAACTGGATGGAAAAGGTGCACTGAAGTTTCTGCAAACTAATGATAGAAAACAAAATTTTCTAGAAATAATTTATTTATTGTTTTACGAAATACTCTCCTTTTAACTCAACACATTTATGCATTCGATAAAACCATTAGTTAATGCAAGAAATCCATTCTTCTTGAGACACTTGAGAGACCATGTTTTCGAAGGCTTCAACCGCTTCATTTGCACTTGTATATCGAAAGCCCTACATTATTTCCTTTAATTTAAGAAATAGGAAAAAATCATAAGGTTCAAGGTCAGGATTGTATGGTGGGTGCTCCAGTAATTCCACATTTGATTTTTTTAAATACTCTTTAGTGTGCGCAGCAGTATGTGAGGATGCATTGTCCTGATGCACTACTTGTTTACTTCGAGGCCTATTTTCACGCACTTTTTGAAACACCCGTGGCAAACAAATTGTTATGTAGCAATTAGAAGTTACTGTTTTCCTATATTCTAATGCAATATTAACAGTAGGACCGGATTTTGAGAAAAAGGAGGCAATCATTTTTGTACCTCGAACTCGTTTTACTTTGACAGGATTGGGGTCTGTTGGAAAGACCCATTGAACTGATTATCGTTTTGTTTCAGATTTAAATGCATGCATTCATGATACATACATACATGCATACATATAAAATCACGCATTTCCCACTTAGTGGGTTAGCACAAACCGAAACAATAATAATAATATCAACCACCAAAATAATCACTCTCTCTTTCAACAACATTCTTACTAACCTGACACCATACAACAAATATTCCTCTCTCAACATATTAAAATGACTGATTTTCTGTAGCAAAATACCGCAACCGGACCACAGTAATAGTTACGAAACAATCATCCTTCGCCACACATTCCTGTCTAAGCACACTTCTTTTGCGTCTGCCACATTCATAATCGCATTCATACACGCTCTTCTATAGCACCTTATCAATCACATCCATCCACTTACACACTGGACAGGTACACAATCGAACATCCTCAATTTCACCAAGATATATACGCTTTGCGTTCACTCTTCATTCTCTCCAAATGACCAAACCATCTCAACTGGCTCATTCCTACTCTCTTAACAACATTCTTCCTAACCATACTTTCTTCACACACCAAATTATTCCTCACGCGATCTCGTCTTACATATCCACATACACCACGTAAATACCTCATTTCTTCATTTCATCACCTCTTATAATATCATGCTTTAGATTTGTCTTCGTTGTACTTTATCAATGTTTTAATGCACCATTTCACACGATGTAGCTTTTGAACATCATTTAAATTATGAGGTATCTAACGGTAACAAACTTTCCTGCCTTTTAGATGATCGAGCAAAATATTATTTATAGCGGTCATTCCAATGCCCAAAGTAGCCCGTATAATTCTCTATGTGACACGGTTGTCTTCTTTAATCATTGTACGAATAGCAGTTATATTTTTATCTGTAACTGCAGCAATTGGCTGATCTTTGCGTAAATCGTCAATGAGAGAAACTCGATGAAATTTAATTTCATTGTACCAGCTGTGAACAGACCTGGGGTAGGATTCTGTAACTCATCTGTTATCAAACGGTACCGTTATCACTATGGTTATGACATTTTATTTGAAAACTATGACGGAAAAGTATGCCAATCATCTTATACAAAATAAGTTGCTATAGTGATAACGGTAGTGTTTGATAACGGACGAGTTACAGAATCCTACCCGAGATACTAGGTGCTTTATTTTCAAAAGCCGAAGCTTTCGATGCATTGTTTTGGAGAGAGCGAAATTTTAAAATCGTAAATTATCTTATTACTGGTAACAGGTAACGAATTGTAACAAGAACTGCATGCTACCTAAGGATGTACTTTTGTTTCGCCATGCATTTATTTTTCGTAGCTCCCTTGGTTATATTTGTTTGCAGAAACTTTCGGTGCTACCTTCGTACTATGATTCTGGGCATAAATTACTTCTTTGTAATCACTATTTCTTTTAACAAACTTTATGTAAACGTTTTCCAACTAAACATTTAGCAATAAATCAATTTTATTCTAATTTAGTGAAACGCACTTAATTCCCATTAGAATATTAATCATTCGATTTGAAATTGATTAATTAACATAGCGTGAAATTGCTTGCAAACATATAGATTGAAACCTGGATTCATGTAATACACACCTAACAAGATTATTTTAGTAATGATAATTAATCATGAAATAGTTTTCAAAAGTAATTATTACGCGCATATAAGCGCTCTATAGAAAAGTGGAGAACTGTATAGTATTACTAATGAATGAAAGATGACGTTTAAATAATTTAATAGATATGGTTTCTTTTTAAAACCTGAAGAAGAATACGACGTATCCAGGAGGATTGCCAGTGTAGCGTTTTATTAAATTGTATCCACAAAAACATCCAATTTCACAAAGAAACCCTCTGTTTCAGTATCACTTATAATAATAATAAATTTTATTTCCTATAAGTCCAACGAACATGCGGAAAAAAACAATAATAGAAATATGAAGTGAGTATACATAAACATAACTACGACAAATCTATATATCTTAACTACTAATACGTACAGTAAAATATGACAACAAATACTTATAACAAAATTAGGCAAAAGCATGATATGTAATATTTCATTGGAGAAACATATTTTTACCTCTCGCTAAGAGAGGTATTGTATTCATGCTAAAAATCGCATATCCAGATTTAAATGATTAAGCACGTTTTAAGGTCCCTAGAATCCGATTATAACATTTTTACGATGATGTCCGTATGTGTGTGTGTGTGTGGATGTTGGATTCACTATATCTCAAATACTATAAGACTTAAGACATTTTTAACTACGGATTCCTCAATCTAACAATAATGGGAAGAGTCGTCAGTTTTGGTAACAAATGGACAACCGGAAGTAGTAGTTACAAGAAAAAAATCATCTAAATATTATTTATCGAAAATTTATGTAAAGAACGTTAAATTTTTTATTCGATAAATATAAATTCATTATTATATCTTCTATAGATTTAGAGATAAAGAAAGGCATATAAAATAATTTGATGTAAAAAATCTCAGATCAAACTACTACAAGGCAAGAAATTCAAATGTTTGTAATTGACACATAAATGTCACTGTCAAAAATATTTGTATGCCTCTGTCAAAAATATTTGTACATTATTATGAAGATTATGAAAATAAAAAAAAGTCAACAACGCAAAAGAATGTACGTAAACAAGAATATAAAAGGAATTTTTATTAATTTAATTGCATTTTTAGGAGGCATTTCTTTAAAAATGTTTGGTAACAAATTGTAAAATTTAATACAAATATATTTAGTACTAGTTTCATACGATTTATAATTATGGATTGGAATTTCTAACAACTGTCCATATTAATGAATTACAAACAGTCCTTAGCGCCATTCAGACATTTTCTTACATCTATTGTGTGCTGTGAATTTCCCGCGATAAATTGTGGGCCGATGCATGTTCCTAGATCCTTACAATACATATGGAACAATAATCTAATTAATAAAAGAATGTACCGTGCTTGTGGATTTATTTATTTATTCATTTACAACCTCCCAACAGGATACGAAGTATCCCAATAACAAGGGGGTTGGATACACCAATACATCACAATAACAACATGAATAGACACACATTATACAAAAATATACATTCTTTACAATAAGAAAACAACCAAGTACCAAGACAAAGTAGAAATTGATTTTAGAATATTTTTTAATTGGCAGTAGCTAAGACTAAAAATATTCATTTTCGACTTCATCACATATTCAACATAATCGTTTAACTGGATCTCTAGCTTCATGATTTTTTAACATAGCCTAGTGCAAAACGTTATATAAGACCTATATGCCAACCGAGAAATATTTATTTGTATACGGCTCATTGAATTAACGTCATCTATAAAATTTCGCAGTAACCCACGTATATATAAGCATGAGCGAATCTTACTTCTAGAATCCAATGTTTGCATATTTAAATTTGATAAAGTCACGGAGTAACTGTAAGTAAATGAATTAAAAAGAGGAGAAGATTTTATCGCGCAATATCGTACAAACTTTCTTTGTACCCATTCAATGTACCATTATGAGTATGATACATGGGATTCCAGATAATCAGGCAATACTCAAGCTTGGATCTAACTAGAGAAAAGTATAAGGACTTGGGAGTTGTGATATTGGTAAAGTTACGTTAATTTCTAATAATGAAACCTAATGTTTTTTAGGATGTATTCACTAAATAATCATAATGAGGACCAAAATGTAATCTAGGATCAAATATAACTCCCAAGTCCTTATGAGTATTAACACTATCAAGACTAAGGTCACCAATCCAGTAAGACGAAATAGTTGTAGTATGCTTCATGAAGCTGATGGCAATCAGAAACTGAATCAATAATTTTAAATCATCAGCATACAGCAGTGATTCTGAATATTCCAAGCACTCAGTAATATCATTTATGAATAAAACAAAATGCAGTGTCTAATAAAAGTATATAAAGGTATTACTAATAAAGGCGATGTTTTTGTAAATTTCAGTATTTGCGTAGGTACATACTAATATTATTTTGTTTCAAATGCAATTAATTTAACAAAATAAAATATCTTAAATTTTTATTATAACATTATTATAGCAACAATTTTTAATGCAAAATATCATTCAAAGATATTTAGTTTCAAACAACCCCCACCCATCTTAAATTTTGTTAATCAAAGTATTGATTTTTTGAATCAACGAATCAATACGCCTTATTTCTTATTTTATATGATTTTGTATAAGTGTTGCCAATGATAAAAATATTGAAACATTTATACATAAACTATATGGAAAACTGTATTTAACAAGTCGAATCCAAACAAGTTTTAGCTATACTCGATTGGCATCAGTTATTAATTGTTTGAGGAAATATAATAAAAAATATGGCAGGTTATTTATGTGTGTTGTAAATGAATGACATTTTGAAAGTGTTTATGAGTTTGTGTGAGTGATAGTGTTTAATTTGCATTGCCAGTAGCCGAAAAACAATGTAAGTAGATTATATTTTCTTTTATATTATTGAAAAAGTTCTATTTATTCCTAAGTGATTTATCTGGCATTTGAAATTAAGTTGCAAAAATTAAGTAATATTGTGAGAGAAAATATGAAATTAAGCAGAGAATTTTCAAATTATAATATATAATTTGACAACTATGTTAGTTTTTAAGTCTTCCAGATATTATTTTGAAAGCAAAAAGCAATGCAAAACAAGACTGGTTGGAAGCTTTTTTATTTTATTTTATTTTTGCGAGTACACTACATTGTGTTTACATCATATCATATATTATTATGTATACATAATATTTCATTTATACACAGTATTATATTAGACGTTTCTCGCATCCTCTCTTCCAGTAGTCCCGGTCTTCCCAATCTCTGTCTTCTAGGTTTCTGTCTTTCATGGCTTCCCTCTATTTCTTCGATTTTTTGGTATCCAATTTAATATTTTCTTTGGCCATCTTTCACCTGTCATTCTATTAATGTGTCCATATTATTTAAGTTGTTTCATTTCTATTATTTCTAACATCGTATACACTACCTGCATTCTTCTTCTTATCTCTTCATTTCTTACTTTGTCTAGTTTTGTTAGAGCACAGCACTTGCTCCAGTAGTCCATCTCTGTAGCGTTAATTTTCCTTTTATTTCCTTGTTTAAGTTCCCATACTTCACTGCTATAAGTTGCTATGCTTTTAATTATGGCGTTATATATCGTTTTTTTTTGTTTTTTGTTTTAACTGTTAGATTTCTGCTCCATATTACAGGGTGTAGTTATTTTATTGCTTTCTTTGTTTGTATCATTCTAATTTTTCGTCACAATCTCCTGTATTTGTGAAGATTGTTCCCAGGTACTTAGCTTTATGTACATGTTCAATAGAGTCATCTTCTAAATTTAATGTTTGTCCTTCTCTTCCTACTACCATATATTGTGTTTTCTCCGTGTTGATTTGCAATCCCCAGTCAGCATAATGTTTTGTTAATTTTCTAATCATATAATTCATGTCCTCTTCATCCTCTGCACACATGACTTGGTCATCAGCAAAGTGTAATGAATATAGATGATCATTTTCTATTTCTATTCCCACCACATTACATTGTCTTTTCCATTTAGCAAGTGCCGCTTGTATATATATTTTAAATAATGTTGGAGCTAAGCAGCAACCTTGTCGCAGGCCTTTATTTATATGAATGTGTTCTGTTAGTGTTGTTCCTATTTTAACTTGTGCAGTTGTTCCTATATAAAGATTTTTTATTGCTTTGATGTATATTGTGTGCACATCCGCGTCCTGTAAGGAAGCTTTTAAGAAGTGTAATAACCAAATAATTTTTCGACTTGTAGAAGGAGAACGTTTATAATTACATAAGTGCAAACTTATTTTTTCCTAGAATTACACTTTGGTGTATCGGTGTGTAAAATTAGGAAAGTGCAACAATTAAAATTTTTGCCTTGTATTAAATTAATCAGTTTTGATAAAGTGTAGCATAACATGCAACTGGATTCCAATCATTGCACAATTAAAATTAAACATACATCAAACATAACCTAAAAAACAACAAGGCACCAATGAAAAACAAAAGGAACAAAATCCAGCGCTTGGAGCAAAACAAGATACTATCTAATTGGCCTTTTGTTTGTTTATAAAACAAATGAGATTACTAACGGAGACTCATAAGTCATCTCGGAGTATTCAATTTGGAAAATCCATATTTTAAAGCGCTAATTAGGCGTCACAGAGATGTTTAAACTTAGTCGTTGTTTTGTGAAATGTTGGTTTCTAATGCTAATCTAATGACGGCACATAAATTCACCGTAAATTTCATTATGGTTATGATGCTAATGCAGAGTCGACATCAGACACTTTTTATGGAAATGCACTGAACAAGAAAAACAGAAACAAGAATAAAATACGCTCTTTAAATAGAAATATATGATGATGTATATAAGAAATAGATAAGAAGAATGAAACTATTTTTTTTACCTACCGTCACCTTTAGGAAGGAAGGTATTGTCTTTAGTCAAAAAATTCGATGATGAGTTTTTAATCAATAAGCACGTTTTATGGTCTCTACAATACGATTTTACTATTTTTAAGATGATGTCTGTATGTGTGTATGTATGTACTCGTATATATATATATATATATATATATATATATATATATATATATATATATATATATATATATGTGTGTGTGTGTGTGTGTGTGTGTGTGTGTGTGTGTGTGTGTGTGTGTAACAAAACATTCGTCTGCGATAACTCTAATACTACAATTTCAAAAATTATAATTCTTTCATATTCTTCTTTGTTACATCCCTATGAAGAGCTGATTAGATTTTGGTTACAACTGATCAACCGGAAGTACCCAAATTTGAAGATTGAAACAGTTTTTTCAAGAAAAACTGTTAAATATCATTTTTTCACATTTAATGTTATTATAAATATTAAAGAATATTTTATTCTCTATACGATTCGACTACATTTTATAATTCATATTAAATGGATATATAGGTAAAACATATTAAATAAATTAATGGGTCGATTCTGTTCACGTCTGTAAGTCTTACAGATCTGTAAATCTATAAAAACCTGACAAAAATACATCTATTTTTGTTGATTAATATAAAATTATACACAAGAGTGCAGAATTCGTTGCGATTTTGTCCATTATTTACAAATTTACAGATCTGTAAGATTTACAGATCGACCCATAAATTTCATAAAGTAGCCATCTATGGAAACAGCTACCACAACAGGTACTGTATTAAGAAAATTCTGACTGAAAGTTGTCAGTGTCAAGTGCAAATGACATAGTATATTTGTGTAATAATTTTACTGAAAATATAGGATCTTTTGCTACAAAACTTTCTGCTTGGAATTTGTACAAAATACATACAACTGTCGGAAGATAATGTAGAAGAAAAGAATCTTTTGCAAGGAACTTTCTGTATGAAATTTGTACAGAGTGATCAAGAATGGCTGAAGCATGCCGCTCCATACAATTTTGACATTTGGCGCTTACTTAATATGACGGTATTACTATTTCCATGATCGTAAGTTTCGAATTTTGCTAGCTATCATAACAATACTGCCAAGAACCGTCATGCAACTGTCATCATCTGTCATATGTGGGATATAGTTTTGACGAATTATGAAAAATTGAAATATAATTTTGACATTATCGTGGAACAAAAATTGTCACGTAACTTTCAGCTATTTTTGATCACTCTGTATAAAGTACATAGAACGAATGTGCTGGCCGCATCAGATTTTTTTTAATTGATTCAAGTATTTCATCATTTAATATTGAATTACATCGCCTTTGTTAACAGCATTAATTCTGTTAAATATTGAATCCATAAGCGGGGATCCCGTAATAATAATTTCAAAGATTTTTAACATATATTTATACTTATATTTATCATTTTCAAAAAGCAATAAAACAACTTTCTCAATCTGTCTGTAGTCCTCCATTCCATAAACAACGCTAATAACCCTAGCAAACCAGATTCATTCCGCGTTCAAACAACACCTGTATTATTATTAATAATTCGATGTCTGTGGGACCGCCTACACCCTGTCCTGAACGTAAAATACTTGTATTTAATTTCGCTAATTTATTGTAATGGCTGCAGTTACTGTGCCCCTTTCACAGTTTAGCTCCGGCGTTATTAAAACTAATGTTTACTGGGGCCGTAACTTCAAGCAGATATTTATTGAACTCGTTGTTCCAAACGTAC